>CP092886.1:165459701-165846293 GCA_030710605.1 Cordylochernes scorpioides | reverse complement strand
ACCCTGATATCTTTATGTATACGGAATATGATTTTAAAATATTTTTTTCTTAATAAAAATCAGCTGTATAGTTTTGTGATCAAACTTATTTCGTTCTTTCCGGGTGATGTACAATAATACGATGGTATTTTCACTCATCAATTCTAGCCAATTAAAATTTTGCGTTTATAACTTTATTAGAAAATTTAACATTTAAAATATAATTTCAAATATAAGTGTAACTAATGTGAAACAAAAGCTATATCTCAAGAAGGAATTTTTAAAGGCCCTAATTTCGGATGCAAATACATTCCTTGTTATCAAATTACGAAACTATTTTAGACGCGTAATATTCTTTTTAAAATAAAACAATTTCTACTGCCCTTATTGCAATGGAAAAATTAAAGGGAGGGCCTGGTTCATCAGTGGTGAACCCTCCCAGCGGTTTCGCCAGTTAACATACAACTAATTGAAACTGAAGGCCCTGGACGTCAATGAGTGAAATAGAATGATTTTCAGCTACGAGTTCTACATTAAATGGGGTCTTATGGCCAATTGAATTTCTTGAGACGTCCTAGACAGCGACACTTACCACCAACCTATCTCCGGTCTACAACCGAAAATTGTGGTCTGGGAATCCATTTCTATTGGTAGACGGACCTTGTCATTCGTGTGACAATTTTACAGCACGACAGTACGTCGGCATCGTTGGGTGGCCCTTTCTCTCACGGCACTTCGGAATAAAATTTCAGCAGGAAAATGTTCAACTGCACACGGCAGTCGTTCCGACTAATTATCTTCATTATTGTCTACTATTAGACCGCCAGATCTCTAATCAAGTAAGTTTGGAGTCTGATATAAGGCGTGTTGGACTATTCCAGGAATAAATAAAATCAACTCCATAACTTTGTAAGCCGAAAAATCCCGTTGGAGATCCATCAATTCAACGAATCAACGTCAAGCCAAATGATAGCTTGAGAAGGGATAAAGTGCGACAACGCAAATAGACTTTTTGCTATTCATAAATATATATTCTGAAATAATAAAATATTCAATACTTTTCAGACTTTAGTTATCTTTTTTACTACACGCGGTAGATCGAAGATGCCGTTTTCAACTCATTTGTGTAATTCTTTCTTGTTGCTTTTTTAATACTCGTATTTATTAAGTCGAGAGTGGGGGTAGGTGGAAGGATGGTCTAAACCGTTGGTTTTCGACCGCTACGACCCGGGTTCGATTCCCGCATTGGGCACTTTTTTATGTTTAAAAAAATGCTCCAATGGCCCCCGATTCTTGCAAAAGTCCAACCCCACCAGCGAGTGCAAGTAACTAAACGGGGCTCTGGCACATTTGTAAGTGCAAAGTCGAACTGCTTTTCACATGTGTAGACATATGGTACACTTACAGTAAAAGCAGTCGCCTACTTCTACCCACCATAATTATCATGGCCTGTACCACGTGTACTAGGGATAAGAAAAAAAAGTCGAGATTAGGAAAGAGAGCGGACATAGTTGGTGAGAATAATTCTAGAATACCTCTTGGTCCTGCTACTGCTGTTTTAGCAATATTTGGTCTTGGTTCAATTGTTGTGATTCTAATGTTTAAAAAGATAAATAAGATTATTATACACACACGGTTGCAAGTACATTACATTACCATCGCGAGTACATTACAGAACCGTTATAAAATATCATAGTGCGGTTGCAACTTCAGTAAGTTTCGATATAGCATCTGCCAATAGCAAAATACACACTAATATAAAGCCAGTAAAGAGAGAAAACACGAAGAAACGTTGTAAAATTGTGTACAGTCAAGGATAATAAGTTTCTACATTGGGCCAACTTGCTCTCTCTCGAACACAGAAGAAAGATCGGCTTATCTGACTATATATACAAGAGGATATAAAACCGGGAAGTTTACCAGTGAAAATGAAAATCAAAAACTCGATAAAAAAATAAACGCCAATGAACCTGACTTATCAAGTACAACTATATATTATCGGTCTTCATATCCGAGAAAATCCATAATACAAGCACTAAAATTCATAGAGAGCCACGAGACAAAAAAAATCAAAATACACACAGACCCAAAAGGTTGCTTTTTACGAAATGTTCGACGATTATAATGCACAATAAAGAGATGCCTTAAAATACTGCCGAAAAATAAACAACTGGACAAAATAGTTAAATATGCCTACTGTGGATTTCGTCACATGTAGCAGCTCTTGGGAATAAATAGACTGACTTATTGGCAGAGGAAAGATAATCTGTACATCATGATGTACAGAGGGTGTTCACACTTATAGGAAACGAGCGCCCGGTGTAAAAAAGGAAATATTACTTTATTTTAAAAATCAACAACGTGGAATTCAAAAAGACTTAAGCTAATTCTAACACTCTATACATTTCTTTTGTTATTTAAAAAAAAATGCCCTTCAAATACAATAATTTCATAAGAGGTTATATTTTAGGACTTTCCAGAGCTAATCTTACCTATTTGGACATAATTAAAATATGCAAACAAGATGATATCAACATTTCTAAAAAAGATATTTATAATATTACTAGCGGATGTACCCGGCTTCGCCCGTGTTTTACCCGAGTAAAGGTTTGTCTAACGAATCTCTCGATAAAGTGAACATTTTTTCCCGGCCCCTTGAAAAATACTCGATAAGTTGAATAAAATCAATATTACTCGGTACCCGAGTAAAGGTCTGTCTAACGAACATTTGTTAAAACAATTCTCTATAAACTTATAAAAAGAAATAGATATATTTTGATAATTTGAAACTGATAAAGTGATCATTTTTTCCCGGTCCCTGTGTGCCGTGTCATTCTGAATTTTGTCTTTCCTAATTTTCTACATTACAAAATATTCGTTTTATCTAGTGAACATTTTTTCCCGGTCCCTTGAAAAATACTCGATAAGGTTGAATAAATTCATGGTCGTTTATGGAAGATGGACGAAGTTCCCGGAGGTCATCTTGGGCAAGCTCCCGCGAGGCTTTTTTTCTTGTCTACTTGGCATAGCTGTGTCACCAACTCTGCCCTGATTGGTCGGTGGGCGGCCGGCGGCCGGGCGAATCCATTCTCTCACGGGGTGGGGCAGACCCAAGGTCATCAGGAGCAGCAAACCTAAGCCTATCTCTGTCTCAATGGTGGCACTGCTTGCGAGTTAAAGCTACAAATATGCAAATAACTCTAAGGATATTAAAGATATTCAAGATATTATTTTTCGTAAACCTTTCCGGGGATACACCTAATAATATCCCAAAATTTCACGGCGATTGGATGTATGGTTTTTGAATCCATAGAGGACACACACACACACAGACATTCATTTTTATATATATATAGATTCACGAGACAAAAATATCAAGTTTTTATTCAAAGCACCTACGGAGAAATGGACAAAAGATTATCACCCCCTATATCTGTGAGAACTCCTGCAACTGTCAAAAAAGTGAAAAAATATATAACAAAAAAAAATCCTATGCCACAAAGAGATATAGCCAAATTAATAGGAACATCAGTGTGTCAACAATAAATAAAGATTTAGGCCTAAAAGCTACAAAAAACATGCGGTTCGCAAATTGTTTCAGAGCCATATTCGTTAGCGACACACTATCAGCAGATATTTTTATGAAAATTTCTTGGCTGCTGATAGATAGAAATTTATTGTTACATATGACGAAGCATGGGTATATTTAACCGATTGCGACAGAAAAAGAGCTATATACTTTCAAAAAAGGGTGGAAAAATCTAGGCCAATTTGGTTGAAGGAATGTGCCGAAAGTTACCCCAAAGGATTTATGGTGGCATGCGGTATATCATATGAAGGAAAATTAAAAATAAGAAAAGTTGAAAGAAATGCCAAAATAAACTCTGAGTACTATCAAAACAACATTTTATAACCTATATTTTCAAATGATATTCCCTCTATCTATGGAAAATAGAGCAACAAAGTCTGGTTTCACCATGATAACGCTACAAGTCATACCTCATCTTCAACCCAAGCTTATTTGGAAGATCTAAGGCAAAGAACAGGAATCAACACTATTCCAAATAACAGAACCCCTGTAAAATCTCCTGATTTAGCCCCGATGGATTTTTGCATTTTTGGATGCCTTAAAAGAGCACTTGGAAAGAGACACCCTAGGACAATTGAAGGTCTCTGGAAATGGTAAAGGAAGAATGGGATCTTTTGAGTATGACCATGATCAGAAAGTGTCTGCTATCGTGGAAAATAAGGTGCAGTTCTGTAAATAAACAAAATTTCTTTCAAATAGAACATTTGAAAAATTTCAAATATGGTGTTAATTTTTAATATTTTATAATAAAACTTGTTTCCTATAAGTGTGAACACCCTCTGTATAAAATCTGAAATTTACCTTTCAGTAAGAGGTCCCATCTACCAGATGAAAAACTGCAAATAAAAGAGCAAAATAAAGACAGCTTCATTCACTCATGGCATCGAACAAAAATTCCAAGCAAGCAAACCCTCCATAACTAAATATAAAATAATTCATACAATTATCTCGATTTAAATTCAGATCACCTGCGTTGATTGATCGATAAAAAGGGTGCAAATAATTGATTTGGCCGCTTCACAGCATTTCCCAAAGTATATTGAGTTGGACATGAGCTTTTTCTCTGTAAATATTGAAACCCTTAGATAGCGTACTTTTAAAAAATGAGGCGCATTTCAGATCTATACGAAACGTTTTATTTCGATATTTCGGCGAACGTCCTGCTAATAAAACGCTTCGTTTAGATAAAGATCAAAATTGCGTTCTAAATAAGGAACCGAAGAAAGTAGTCAACTGCCTTTAAAAAAAACTCAATCTTAAGAATTTGAGCTTAGGGACGAAAGGGAAAGAGTCTTTTTTAGGTTTCTTTCCTAAACCCACGGTAATTCTTCGCATAGAGGATTCTAATGAAGATTTCTCATTTGTACAACAATTTTGAAGTGTATTTATGATCACTATGTATATAATGATCTGAAATACACTTCCAAATTGTTGTACAAACTAACTTAATTTAAATGTTACCCGCCTGAATATGTTTTTCTTTGAGACAATCGCCTTATGGTAATTTTCCGCTGACATCTTCATTAAATCTAGATTATTTCTTTATTTATTGGATCAAGTATTGTAAATTTTATCTTGTATATACACATAGCCATAAATCTTCGTGAATTATTTTAAACTGGCTCAAAATATATGTATCAACCAGTCTTTGGGCCTCCTATAAATTCAGTCAAGATTTAATTTTTTAAATCTCTATTATATCATGGTGTGAATATGACTACACACTTTTGGCTAATGACTCAGCTATTTTCTTCTAACTTTACAGACTTTAGTAAATCAAATTTTATTCATAACTGTTTCTAAGACTTTCTTCTTATTATTATTATAAGAAATATTATCTTCATTACTGTCACAGACCTAGAGGCTGCTAAGATTTCTCTTCTGTGACATATTGTACTAACAACGTTTCTTGAAATTTCCTTTTGAATGCATCTTATATATTTTGCAATAATTTTCTAATTTGCTTTAAAAATTTCCTGATTAGAAATGTATTCCTTTTCTCTTTTTAATCTCACTAAGCAGTTCGTTATATACTCTATTGAGCGTAGATATGATTGGTAGTTAGCCTGTTTAATACATTAATATTCATTTTATACATAGTATAAAGTCAACACATACAATATGTTTTCGAAAGCACCAGAAATGTTACAAGTTAAACTTTTATGACGATTCATAATTTATGGTTTGTGAAAAAAATGTTGATTTTTAGAGAGATTACAAATTAATTAAGTTCAGTAAAAGTGTAAACATGGAAGAATTGTGGCTTGTTCCAATCGGGGTGGGATCGCAATATGATTGAAGAAGTCGGCACCAGAACGAGAGGTATTCGTCGGAATCGGGGAAAGGTGGGGGAGTGTGAAGTTGAGAACGGAGGAGAGAGCACAATAGAACTAGACAGTCTGGTGATAGGAGTGCGCCAGAAGGCAGTTCGTAAGTCGATGTGGGATGAGCGCTTTCTAGTCGGCGAGTGTTTGCAATCTGAAATTTGTCCAAACTGGGCGTGGACAGTGTGAAACGGAACGTCTCGTGGGAGTGTCATCCGCGGAGCCATTGGAGACAATTGGAAAGTCTCTTCCACTGTAGTTGATTTTTCTTCTGAAGCTGAAACATCGACGAGGAAGATCCTTAGAACGGCGGTGGCTGGAGGCAAGTCCATTTTAGTCTAATTATATGTTATTCCACATAGAACCACTTGCAATAAAGCGGAATCCCAATAAGCTGTATCCAACTCATTCGTCGTTTTTTAGATCTTCCATACTTTGGAGAAAACGAACGGCGCCTGGGCCCACGCAACAATATGTTAATTGAGATGGTATTTTAGAGAGAGACGATAACAAAGGCTGCTAATTTGAAGCATTTGTTGAATTTAGAAGAATTCGAGCACATTTTTTTCATTTAATCTTATTTAAATTTAGCAAACTTGAAAACTTCTGATTAAAACATTCTTAAAATATCTTTACATTGTAATTTTAAAATATTTAAAATAAAACAGGATTCGAGGTTGAAAATAATTAAAACCCTCGTTTAATAATGTTAATTGTGCTTGTTGTTAGTTGACATTATTGTTTGAATAGAATGTTATTTTTGAGTTAGCAAAGATAACATGAAATTTTTTACTTTGTTTGTTTGCTTCCATTTTTGTAAAAATAATTAGAATTTCTAAATTGAAGTTAATTAGGATTTTTTTTTTTGCTAATTTTAGACCTCTCTAATTGGTAAATGTGTGTGTAAACAAAAGACGATAAATATATTTTAAACCTTTATTTTCAACTCATTCTCTCGCACTCTATTGTAAATTGTGAGGCTTTGAAAGTAAATAAAGTTAATTCAATGTTCTAATTGTCATTTATTACACACACTCACAGGGGGATAATAATAATTTATTTATTTAAATTATAGGGCTTACATAAACATTATAATAAAAATGATCGCGACTGCAGCGTTGTAACAATGATGATGATGAGACGCAATGATAATAATATATCAATTCCTATCATCACGAATACAATCTTCTTCTTTCTTATCTCCCCTCAATCATATTAGGGTATCAAGTTGTGACCCATGATGGTGTCTGTTTGACAGCCATCATGACTGGGTGAAGTAGAATGCGTCTGCCTTTGTCATTAAGACTGGGAGCACTACTCAGTGGCAGGCCGACTTAGCTCCAAAAGAAATGGCCGCCTCTGACATGAGGAACAGACGACATGTACAGCCGCTCCTAGCATGGAGTACAAACGCTGCTCATCCCGTATCCCTGGATTAGGACCCCTACAGGGGACTATCAGCCGGGCCAGCTGAACCTAAGTTTTTTAGCGAGCTTGTTACTGATCCCCCTCCTCCTTTTTCATCCGGGCTTGGGACCGGCAAAGGAGGAATTTACAATTATTTGTATTGTATTTTATTATACCTATATTACGAATACAATTATTTAGAATAATGAAAAATATATAATAGTAATGATAATGTACACTAAAGCTTTTACTAATAACATAGTCTTATATAGATTCTCCATCCAGGATCCAAAATCAAAGGAAAGGAAATAATAGAGAAACAAGTTTAAAGACTGTGTTCCATCATATATTAGTAGTTGTCTCTATATGCAATTTCTAGACCTGTAAATTCGGAGATTTAGATAGGAATAAAAAAGCCCACATACACAGTAATGGAGAGAATATATATGTATAGAAAATTTAGGGAGATATATATATATTCTCTCCATTGCTATGTGTGTGGGTGTTTTTTTCTTCCTATCTAAAACTTATACTATACTATAGCAATGGAGAGAATATATATATATATGTGATAACCGAGGGTCAAACCTGTAGTAACCGAGAGGGACAGTCAGGGCGTGGAGAGTTTTCCAGTACCTCTCTGCACCTTGTAGGACCTTTAACAGTTCTCACAGAGTACAGGAAGTCGTGGTCGAGGCAGAGTGGAAAGCTTGGGAATGTCCACACACAAAAAACGAAGAGACACAGTTGTAGTAGGAAAGTTCCGTGAACAGATAGGAGTCAAGCTAAGAGCAAGATGGAGAAAGAAGGTTTCTTACTGTTTTACATGGTCGATGAGGTGGACCTGGCTGCAACCAACAAGGGCTCACGCCGACGGTGAAGTCTGACTGTCTAAGTTGGGCTAAAACCGAGGTTTTTATATCTTTGTCGAGGGGGGGGGAGACATATGAGAATTTGGACTTTGAACGTCTGCGGCATTCTGCACCCTTTGACCTTGATGGCAACAGGCTGCCAAATTCCTTTTTAAGGTTGTTCTCTCTCGATTTTAGAAGTTTTTGAACTTCTCAATCTAGCTTTAACTCAGCTCTTAATCCATTACATAGTTTCATTTATTTATCCTCAGTTTGTACAAAGTACATTACATATGGTGATGCAATGACACATGTCAATCATGCGTATAATTATTTATAGATGTGTTTCTATATACAACATGACAATCTTGTTATAAGTATTATACAATATAGGGTTGTTGGTGTAAATTACCATATATATATATATTCTCTCCATTGCTGTATAGTATAAGTATATATAAGTAAGTATAAATATATATAAATATATGTATATATGTATATATACCCTATAATATATGAAGTCAAAATACAAAGTACTTTTATTTAGAGAGTTCCAAAATGTTACTCAACAAAATAATTACATCATGTCGACAATGACACAAAACAAGGCTAAATTTTTCCCAAACCAAAAACAATGATGATGATGGAAATTTTGTAAATTACACAGATTAAATATAAATCTGACTATATTACACCATCTTTTGTCTTCAGCATGAATATCTCATAGGAAGTCTTCTGATCCGAGTTGGGTTCCTTCTTAAGGGAGGTCTTTCCTCAATCCTGGCCTCGGAGTCGGATGGACGAGATAACTCCAAGCTGGTTCCGCTGACAGTGACTCAGTTTTCCCTCAGTCCGGGATAACCCCGGAGAACACAACTTGTTTTTCATTTCTTGAAAGTTCTTCACTACCATACTCAGAATCACCTTCACCTTCGCACCTCTTTTTAAGTTGATCTCTATGATAGATCTTCACAGGTTCATTTATTGAAATTGCGTAAATTTTAGATCCTTTCTTATCCATAAATTTCCCTGGGATCTTTCTCTATCAACACCTCTAAAATGTTTGCACCATACTAAGTCGTCTATTTTTAAATCAGATAGCTGTTTCGGACGATCGTACTTCATCTGTTTAGCCTTTTGATCCATAACTCGAGATGCCAAACTGGGATATATTAAAGATACTCGGGTGCGAAGTACAAGTCTAACTCAAAGCTCTCAGGAAGTCTTCCTGTTGTTTTATAAGGGTGTTTCAATACGTCAACAGAATTTTGGATAATGTATCCTGAATGGTATTAACAAAATTTCTTTTGTTATTATTATGCTGTTTCACCATTTTAAAATTTCTTTCAGCTAGGCCATTACTTTGAGAATGGTAAGTGGAGATATCAAGCTCTGTTTTATTCCATTTCCCTTTAAGAACCTTTTCATCTCACCACCTGTAAATTCCGGGCCATTATCTGACACTAATTCCTTCGGTAATCCATATACTGAAAAAGGTATTATTAGTTGCTCAAAACTGTTTTTCCTGAAGTGGTCTCTCTCTGGGATTGCCTTAATCCAGTTTGAAAATGACTGTCCACAACTATTATCATTTTATCTTTGCAAGGAAAATATGTATATAAATCCGCTGCCAAAGCCTTGTTGTCCATATCCAAAGTTGCCGCTTCACCTTATCTGGGCTTCACTGTGCTTGTTAGCAATTTCTTCTCCTATTTGCCGAAACCTCAATATGTGTGTCTAAATTCGGCCACCAAAAATTGTGATCGAGCCACGGATTTCAATTTACTCATACCGTAAAAGTTTCATGTGAATACTTTAACATTTCTCTCGTTCTCAGAGAGACATGATGGAATGATGATAGGCATCCCCTACACCAAGCATTCACGGTCCACTGTAAGCTCTCATTTTCGTTGGAAATAAGGCCTGAGATTATCTGGTACTCTCTCAAACAATCTTTGCTGTGCATAAAACTTGGCCATAGATAACATTTTATCCTTTTAAGTTCCAGCGGCAATTTCTACTGTTGATTGGCAACTCCTCAAGGTAGGGCAAAGCCTAGATGTCATATAATTTTGGCATTTCTCCGTTGTCAACAGGAGGGCGCGACAAAAGGACTGCTCTCCCATAATCCTGGGTTCTTCTAAACTTGATTTTATAAGTATATGCTGACAATATTATCACCCAACGCTGCAACCTTGACGTAGATAAAGTTAGAATCCTCGATTTGGAACCCAAAATGGACACTAACTGCTTATGATGTGCGCAATGTGCCCCTTTTTCTGCATCTGAAACAGATAGCCTCTCTAAATTTGCATAATTCTCTGTGCACATTTTCACAATGTTTTCCTTTATTTTTCCCGACAATTTACTTGTTATGGTGTTCCATTCGCAATTTATCCACACAGATTTTCCCTGTTCTAGATGTAATAATTTCGGATTTTTTCCTGCTTATTCCATTGGCAATGCTATTTCCACAACACTAGCCAAAAAAATATGTCTCTCTCATATCAAATTATTTTTGTTGACAATATTATCTCTAAAGAAATCTTCCAGAAAGCCTCCAAAATTACACGTCGACACAAACCTTTTAATTTGAACTATGAAATTGGAAAAACGCCTTTTTCTTTTAATTGCATTCTCTTAAAGAAAATAAATCTTTCAACTATTATCGAGCGTTCTGGGTGAAATGTCTTTCTAGAATCTCCACTAATTCTTCAAAAGATTTATTTTAAGTTGAATTGGGCTACACAATTTTTTCAGAATTTCACAAACTTTAGAACCAATTAGAGTTAACAAATACGGATTTTCTTTTGTCCTTTTCTTCCCCTGAATTTTCCAAAATAAGAAATTGTTCAAGTCTTTCAATAAATGATTCAATATTTTCACTCCTTTTTTGAAATTATTTCAAATGATAAAAACCATTTTTATGAAAAAAAATTAATCTGTATAATTATTCAATTCGCGCCTCTTTTTGATTTATAAAAAAAATATTTAAAATAATTCTTTGACACAACAATATTCTTGAAATAATTTGTGTTGGATACTTAAACTTGAATCCTCGTTGCTCAAATGGAATATATTGATGTCAAAATACAAGGATATTTTATTTAGTTCGAAAATGTTACACAACAAAAAAAATCATATCGTGTTGACAATGACAAAACAGGCTAAAACTTCCCAAATCAAAACAAAGATTAAATAAAAAATTTTGTCTATTATATAGATTAAAAATCATTTGACTATATTACAACCCCCCCCCCCCCCTCCAAGTATAGAAGAGAAAACAAAAGTTAAAATCTATATAGATAATACCGTAACAGAGTTTTCCATTGTGAAGTCCTGAGCTATCTCCTCCGAAGATTCTGAACTACACATAACAATCTATATACCAAAATTTTCGTTATTTTTTTTCTTCGTATGATAGGCCTGTTTTTATTTTGGTAATGTTTACAGTTATTTTTATTTTTTAATTTAATCTATTTTACAATCGTAGATTTTTTGCATTTATCATCATCAATTCATTTGTTTTGAAAAGCGTAAAAATGTGTTTTGAAATAATATATATTTCTGATTCATTTGATTATAATTATAATTTGTAAGTACTTTGTTATAGTTTTTCATTCAAATATATAAATTTTTCGAATTGTAGATTGAATTATTACTTTTATTCTATTAGTAAATTAAATTTTATTGCCATCTATCGTTAAAATTTTACACAAAAAAATTTACTGGCAATGCGTTTCTGCCAGGCAATGCCAGTAAATTTATTTGTGTAAAATTTTAACTTTTATTCTATAATAATTATCTTTTATAAGTGTTTGTTATAGTTTTTCATTTGAATTTAGCACAATTTTTGTATCTGGTTATCTTTTTTGGCATCTTTTCATCTCTCTTTGGCATCTTTTTTTTCTCATTAATAAGACCTAATCCAAATAATTTAATAGTGTGTGACGTTTCAGCAACAGCATCAGACAAAAGAATAAATGAACTAAAGAATAAAATCTCATTTTTTCTTTTGTCTGATGATGGTGACATTTGGATTAGGTCTTTTTTTTTTATTAATTTGTTATAGTTTTTCATTTGAATTTAGCTCCATTTTTGTGTCTTATTTAATAAATGAACTAAAGAATAAAATCTCATTTATTCTTTTGTCTGATTTTTGTGTCTGATTTTCTTTTTTACAGTGTTTGTTATAGTTTTTCATTTGAATTTAGCACAATTTTTGTATCTGGTTATCTTTTTTGGCATCTTTTCATCTCTCTTTGGCATCTATTTTTTTCTCATTAATAAGACCTAATCCAAATATATGTTATAGTTTTTCATTTAAATTTAGCTCCATTTTTGTGTCTGTTGTTTTTTTTCTTCTCATAAATAGGCTGATGCTGTATTTGTGTACTCAATTGTTGCTTTTTGTGTCTGGTTTCTTTTTTGCTGTATTTTTTTGGAATCCTTTTTTTTTCATCAATTGTTTCCTCACATGCTTGGAATTTTCTTTTTATGCCTGTCCTGGCTTTCAGTTTTATAGTTTTCCTCTGCTTGGTTCTTATTTTACCTTTTTTTTTCAGCGTCTTCTGTCATGCCTCGCAAAGGCCGTGGAAGACTCACTCCCCTAACAGCTAGGCGTGCTAATATGACTCGCCGCAGACACAAAACCCCAATTGCTATTTCTCTTTTTTACTTTTTTACCAATGCCTATAATTTTTCACCTGAAAGATTTTTTTTGTTTGTTATTCAATAAATTATTATCACTTATTTTTGGTCTTCTTTTTACTTACTTATTTTACTGGGGGTTGGTGGAAGGATGGTCTAAGCCGTTGGTTTTCGACCGCTACGACCCGGGTTCGATTCCCGCATTGGGCACTTTTTTCTGAAAAATTAAAAAAAAAATGCTCCAATGGCTTCCGATTCTTGCAAAAGTCCAACCCCACCAGCAAGCGCAAGTAATCAAACGGGGCTCTGGCACATTTGTAAATGCAAAGTTGAACTGCTTTTCACATGTTTAGACATGTGGTGTACTTACAGTTAAAGCAGTCGCCTACTCTACCCACCATGATTATCAACGCCTGTACCACGTGTACTAGGGATAAGCAAAAAAAAATTATTTTACTCATTGATCTATACATACAATTATTTACATACAAATATATGCATACAATTATATACATACACTTTTCTACATTTTTGCACTCTGCAGTCTAATATGTTGTTAATAATAGGGGTTTTAGACAAATATCAACTGTTGAAATTTGATTTTCCAAAATAGTTGAATTATCGAAAGTGTCGAATTAGTTTGTCATATGATAGGCCGTAGGTCGAGACTTCCAAAAATGGTCGAATTATCGTGTGTTGAATTAATTAGATTATATTGTATATATAAAAATATAGAATTGTTGTTTTTAATGAGGTCTTTTAAATGAATTTATTCCTTTAATATGTTGTCGTATCTGCAATTTTTTTTCATTTCCAAAATATTTATTTACACTTTCACCAATGCCTATAGGATCTTTGCGATGGAACAGGTATGGTGTTCTAGCGCATGTGCTCTCATGTCCTTGAAGCACATATACTGACAGTACCCAAAGTTGAACACACTGTATAATGTCTGAAATATATGACTATAAAGAGGGCTCAAGGCCAAACCTTTGCTACAAGAGCCTGTGTTTACGCACAGACGACTTTATGTTTTTAATGAGGTCTTTAAAATGAATTTATTCCTTTAATATGTTGTCATATCTGCAATTTTTTTTTCATTTCCAAAATATTTATTTACACTTAACCAATGCCTATAGGATCTTTGCGATGGAACAGGTATGGTGTTCTAGCGCATGTGCTCTCATGTCCTTGAAGCACATATACTGACAGTACCCAAAGTTGAACACACTGTATAATGTCTGAAATATCTTTGGCCTCTTCGGATACCAACCTTCGCTTCTATTCACTAAGGTTGGCTTTTGCTATGACTATAAATAAGGCTCAAGGCCAAACCTTGGCTACAAGAGCCTGTGTTTACGCACGGACAACTTTAAGTGGCTTTTCAAGTGTGCGAACATTGGATAGCATACATGTAAAGATGACCCATATCTTTTGCTCCTTCAGATTTCAGACTTCCATTCATTCTGAAGAGGCATCAGTTTTCACTAAAGTTGGCTTTTGCTATGACTATAAATAATATTTGGGTTCTTCCTACAAGAGCCTGTGTTTATGCATGGACAGCTCTATGCGGCTTTTTCATGTGTTTGAACTTTGTACAAAATACATATAAATTTGAACCCATGTATGAATAAAAATAGAAATTTATTTTTAATGAGTCCTTTAGATTAATTCCTTTTATAAGTAGTCTCCACTGCAATATAGTTGGCATCTCTTTTTTTCTGATTTATTTTCTTATATTATTTTTTAATTTTAAATATATTTATATATAAACTTTTCACTAATGTCTATAGTTTCTCAACTCAAAGGAATTTATTGTATTAGTATTTTGTTAATACACTATTATCAATTATTTTGATTTTGGACTTCTCTTTATTTACTAATTTTTCCCATTTCTCTATACATAAATTTCGTGCATTTTCAGTGGCTGCCTTCGCCTCTGTAATACCTTTTTACCGGTAAAGTTGTATTTAAACAACAATCAACCTTGTAAATTTGATTTTTGAAATGGTCGAATTATCGAAAGTGTCGAATTATCGTTAGTGTCAAATTACAGTTTGTTTATTTATTTTTTAATAAGGTCCTCTTATCTTATCTGCAATATAGTTGTATTGTTCGAAATTTTATTTTCTAATTTGTTAATTTTTTTCTTTTTTTTTCACTCTAATAATATTTATTTAAATCTAATAATTTTTATTTAATGCAATTTGAGTCAGTGTTTCCTCAGTGTTAACAGTTTGAGTGTTAGAATGCGGAGAAGCAAAATAACTCCCTACTGAATTTCTCAATAGTCTTACTCCCAGAGGAATGCATCCACACCAGTTAAACTCTAGGTTGGTGCTATTGTTATGCTTCTGAGAAGTTTTAATCCTAAGCAGGGTCTTTGAAAATGGTACACGTGTGGTGATACAATGCAAGATATGGGTCATCTTTACATGTGTGCTATCCAATGTTCGCACACTTGAAAAAGCCACTTAAAGTTGTCCGTGCGTAAACACAGGCTCTTGTAGCCAAGGTTTGGCCTTGAGCCTTATTTATAGTCATAGCAAAAGCCAACCTTAGTGAAAACTAACGCCTCTCTAGAATGAAGCGAAGGTTGGTATCCGAAGGGGCCAAAGATATTTCAGACACTATACAGTGTGTTCAACCTTGGGCACGTCAGTATATGTGCTCCAAGGACATGAGAGCACATGCGCTGAAACACCATACGTGTTCCATCGCAAAGATCCTAAAGGCATTGGTGAAAGCATAAATAAATATTTTGGAAATAAAAAAAAATATATATATATAAGAAAATAAATTGGAATATAAATTTACAAACTATATTTCAGAGTGGACACATATATTTTAAAGGAAAAAAAATTGCAAACAACAAAACTATATTGCAGATATGACAACATATTAAAGGAATAAATTCATTTGAAAGACCTCATTAAAAACTACATTTCTAATTTTTTATATATGTGGGTTAAACTTACAAACTTACAAGGTTGTAATAAACCTACCTGTTTGGTAAGCTATTCAGTACTTTATCATATGAATAAAAATAGAAATTTATTTTTAATGAGTCCTTTAGATTAATTCCTTTTATAAGTAGTCTCCACTGCAATATAGTTGGCATCTCTTTTTTCTGATTTATTTTCTTTTATTATTTTTTAATTTTATATATATTTATATATAAACTTTTCACTAATGTCTATAGTTTCTCAACTCAAAGGAATTTATTGTATTAGTATTTTGTTAATACACTATTATCAATTATTTTGATTTTGGACTTCTCTTTATTTACTAATTTTTCCCATTTCTCTATACATAAATTTCGTGCATTTTCAGTGGCTGCCTTCGCCTCTGTAATACCTTTTTACCGGTAAAGTTGTATTTAAACAACAATCAACCTTGTAAATTTGATTTTTGAAATGGTCGAATTATCGAAAGTGTCGAATTATCGAAAGTGTCGAATTATCGATAGTGTCGAATTACAGTTTGTTTATTTATTTTTTAATAAGGTCCTCTTATCTTATCTGCAATATAGTTGTATTGTTCGAAATTTTATTTTCTATATTGAAAAGTAAATAAATATGAACAAAAAATTAAAAATGTTTAAGAATATTATTAAAACAGAATCATGAAGATATTTTAAAGGAGTCCTTTAGGGATGTCTGTTTTTGCACTTATGATTTCAGAGTTACATGGTCCAGTGGGCCGTATGAAAATCGAGTTGTTCATATAAAAACATGTTTAAAAAATGCTATTTTCTTTTAATGTAATCTATATAGCTTGAAATAAATAAAAATAATGGCTGCTTGAACTCGGTCGCATGTGACATTTTACAGGTACATTGGGACAGCTGACATTCCCCCCCAACCCAACCCACTGATAAATAGGCAAGAAGGTATGGGAAAAGATCCCAGTAGACGCGAATTCGCGTTGGTAGCCTACAATTTTATGTTAATTTTTAGAAACCAGGGACATGAATTCGCATCCTTTAGGCTTGACACCCTATAGGTGAGGATATGAATTTGCGTTATATGGGTTCAAAATGTTTCGTTGCTCGCATCTATAATACCTTTTTATTAGTAAAGTTGTAAGTAAACATCAATCGTCGAAATTTGCATTTTAAAATGGTTGAATTATCAGAAGTGGTGAATATTTAATATTGTCGAATTACCGTTTGTTATTTGATAGGCCAGAGATTGAATAATCAAATCAGGGTCGAATTATCGCAAGGTGTCGAATTATCGGTATTGTCGAATTACTGTTTGTAATTTCATAGGTTCTGGAAATCAAAACATGGTCGAATTAACGAATTTATACTTAGAAAGTATTTTTACTTATCCTTACTTGAAATGCTGCTTCTAGGAAATCGGAATATACCCATTGCGAATTTTAAGCCACCATCTATACTTTTAAAGTCTCTGCAGGCCCTTTGGGTAAACCCTGGGCGTTGCCCGGGTCACTCGGCTAGTAATAAGACTATATGATAAAGATTTCTTGAAAATAAAGATACTTCGGCCATTAAATCTTTTTATTACCTCGACGTTTCGACAAAAATCTTTTATCCTCGTCAGGATTTTTAACGCCTTGCCAAATATTTTAATTTTTGTTTGCTCCTGACGAGGAAAAAAATTTTGTCGAAACGTCGAGGTAATAATAATATTTACTGGCCGAAGTATCTTTATTTTCAAGAATTATGAATGCCGGCCAGGCAGCCGCTATCTTTACGATAATGATAAAGATTGTCCTCCCCTTTTGCCCCTATCTACAAATAAATATTTCACTAAATAATTCAGTGTCTACACTGCTCCTATTGTAAAATCAGCTTTTAAAATCTAAACTAGTTATAGAAAATAGGTTTATTAAACAAAATATAGAGAGGATAATTGATGTAGATCTTAATTTACAATCATCTCCATTCGTTTTTATGTAGCGATGGATAATGGAAAATGAAGCGAATCAGTTTGTTTTGATTTGGTTTTTGCATAATGTATAGTTTTAATTCTGCTCTTGCTAAAATCTCTTGTGATCCTCCGGGAAGAATAACCATAATATTTATGGTGTGTTATGTACCTTTCGTAAAATGGGAGAGGAATTTTGAGATCAAAAGTTCTCAGTCAAAAAATAATTTATTCAACAATTGATAATAACAAAGTGGGTAGAATTTCCTTTTTTTCTTGATCATTTTTATTTAATTGGCCTATTTTGGCTTGGAATTTTACTAATAGTTCATTTTGTAGTGAAATATTAAATTTAGATTTTTTGAGAAATAAACATTTTAAAAAAAATCAGAACGTTAGTCAGATTTTGCGTGAAACGATTTCCCATTCTTCTTTTAGTGGTAGCTTTCAGAAGATGGGATTAACAGATATAGGATAATCTGGTGTCCTCTGTTTCAGAAAATCTATAAACAAAATATAATTATAATGATATATATTAATAACACTTCTCTAACGGTATACATACCTACATACTTTCATCTCTTTCATTGAGGAGTGACTTGGGTGATTTTTGTTGGCAAAAAATCATTTTCATTTACTTCTAAAATTTAATTTGTCAAAGTTTTTAAAGTTGCGTGTAATAATGACAAAACTACAAAGTAGCTGAGAAAGTTACACTTAGCCAGCTTTTTCAAACAATCATATGATTTTTTGAAATATTATGAGCTTAATAAAACAATATTATATACAAATCGATTTTAAAATTTGTCTTTCCCTCTTCCCTTTTTTATACTCTAACTAAATATGTTTCAGATAAACAGCCCTCATTTTAAATTTAACCTTCATTCTTGAATGATGAAATTTTGTTGCCTTATTTTGTTAATGTTGTATGGTATTGCTACATTTTGATAAATATGTCTACTGGTGTTTAAAAATATAAGAATAACTGCTGAAATGTACTAAAAAATATATAAATTTCTGGCTTACACTAATCATCTATAGTAGTGGAGATTATTTTGGCATTAGATCAATTTATGTTGGGACCAGAACCACAGTGTATTTTCAGGCAATAAATGAATGGATGAGACTAAAGACTTAAATTTGCCATATGCTGCGCGCGTATGTTTTTGTAAATATTTATTGTAGGAAATAGTCGATGTTTTATTAAGCCCGTTGAAGAGCGATTATCGCTTGAAAGCTAGCGTTTTGTAATAAAAATAAACTCATTGGGAGAAAATATTTTGTAATTTTGAAACTTTTTTCTCAATTTTATCATGAATAAAGACTAAAGACTGCTGCAGTTTCTAGCTTTTCTTCTTCATACTCTGTCCTACTTTGAAGTTTGGTCTTAAGCTGCAAGCAGATATTTGTATTTTGATAACCTGATCTTTATTTTATGCACAGAGTACTCAAAAATATCCCTCAGGAGAATTGAGTCCATTTCAAGCCGTCTCAGTACTTTCCTCTCCATTGCTATATTAGGAAATATCATCTCCACCATACTACAGTCCTAGTTCATGTTCACATTGCCTGAAAGAACTATGAAGGGTACATTACCTTATTTCTAATTGCCTTAATTTAGAATGGGACACCAACAGCTTTGCTTCTTGGAATACAGCACATCAACCCTACATCCAATTATGTTTTCTCTCCAAATACTGGTGATTTTTTCTTTCTCCCACGTTTTATGTGTGTGTGTGAAATGACATTTTTCATAAAGAGCCAATATTGTTATATATAAAGGAAAATGTGTATATTTAATAGCTTTTTTATACTTGGCTGACACTACTGACATGAAAATTATTTTGAGTAAATTCACAGAATATATATTTTTTAATTGATAGAGAAACAGTTTATTTTATGGCAAATCTTTATGGATTAAGGAATTGTAATATTTAATTTTATAGTGTTGAAATTCTAGATATTTACATTTTTTAGTACATAATATTCAATATTTATTTCGATAAAAATTATATATTATTTTAATTTCTCTTATTTATTATATATAGGTTTTTAACTTTTAATTAAACATTTTAAATTTATATTAGCAATTTTTCATTTATATTTAGACATTTTTCATTTTAATTTAGACAGTTTCATTTTTATATTTAGACATTTTCAATTTTAATTTATACATTTTTCATTTTAATTTAGACACATGGACTTTTCTATATATTCCTTTTATTTAGAAGCATTTTAAACAACTAAAAATATTGAATATAGTTTTTATTATAAGAAAGAAGGGCTTGAAATGGAAATAGCGATATTTGACATTATTTTTAAATCAGATGAATTATCAATACACAATTTCGCAACAATTTCTTTTTCGCTTAGTTTCATCTGATTTTATGTTGATCAACTCAATAGATTACTTTTTCAGAGTTATTTTAAATTATTTTATTGCATTGATTATTGTTGTTTGCGACACTTCTAGATTTAAAATATTTTTCAATTCATCTCTTAAATTTTTTAAAAGTGTCACTAGAATTATTTTATATATAATTTTCAAAATAAAATCTTAATCTCTTAATGAATTTTTTTCTGTCTAAATCCTCCTTTCTTTATTAATTTTAATTAGCCTTCTTTTTTATAATTCTGCACAGCATAACTATAATTGATGTTCAATAACTTAGATGCTTTTGCATAGTTTCGTCTTGTAAGCATACCAACTTGATTAAAGTTTCCTGTTTTCCTTTTGATATTGCTTGATACGAGCCTCTATTCATTTTAAAATTAGTAGAAATAAGATGATAATATTTTTAGATTATATTTAGTTGTGTTTTAAAGTGTCTTAAATAAATATTATATAAAAAGTACATGTGTCTAAATTAAAATGAAAAATGTCTAAATTGAAATGAAAAATGTCTAAATGAAAATTGAAAATTGATAAATAAAAATGAAAGTGTCTAAATTAAAATGAAAAATATATAAATATAAATTTAAAATGTCTAATTAAAAGTTAAAAACCTAAATTTTAATCAATACAATTATTTAATTAAAATTTTTGTTTAAATTTATAAAACTAAGCTATCGAAATTCTTTTAACTTGGATTTTTCAAAGGCTAAATAAAATTTAGTTCATAAAAATATTTCATATATCTCTCTAAAATGTAATAATAATAAATTGGTGTGCTTTAAAAATAATTAATATATTTACAATCAGAAATTACTATAAATTACTTTGGGCATATTACAGTAAATCGTTGTAAATACATCATTGAATTTTATCTCTGTGCAAGTAAACAACGGATTCCCTTAATCACTAGTTGTTTATCGGAACCCCCCCCCCCCCCCCCTCACCGTCTCTAATTAAACCTACAGAAGTGTGAAATATAGCAAAGAAAGACATAATTCTAATTGACTAGAACGTGTCTAGTACTGAAAAATAGCCACTCGCCAAAATCGAGATTATGCTAGGCCTGGATGTTTTAAGGGTATTAAAAAGTTACCACCACAATGTTTTATCAATAAAGCATTTTGCTGCACAAGCAATGCTTAAAAATTTTCTCAAATGGGATGAACAAAATATGTAGGTTATTTATGGTGTTAGCGCCCATTCGCTGCCCATTGTTCACCATTACAATATATTTACAGGGTGGTTAGTATTTACTTTTAATTTTCGTTAACTTACTCATTTGTTGACTTGAGATAACTAGATTTTATTTTCTCTTAATTTTTTAAACCATCAAATTTTTGGTGTCTAAAATAAGCATTCATTCCACCCACGTTTTTATTATATTATGGTACATTATTCTATTCTTTACATGAATTTGTCAATGTTCACATCAATAATGGTAATATCTACAATATAAACAGCTGAAAGGATTACATAATCTTGTGCAAGTTGAGCCAACGGGTTTACACATTCATAGTTATTTCAACAAAATTTACAAGAAAATAAAAACCATGTGTAAAATTTATTGATACAAAAAATTTGAAGTAAAAGGCAATGTGGCAGTACTTATCTCCTTAGACCATGTCTAGAAGTCCACTCTAGCTTTAATATGGTAATTATGGGTTTGAAAAAAGGTTCTCTGGGGTTAATCTGTGCAAGAGATAATTTGATTTGAGGAGGTTTCTATGGCAATACACTTTATATAGGCTTAATGCTTTTGTCCATTTTGAAATTTTGTGGTTTAAATATGGCTCTTCTTAATCTTGTTAAAGCTGTTTTTTGGTTTCTATTGAGTTTTTGTGTTTCTTCTATTTGGTTCAATGTCTGTACCATTGGTTTTTTTTTACTTATCCCTAGTACACGTGGTGGTACAGGCCGTGATAATCATGGTGGGTAGTTAGCGACTGCTTTTTCTGTAAGCTCACCACATGTCTACACATGTGAAAAGTAGTTCGACTTTACACTTACAAATGTGCCAGAGCCCCGTTTGGTTACTTGCACTCGCTGGTGGGGTTGGACTTTTGCAAGAATCGGGGGCCATTGGAGCATTTTTTTTTTAACAGAAAAAAGTGTCCAATGCGGGAATCGAACCTGGGTCGTAGTGGTCGGAAACCAAACGGTTTAACCAGCCTTCCACCGACCCCCCTGTAGCATTGGTGATTTTGTGGAGCTTTTAGTTTGTTTTATTTTCATTCTCTTGGTATATGTATATTTCTTCAAAGGAGAGTTTGTTACTTTTGAATGTGTGTTTGTGTGGTAGTTGACATGCCTTTTTTTCTAACTTATCAGCTTCTTTATTAAGTGGTATATTAATGTGGAGAAGGGAATCCATTGCAAGTTTATTTTAGTTTATAAATTTAGTGTTTTGAGTTTTTTGTATATTAATATGTGTCTAATAACGGCTTCATATGTAATCTTGAGCCTTGCCTCAATCAGGTCCTGCAAGATGTTTTAATATTAATCTTTTTCAGCATTTGTCTGTGATTTTATTTATGTAGTTATGACACGTTAATTCTGGGTCGATGGTGAAGATAGTCCTAGATATTTTGGGTGTTTATTAAGTTTCAAGACTGTTATTAGAACGTTATTGTGTTTTTAATTAAAAAGCTTCTATTTGTTGTGAAGAGTGAGGTTTCTGACGAGTTGGTCTATAGCTGATTTGTGCTTTTGAGAGCTACTTCGAATATATATTTCAGAGATTTATTTAATAGTTTTTCAGAATCTCTCTCTCTCCTTTAAGGCTGGATTTGGATTTCCATTCTATAATATCAGCATAAAGGATGATTTCAGTATTTTCTGTCATTTCATTCTCAAAACCGGTAAGATAAGATGTGGCCCACCCTCAGTAGAGGAAGGCATTTAGGGAGGAGGAGGAAGATTGAAGAGTACGGGGCTCAGTACTGATTGTGGGATTCCCTGGGAAGTTGTAAAGGTTTTGGAAAGTTTTATTGTATTTAATTTTTCTTAAGGGATTCAGGTCTCCATGAAATCTAGGAAGGTTTCAACTGTAAGGCTGGTTGGTTTATAATTTTTGTTATCTTTAACTTTTTGGGTGAAGTATATAATTTTTGGTCTCCATAATAGTGTGTTCTGTTTTGAATCAATAATATTCTTGTGAAAATAATTTTATTTTGTGTAAGAGCTGTAGCTAAGGCATTTGACAATAATTCTTACCATGATTTTGAAAACTATTTATTTGAGTGCAATAGATCGGTAACTTTTGGTTTTCTGGATTTTTGTTGGGTTTAACTAAAGGCATTATTGTAGATTTTTCAATCTTTTGGAATTTATGTGTTTTCCATGAGTTGTTAAAAATATGTGGAAATCTTACTTTTGCAAATTATGTGAAGTTATTTAACATCTGTACAAAGATTTCATTAGGTCCCGGTGTTTTATTAGGATTAATGTTTTTGTGTATAGCATCTTCCATTTCTGTAATACGTATTCTCCTGACAAGTGTTTATTTGTACTATTTTTGTTTTGCTATAGCAATTATTTTTCTTGAAATTTTGGCTATTTTTCTATCATTTATATTGAATGTTTTGATGTATCAAAGTGTTGTCTCAATGTGGTTGCAATGTCATAATTTGTTTTGGGTTGCTCATTATTTTGGGTTTTGACTCTATTGGAGTGGCATATTTATCTTGGTTGTTATTTGTTTTCCCATATTTTCTATAGGTTGCCATTGTTAGGTAGTCGAGGCTTTGACATACTTCTCTCTTTATTTCTTTTGTTAAAATAGCTAGTTTTTTTAAATAATTGCACAAAAGTGGTTATTTGATGAGTGTATCTGGGTTGTTGTTGATTTCTAATTCTATATATATTAGGATGTGTTGATTCTTTCATTAATAGGTTTGTTTATTTCTTCGTGGAAGTTTAAATTGGGAATCCAGTTTTTGATGTTTGTTCTTGAGATGGATTTATGGTCTTTAATTAATATTGCATCACGTTGTATATTCCGATCTTTATCCACTTTATCTATGAAATTTATTTGGGATATATTTTTGTCAAGTCTCTTTTTAGAGGGCCCAATTAGCCTTTTTAAAATTCCAGAAATAGTAGTAAGTATTGGCTTATGGTCACTTCCCAATGTATCCAGAATTGTCCAGATCTTTCAAATAATGATGGGGAGGCTATATTTAAGTCCAGGGTGTTGCTACTGCTGTAACTATGCAGAAAAGTGAGTGTGAGTGCCATCATTCAATTAGATAAAAGCCTTATCCTCTGTGAATTTCAAAAGTTTTGTGCTTCTGATCTTATTGATATTGCTATCCAGTATTGATGGTGTGCATTTAGGTCACCTAAAATAATGGAATTTGTTTGGAAGATTAGGTCTCAGAATTCTTCATTTGTTTGTTTATTGTTTGGAGAATGGTGGGTGATTTTTTTCATTATCCCATTGTATAATTATACAAGGTCATGGAGATTAAATTCATATTTCAAATTCACTCTCTTGGTAGGGTTGGAATATAGGTCCTGTCTTGAGGCTCCCATGCATTCCAAAAGGTGGTCTGGTGAGGCCTCTTTGGTCCTTCAGATAGTGCATTGTGGGAAGGTCTTTGCACCATCTTGGAAGAGGAGCAGTCGTGTTTGGCCAGTTTTGAGCCTGGAAATACAGGTTTGCTGCATGTCGGTTCATCCCACATTCCAGAATAGCTCCAGGCTTTTGGTTCAGATACCAATGATGAAATGTTTACTCCTGTATTTTTGCCTCGATGTTTCTTTTTTTGTATGCATCTGAAAGAGTCAAAATCAAGGTCTAAGTTGGGTATTGCTGCTGATTTTGCAATTACATCTGCTGTGTCATTGCCTTTCAGTTCTATGTGGGATGGGATCCACAGTATTTTGTGTGTCCCTGTGAAGCTTGTATAAATTCAGAGCAATTTTCCTCAGGGACATTTCAGAGCTGGTGTAACAATTTTTTATGGCTTGTATAGCTGACAGCGAGTGTGTCAAGAAAATAAGTTTATGTGGGTTTTTCTTATCAATGTGTTCTAGGGCTAGGTTGATAGCTTCCAGTTCAGCATTAAGCACAGAGCTCCCACATTTGTTGGTGACCTTGAGTTCCTGACTTTGGTTTCTGTCCTGTATGAGCACACCACTCACTGCACTCCCCTCTAGTAGTCTAGATCCATCAGTGTAAATTTTTATATAGTTTGTTTCATTTTGATTTACCTTGTTAAGTGCTAAGGACTTTGGTATATGTGGGGTTTCATTTTTCTTGTTAAATTGATTTGCTAGCTCTAGATTGAAGATTATTTCTTTGCGCTTATGATTTGGTGGGAAGGACAGGTGATTTGTAGTTTTGTTTAGTAGATTTATTGGGATTTTGTTTTCCATGGTGAATGATAAATATATTTAGTGATGTTTCATTGTTGATGTAGCAAGTGATTCCTTGTATTTCTAAGCTGCCTCTATTGTTTTGAAGTTTGTGCATTTCGCTGTATTTTAGGTTTTGAATTTAGAATGCAAGTCTTCATACCTCTACACTTGTTCTATCTTTTCTTAGGATTTTGAATCCTTTAATCCTGAGATTATGCAAGCTGTTTAGTTTTGTTTCTTGAAGGGCTATTATTTATACTTGAATTGTTTTTTGCTTCCAGCTGTAGTTTATTGAGCTTGGCTTTTGCTTCATTAATACAAATTCCATTTATATTCCATTGCCAATCTTGAGAGGTTGTGTATTCTGTTGTTAGTTTGTGTTGGTTGGAGACTTTATCATACTTTTCAAACAGCATCCTCTGCCTAAATCCTGAATGCATTCCTTTTTATTTGGTGTGACGACAGTGCAGCATTAGTGAGAAGATTAGAATTCACTCAGAGTAATTGGGTGTGTTTTATGTTGATGGGAATATCTAAGACACACATAGGTAGGAATATGACTTTGCCTGTTGACATTTAGCTGGGCTTAGTAGGACAGCCTTCATGCCTAGGATGGCCCACCAGGAGTAAAAGACTCCAGGCATACTTCACTTGTCCTGCCCAGGGTCACCTCCCCACCATGCTGAGGCAGTTAACAGGTCTTTGGGGTGTGCGTGAGGCATGCATGTAGATTGAATATTAAAAAAAAAAAAAAAAACATTAAAATAATAATGAAGCTATTAATAAAAATGGAAATAAAAGTTTAAAATAATAAGCTGCTGTGATTTAATTGATCATGTGACCTAGAGAGAGCTGCTAAAACTATATTTAATCAACAAAATATTTGGATGAGATGGAAATAGCATTTTCTTTGAAAATCATGAATCCTATTTTATTGACATCCAGTCATTAGAAATTCCAACCTAACCCAACAAGGGCAATTCAATCTTATGGTAAAAGGATGTTTAAAAAATTGGACAGGTTATTTATCACAACATAAGTTCTTAATCTTTGAAATAATAGAGTAGAGAGACATTTTAAGTTGATCTTTTACAGGCTTTAAATTGGCTACAATTATGTCAATGCTTTTATCAAAATGTAATGTACAAATTACTTATTTGGTTTTGTTACTTTGTATGTGGTATCTATTATCTAAATTGCACTTCCAATGAATGTACAATTTTAAAAGAGAAATTATGGTTACATTTCTTCAGAATAGCATTAGTTGCTATTTCTATTAATTACCATATACTCCGCCTTTGTTGGTCCCAAGCCCGGATGAAAAAGGAGGAGGGGGAGCAGTAACAAGCTCGCTAAAAAAACTGGGTTCAGCTGGCCTAGCTGATAGTACCCTGTAAGAGCTCCTAATCCAGAGATACAGGATGAGCACTGTTTGTACTCCATGTTAGGAGCAGCTGCACATGGCGTCTGTTCCTCATGTCAGAGGCGGCCATTTCTTTTGGAGCTAAGTCGGCCTGCCACTGAGTAGTGCTCCCAGTCTTAATGACAAAGGCAGAAGACGCCTTCTACTTCACCCAGTCATGATGGTTGTCAAACAGACACCATCAAGGGTCACAACTTGATACCCTAATATGATTGAGTGGAGATAAGAAAGAAGAAGACTATATGAGAATTGATGACAATATTTTGACAGAAAATAGAAATGCTATATATGAAACACATTATTGATAAGTTTGCCCTCAGTATGCCTCACATTGCAATATTAATTAGTCATACTTTGTCCTTTAAACCTTTGAACACCAGTGTGCCCTGTGTTATTGAAAAGACTGCGCACATGTAATTCCAAGTTTCTAATCTCATGGGCCACTAAGAAAATAGCTTTAAAATTGGCAAAATGGCTGATGCAGTTCTATTTTTAGAATTGATGTTTTGTTAGAAGAGTATATATATGATTTTCTTCTCTGCGTAATCTTGCTTCTTTTCAAATTTACTTTTGTTTTATTGATTGTGGGTTTTTATTTTTAGAAAGCGAATTTACCAAATGCTGGCATATCAATTAGTTATGCTTCCAATTTTTCCTAATTGAATCCTTCTGAATCATATCCAAATGATTCAAATTAAATATAAATTTATTTTTTATTTATAATTATTGACAGGGGGTTTGTGGAGGAGTGGGATAGACTGTCAATTTTTGACAGCCATGAACTGGGATTAAATCCTGCATTGGGCCTTTTCTAAAAAAAAAATTTATTCAATAGCCCCTGATTCTTGAAAAGTACAACCCTAAAAGTGAGTGCAAGGAGCCAAACAGGGTTCTGGCACACTTGTAAGTGCAAAAGTTGAACTGCTTTCTACATGTGTAGACATGTGGTACACTTATAGTAAAACAGTCACTTACCATGATGATCATGGTATACTTGGGGTACATTATTTAGACTATTATAATGGTAAATGAGAGGATAAAACAAGATAGCAGAGACTTGTCAACTATGTTAGTCTCTGCTTAGTACTAATAAAATTATCCAGTATCAAGTAAGCTTTTATTTTAATCCCTTTTGCACAAAGCCCTTTCATCAATAAATATAATTATAGAATAACCAATAATTATGAGCAACAAGAAATCCTTTAAAAAATGCAGTCCTTTCTCATCCTGGCACAAGACAAGCCAATTTTCAATGGGTGATTTCTTGTTATTTTGGGGTGTCATTTTAAACAATAGATAGTTTGTAGGACCAGAATTTTAGATTATTGGTCTCAGGATTGGATTGACAAAATGAAATAATTCTCAAGATATTTTCAAACGATTGTTTTTTCTAACATTTCTCTGTTGCATTTCCATTCTCCAAAAATTTATCATCAAAGATTGCAATGAGAATTAGAAGATTAGAAATAGTCAATACAGACAGATACAAAAGTAAAGCAGTCTGAGAGATTAAAGTGGTGAAACTGCCTTTTTTTTTGTTTCAAGAAATACTGTACACTTCTGTCCAATTCATTAAAGATGAGCCAATCTCTTCCAAGTAGTTTTCAATTGCAGTACCATGGTAAAATGTTTTATTTTTAAAAAGTGTGAAAACAATGCAATGAACATAAAAAAATCAAAATAGCTGTAAGCTCACAATCGCTATCAAATTTTATTTGCATGCAAGCACGAAAAGAGAAACAAGGCAAGATTTGTACAAGATGTATAGGTATGTACAAGATGAAAAGATCTATTTACAAAGGAAGTCTGAATTATAAGGTAAAATTAAACTATTGAAAAATAAATTAAAATTTTGGTAATCATGATGGGTAGAAGTTAACGACTGCTTTTACTGTAAGTGCACCACATGTCTACACATGTGAAAAACAGTTTGACTTTGCGCTTACAAATGTACCAGAGCCCCATTGGTTACTTGCACTCGCTGGTAGGGTTGGACTTTTGCGCTGGTAGGGTTGGACTTTTGCAAGAATCAGAGGCCATTAGAGCATTTTTTTTATTAGAAAAAAAAGTGCCCAATGCGGGATTCAATCCTGGGTTGTAGTGGTTGGAACCCAACGGTTTAGACCACCCTTCCACCGACCCCCTTGAATGAAGTAATTAAAGGTCAATCATTGAGTATTTCTATTATTTCATTTAATGCCATTTGCCTGCATAGGGGCAAAAGAAATCTGATGTCATCCTGAAACTTCCTTTTGGGTTGTAGAAGGAATGTGTTTGGTAATTTATAATTGTCCAATTTAATGGCGTAATAATCTAAGACAATTGGTTCTGACTGATGATGGTAAGCATCTGTTCATTTTTTAAGAACCTTTTTGGATATGGTTAGCCTAAAAGAGTATTAAAGAATTTTGTAGAGTAATATTGTGTGAACACTTAGGTTTTAGAATTTCTTGGTGAATGTGATCAATAAATGGAAATTGATCTTGT
This sequence comes from Cordylochernes scorpioides, assembly GCA_030710605.1. NCBI lineage: Eukaryota > Metazoa > Arthropoda > Arachnida > Pseudoscorpiones > Chernetidae > Cordylochernes > Cordylochernes scorpioides. The sequence goes on along the minus strand of CP092886.1, from coordinate 165,816,932 downwards.
TGGGGCTTCATATAACAAATTGTGCATAAAGTAGCAAAATGTTATATTTTATCATTTGTTCAATTGGCAGTGACAAAATTGTAGTGAGATGATATTATAAATGAAATATTGAGGAATATAGATCACATTAAATATTTTATTTTTCAATATTTCATATACATTTACACAAAATACATTTTAAAAAGTAGAGTATACATAAAGTGACATTTTTAAAAAGTACAAAAATATTTGTAAAAGTTTGGACAATTATTCTTCACAAGTTCTTTATAAAAATACATAGAAAATATATAGTAATTTACAGTAGAAATTCATTACTCCATTCAAAAAAGCACTCATATATAGTATTGGCTTGAAGTGAATTGGCTCCACAGATATCTTTAATCCAATCTGTGAATAACTCTTTATTTGTCTTGAAGAGGAGGAAGTAGCCAAATAAAATGTATGCCTGAAACACACAACACTATATAGGAGCTAAAACTTTTCTCAAAGTAAATGTAAAAAGGCTATACAGGTTATTTATTATTTTTCAACAAATAAATAAATTACGAGAGTGAAAATTCTACAAACACATGATGGTTCAATTTCGATTATAGATATGAAAATCACATTGTACCAAGACATACTAAAACCAAATGAGTAATTTTTAAAGTAAAAGTATTGTTACGAACTTCAGACAAAAGTGCTGAATGGAAAAAATATCAGACTATTAAATAGTTAATTTTAAAAAGTCAAATAAGCAAGGATAGATTTTTTTCATTTGATTGATCCAAGTTCCTGTGTGGAGCCTACAACTGCTACTAACTACCCAGAAACAAGGATAAAAATAAAGAACTGATAAGACATGTAAACAAAATAGTTATATTTCCAGAATCATAAAATATGTATGAAACAAACACATAAAAAACCTGTTTGTGTATCATTCAATTTTCCATTTAATTCTTTTTTGTCCAGTAAATTACTTCAATTTATAAACACTGTATATCAAATAATTTTAAAATAGGAAATAGCCTAAGATACAATTTGGATATTATAAATGAAACTTAAGGTAACAAGACTACATCCAAAAGAATAAATTAAGCCATATTTTGGTAAGAGCTTTGTTAGCATCTTCAGACAAAAGCACTAAATGTTTTCAGATTATTTTGTATTTTTTAGCATTCCCACATTGGGCACTTTTTCTGTTTAAATTTTTTTTTTTTTTAAATGCTCCAATGGCCCCCGATTCTTGCAAAACCCCACCAGCGAGTGCAAGTAACCAAACAGGGCTCTGGCATATTTGTAAGTGCAAAGTCGAACTGCTTTTCACATGTGTAGATATGTGGTGCGCTTACAGTAAAAAGCAGTCGCTAACTACCCACCATGATTATCATGGCCTGTACCACGTGTACTAGGGATAAGCAAAAAAAAAAAATATGTATATTTTTTAGAACTTTTGTATGAAGAAGGTAACAATGCTATTAAACTGTAATGCATAATTCAATCATTTGATCTAGTCTTGTGACCTTAGAATGCTTCGAAATTTCCTTTAATGTTTAATACTTTGTGCAATATCATTTATATTTAATTTTATATATTGAAACAATGTACAGTAAAACCCCTCTATAGTGAACCCCAATGGGACAGAGCTTTTGGTTCACTATAGCCACGGTTTGGCTATTTTTTTTTACTTTTCAAAATTTTTAGACCGTATAATTAATGGACAGCCATACACACAAGAAGAGGCTTCCTCTTAATAGTGGTCACTTTGTTTTAATTCCCTTAATTGACCAATTTCCTTATATTAATACTGAATAATAATAGAAATCATTAGATGATAGGTTCTTCTTATCATTAACATACATGTACCTCTATGTCTAATTTAAAAATCAAGACAAATCCTAGGCAAAGTTTTATTAAATATATATTCAAAGATATAAAATGATTTTAAAACATCATTATCACATTATATAATGCATTGTTTACTTGGAAAAAATGGCTCTAACACCTTGTTGCTTCAAAGCATTCTTCAAGCGTTGCACCATTCAAATAAAGTTAGTGTTTTTCTTCCATTTCATTTTCCCACATATTCTTCTAGGTCTAGATTTCGTTTTTTTTTAACCTGTCATGCAAAACATTGCTGACTTTAAAATCACCATAGTTAATGGCATAAAAATCGTTTTTGTTTCATCACGGGACCATTTATTTGGATTTTTTTTAGCCCTAAAACGTACGATCGCGATCGCGGCAAAAGTTGAGGTTGATTCCTCTTTGTAACAATTTTTAATAGCTTTATATTTTATCTTTTATAATAGAAAAAAAAGTTATATTTTCTTATTTTAATATGTTCTTAACATTTTGCCTGTGTTGTTTCACTTTGAAAAGTTCTGAAAATGGCCTTTTTTTTTTTAAAGAAATAACGCTTTTGTTTTTAAAATGCCTTTGTTTTCTTCATTTTGGAAGCCATTTGTATTTTTATATTTCAAATTTAATGGATGCAAATATATTCTATTTAATAAAAAGTATAATGTGTTAAAATTTATACAACATGCAGCAAAAATAAAGTGCAAAATTCAAAACAAACAATGCCGCTAAATTTATTGTTTTGAAATCACGATCCACGAGCTGAAACATGCTCAAAATTTGGTTGTTTTAATTTTTTTTAAATTACAATACCAAGTTCGTTATAAGCATAGTATTTTAGATAGATTTTATTATTTTGGGACCGAAAATAGGTTCGTTATAGGGGTGTAGTTCGTTATTCTAAAAATCGCAAAGTTCGTTATAACGATGGTATTTTCAATGGAATGGAATTGGGAATCGGCGTGGGTTCGTTATAAGGGAAGGTTCGTTATATCCAGGGTTCGTATTAGCGGGGTTTTACTGTATTTTGAATACGTTCAAAATCCTGACACCAAAATCTTGACAAACTAAAGAAAAAAAGTATTTTTGTTGATGTAAAATATAATATTTAAAACATTTTATCTCCCAACAGAGTAAGATGATTTACACAAATGCTGAAACTTGTTTAATTTTTTTGTTAATTTTACCATGTCAGGATAATGTCCAAACTCTGCCTTTGCCAGCCTCAAGACTGGATGAAAAAGGAGGAGGGGGAGCAGTAGCAACATCACTAAAAAACCTGGGTTTAGCTAGCCTGACTGATAGTACCCTGTAAGGGCTCCTGCTCCAAGGATATAGGATGAGCAGCGTCTGTACTTCATGTTAGGAGCAGCTGCACAGGCATCTGTCCCTCATGTCAGAGGCAGCCATTTCATATTGGGGCTAAGTTAGCCTGCTACTGAGAATTGCCCCCAGTCTTAATGACAAAGGCAGATACGTTCTACTACACCCAATCATGATGGTCAAAACACCATCAAAAATCCCTAGCTCTACAGGCTTGATATCCTAATATGATTGAGTGGAAATATGAAAGAAAGAAGAGGATAATGTCCCTGTCAGGGTTATGTCCAGAATCCATTCCAATGATTGTTCAAGAAAGATAATTATAATAATAAGACCAATATTGCAGAAGGAAAGAAAATGTGCAATAGTTCTGAATATGCAAGTTTTTATAGCCTGAAATTTTGATTGAAACTAGGTTTCTCCTTTTAAAGAATGTTGCCAGAAAGCAAAATTTTTTTCAGCCATCCTTCTTCGAAAAGATCTAGTAAAGAATTCATTCTCCAAGATAATCATCACATATCCTGCACTATAAAGGCTGTTTTTTGATGGTAAGTTTCCTCTCTAAGGCAGTCAAAGGTTTGACAACTTTAGTCTCCACTTTTATCTAAATGGAAAATCTTAATGTTCTTCATTATTTTACCACCACATCAGCGAATAAACAAACTCACACAGAATAAACATGATGAAATTTTAAAAACTGGGCAAAAAGGTATTCTTTTTCATATGAAGAAAACTAGGTATAGTAATCCAAATATATTAAATTTATCAGCATCAACCTCTCAGCCCCCAAAACAGATTCAGTTACAAAAGGTCTGAAATACAGAATCCCTACCAACTCTGAACTGTTCTGTATATTTGTGGTATACAGGCAGCATTGAATAACTTCAGCAATGGAGAAAAATGATGGCTATTTTCAAATAAAACTTCACCCTATATTATATGAAATAAGGAATTTTTAGTGGTAGAACAATTGCAAGGAAAAAAACTTGGGAATCACAAACTAATTAATATCATGGATAAGAATGATTATTGCACTAAAATAATGGAAATTCTGGCAGATACTTAAAATTTGAATTGGTGACTGAAAGCCATAATATCAATATCATAGCAACATACATAAGAACCTTTGTCACCTTCAAAAGGAGCCAAACAATAACTGAAAATATGTCCACATACAGCCTAAACACCCTCACCCCATATATGGCCTCTTGAAAATACATCAACCATCTATCTCCCTAGGACTGAATACATCTATTCTCCGCAGCTGCCCTGGCTTGGTTTTTAAAACCTCATATCTATTACCCCACTACTCCAAAATAAAAATAGATAATCTGTGGCATCCCAGATTTTTTCACTAAGCAAGAAGCACCAGAACAACCACCAGCTATGACATCTGGTCATTTGATATTTTCTCCCTCCATTCAAGTTTACCATATCCTCTTATTATCAAAAACCTTGAAGAATTGCTGACAGCCAGGATGAGATGAAGAAAATAGTTTAGATGTTCATTTTTTTGACTTAATTTTAAAAGTGTTTATTTTAATCAAAATTAGGAATCAACAGTAATTACAGAGAAAAATATTTAGATCAGAAAAATGATCTAAAAGGGCATTAGAAAAATACTAAAATGCAGATATGAGAAAAGGGCAACTCCCGATCATTAACTAAACATTAATAATGGCTTCTGCCATCTATCATATGAATATCATGATAAAAAAGCTTGATGGGTATTTTGGTTTTTCAATATACTAAGGTTTTTTGGCCAATATTATGGAATTCAAATTTACTATTATTTGATATTTAGCGATAGCACAAGCCGTCAGCAATATTTATTTGCACAATCAGTTGATGCCTTTTTTGAATTTCATTACTTAATCTTGTAATTTTATTTTACTATATCGGTTTTGCTCTTCATTGGAAAATGGGTGCCGTTGCCACGTTAGTCACCTTGGAGACGAACCAGAATTTGGTCGAATATTCCAAGGGTCCAGGGGGGACCGCAGGGAGGTGTGGTCGGACTTCTCCCCCCCTATTTTACTATATCTTTCATATATATATATCCTCAATAAAGAGAGGCGAGTTGCCCCTCGAAATATTGAAATAAAATAATTATAAATCCAATATATGCATCTTTTTTGAATATATGTATGTCTTATATTAAAATGAAATTTAACTATAAAATATTTCTTTATGACAGCACCCAGTTATAACATCATAATTATGTAGTTCCAAGTGATATTATAGCAAGGTTTGACTGCTTGCTTTTGTATTATGTTTTTCCATTCATTATTAAGTATTTTTTGTATGATTGTGGTGACAGTGTTATGCTTAAATTCTAATCAGAGCTGGTCAGCTCCCATTTCTAGCCCCACACTTCCTTTCTTATAAAAGGTTGCTGTCTTAAAATAGGGCCTCTCACATTGTTCAATTAGTGTCCTTTCTGGTCACACCAAATATGATCAGAGGAAACCGACCTCTTGGGGACAGTTTGACCAGATGCAGCTTTCACGTTGCTCGTGGTCATGAGTGGAAGACAGCAGTGCTCATATGGTGGAATTCCCTTGGCCCTCTCTCTTCATAATTGTGAGGCTCGCGATTTGAATCTCCTGCTTCTCAGCGTGTTCTTCAGACTCCACTCCACGACTGCTCACCTCATCTCATCAATTCAACATCATCCATCATCAAATTCATCATATATAAATGCTATGTTAGGGGCAAAGTTTATGTTGTTGTATCAACTTTTTATGAATATAAGAGTTTGACTCGTGGCAAGTGCAGAAAACCTATGGGGAACATCCCTTATCAAGAACACACATTTTCCAGTGACAAAGCATTTTTGGAGAAGCAATGAAAGACTAGCCTCAATTAAGGACATCTCCAATATTAAAATTGATTAAATTTTTTGGGTTTATTATTTCTACCTTTCAACTAGGTAATGAACAAGCTTAAAAAAGGAGTAAACACATTCAAATCGGAAATAGAAAACTACAAAATGGGGATAAAAATGATAACCAATAACAAATTTTTAAAAATTAATAATTATTATGAAGCGCTTATTTATTGAATTTATTTATTTTATGATTAATATTTTTATAAAATATAATAAAACATCAATTATGAATGGATATTTTTATGGCAACATAGTTAATGCATTTGACAAGAATCAAGTTTAGTTATTTTCAATTGAAACATAAGGTAATAAGACCAAATCCAAATTGTGTTTCAAGTGAAAATAACTAAACTTGATTCTTGTCAAATGCATTACCTATGTTAACCCTTTGAAAACCAGTTCAAATTTTCACAATCAGATACTTCTGATGAATTGTCAATTGATTTAGATGAGACAATTTTTTTTTTTGATGGAAATGATATTTTAGATGATTCTGATCGTGAATGGGAGGTAATAATAGAAGAAGATAGACCCATCAAATGTATTAGTTTCCTACCACCAATGAAAAACACCTGATATCTAGTAGGCTATTTTATAATTTACCTCTATCTTTACAAAGCCTTTTCATCGATAAATATTTGAAGAAACAAATAAATATGCTCAGAGAAAGATATCCACAAAAAATCAGAGTTCTTCCTCATAATAGTACAAGTGGAACCAAGTTACAAAAAAATAGTTCTAAGGGTGCCATTTTAACATGGAAATTATTTCTATGCCCAGAATTTCTGATCACTAATATCAAGTTGAATTGATGAAATGCCATCTTTACAAAAATGTGTTTCACAAAATTGTTTCCTCCAAATTGTTTCTATGATGTACCTCCAACAGTGACATCCTCAAGAATTGCAAAAAATCATTTCAAGAAAGTAGGAATTGTTAATTCCTACCTTATTTACAAAACCAATATTAAAATGGCCTTACAGTGATGTGATGAGGTAATTAGAAAGGAATAAAAAAATGCATATCAATAAAAATATATTGTTACAAGGCTCAGAGAAGTTTTTTATTCTTATCTGATGATAAAGCACAATTTGGATTATAAATTATAGATACAAGAAAATAAGACCTAATCCAAATAAATTAATATGTGGGACATTTCAGTAACAGCGTTGTTACCGAAATGTCACTTGACTTTTAATTTATTTGGATTAGGTCTTAATTTCTTGTATCTATTCTTATCTGATATAGATGACATTTGAGTGATGACTCCCATTGACAATCCATTCAAAGCCTTACAGAATTGCCAGCTAGCTTTCACCTCAGTAACATCTCTGCCTCCCTGCTCTCGCCAGGGATCCTCTAGGAAAAGAAGAAGAAGCCTTACCAGCCCCCTGTGGAAATCGCAGCTCTGGAGGAGGAGGACGAAATGGTCATCTCCCACCACTACCAAATCCTGCGCTCCTTTGGCCAGCCCTCCCTCAAGGCCCTGCACGAGTCAAGTATCTGCTTGCTGAAGTGAAGAACCTTGCAGGCACCCTCGAGGCCTTCGCGGAGATAAACGATGTCATGGAGGTCAACAAGCCCAAGGCTGCCTGCCGTACCACCCAAACCAGCCTTATCTGATATAGATGACATTTGAGTGATGACTCCCATTGACAATCCATTCAAAGCCTTACAGAATTGCCAGCTAGCTTTCACCTCAGTAACATCTCTGCCTCCCTGCTCTCGCCAGGGATCCTCTAGGAAAAGAAGAAGCCTTACCAGCCCCCTGTGGAAATCGCAGCTCTGGAGGAGGAGGACGAAATGGTCATCTCCCACCACTACCAAATCCTGCGCTCCTTTGGCCAGCCCTCCCTCAAGGCCCTGCACGAGTCAAGTATCTGCTTGCTGAAGTGAAGAACCTTGCAGGCACCCTCGAGGCCTTCGCGGAGATAAATGATGTCATGGAGGTCAACAAGCCCAAGGCTGCCTGCCGTACCACCCAAACCAGCCCTGTTCCTTCCTGCAAGGACTCCAGCTCCCAGACTGACCCTGTCAAGCCTGCCACCCCTGCTCCAGTTGCTGTCCCTGCGAAAGCACCTGCCCCCAAGTTGCCAGCCCCTGCTCCAACCAAGAAGAAGTAGCCTGAAGCACCAAACCCGCCCGCAAAGAGGACCAACACACAAGATCCAACCAAGCCAACGCCTTCCCACGCCTCCAAGCCTGCCGCACCCAGAATGACACTCCACGGAGAGAAGTCTGCGGCCCACACAGTGGTTATCTCAGATAACCTGCAGGCTGACCCACGGGAAATGCTGAAAGCTGTCCACACCGCCCACACTCTCCTCCAGGGCGTCTGGGCTTCCCTGTGCACCAGGGGAAAGCTGGTCCTCCATTCTAGCGACCCTGAAACCATCCCAGCAGTAACAACCTCCCTGGCCAACAAGCTGGATGGCATGAAGGTCTGCCAGCAGGAGATACTCCCGTGCATCTGCCTCTTCCAAGTGGACCAAGAGACATCCAACTCCACCATAGAAGAGACCTTCCTGGCAACCCCTGCTGTCAGCCAACTCCATGGTGACATGGTGGTGCGCATGATGCACCATTCTGCGACCAAAAACGGGACCTGCACCGCCTTCATCGAGGTGGACCTGAAGACCTTCAGAGCCCTGGGTGTGCGCGGGAGGATCGTGGTGGATGGAGTTATCCTCAACTTTGAGGAGTCCATCCGCGCCTGCATCTGCATCTTGTTGTGGCTTCAGCCACAACTCTGCACAGTGCTCCAGGGCTCCCAAGTGCTTCCACTGCGGAGAAGAAGGTCACGAGGGCCGTGCCTGTTCCTCTCATGCCAACCAGCGCACTTCCAAGTGCGCCAAGGGCCTTCCTGGTAAACATGAGGCGAGAGCCTCCAGCTGTCCCATCCTGAAGTCTTGGGCCCTCAAGTTCTAGGCTTCCCGGATCTCCTGCCTCCACCTTCACTGTCCTCTTCTACTGGATTTCCTCCCCTGCCAAGACTCCTGCCGCTCACTGCACCCAGGCGCTGTTCCTCTGCCAACTCTATGTTTCCTCCACCCCTGCGAAACATCTCTGCTGCCAGATCTTAGGATCCCTTGCCACTGGAAGTCGCGTTCTGCTGCCATGATGGGGGCTAGAAGACCTTGCTTTTAAAAGGCCAATTAGCTGGGAAGAAAAGAGGCAGGCCTTACAGAACTGCTATAAAAAACAATGCTATGCTTGTGTAGCTGCCAAAAATTGGCCTCCTCTCATCCCTTGATGAGACTTCTCTACCTTCCTTATTTAGCAAAACTCATTTTCTGAAATTTTTTAATATTTCTAATAGGGGTCCAAAAGTCACATAATATCAAGATTCTTTTTTTTTTTTTTCTAAAAATGAAGGTCATTTTGTAATGTGTTGATAAAACTTAAGAATATTCTTCTGCAAAAGAAACCTTACAAGATGCTGCTTCACGGAAAAATGTCTTGAAGGCTGATTCAAAATCGGCAAAGCATACTTTCAGATACATTATATCTTTATGCTGTGGCTGTAAAAAATAGTGACTTTATAAAAATACAATAATTTTTATTTCAACACCTCAAGGGATCAAAATTTTTGGTTGAATTAACGTTGATATTGAATTATAGTCAGTTAATATGATCTTTAATTCATCACAACATTCACACTGCTAATAGATATTTTGATGCAGGAGCTGTTGAATTAAGGTCTGTGAATAAAGCAAATGAGACAGACTCTTCAACCTAAATGATGAGGTACAACTCCGACTTTGCTGGTTTTATACCCAAATGAAAACAAAAGTGGGAGAGCCTTAACAAGCTCCCTAAAAAACCTTGGCTCAGCTAAGAGTAACCTGTAAGGGTACCCATTCAGGGACACAGGAAGAGCAATGTCTGTACTCTAAGTTAGGAGCAGCTGCATATGGCACTTGCTCTTTATATCTGAGGTGTGCTCCCTGTCTTAATGCCAAAAGCAGATGCATTTTGATTCACCCAATCATGAGCATTGTCAAATATCTCCTCTGCTGCATTGGCTATTTTGCTGAAAAATCAGTGCTGCAGCAAAAATTTAGGCAGAAGGCTTCATTTAAAAATTCCTTAGAGCTTCCCATGGCCAAATAGAATGTTCTACAGTACAATATCAATGGCATTTCTATAAATGAGAGCAAGGTCAAGCTGGATATCATCATTGGCAGTTTTTAAAGGTGCTAATACCATGTCTACAAGAACCCAAGCTTAAATGCAATCACCTTTTTAAGGTAAAGGGCTTCAAAATACTGAGAAATGATTGGCCTTCAGCAGATAATGGTGGATGGCTCCTGACCCTAATCAAATACTTTTGAAGAAATTGTCACTTTTTCAACGACCCACACTGAAATACAGGCCTTTAAAATCCACCTATCAAATCGAGGACCCCATACAATTATAAACACTTATTACCCACCTCAAAGACCAGGCCCTGAACTGGACTTGATTGCACACCTACTCGACCCTAATATACTCATCCTTGGTGACTTCAACACCAAGCATCAATCTTGGGGCTGTTCCCTCACTAACAATGAGGGCTCTATCCTCAGTACCTTCATTGATGACAACGACCTCACAACTGTGTCCAATGGTCCAGCCTCTGGAACAATAAGAAATTCTCCTAGAGTTCATTCAGAGCATCAATAGACAGTATTTTCATAAAACTCCGATCAAAATCCTCCTCAGAAAATGACGGACTGCAAGTCTGCACTCCTAAATTCTGCCAAGCAAAATATCCTCAGAGATAATGAAAATTTCCATATTCTAAGATATTGAGAAATATTATATCTTTTGAAAGACACAATAGAAGATAGGAATCAAATTTACCTAGACCTCATTGAAAAAAATAATAAACCTTTTAATCAAAGATTAAAATTGCCTTATTGCAAAAATTGAATCTAAAGCCAACCAAATTGAATAGATCAAGTGGATTGAACAAAAGTGCTCTTCAATAGACCCAAAAACCAACAACACAAAATGGTGGAGACTAAAAGTGCCCTCAATCAAGACTATATTTTCTCAGCAGATCAAATACTTTTCAAGGATAAATCTAGAAATCCCCGTACAAATATAGCAGAGCAAACCACTTTTCCCACCATTATAGCCCTACTGCAAAACTATTTTGATTTACAATATAAAAAATAGGTCAGAAATCTACTCACCAGAGGCATTGAAAAGCCTAATTATAGCCACAACATTTTATGAACCTCTTCAAGAGCGACAAGAACTAAACAAAAAATTAAAATCACCTTGACTCTATAAAAGCTCCTGGCTCAGACAACATCACTGTTTTCACGTTGGAAAAGCTCAGCTCCCATGACAAACTGGAAGTTTTAAACATTTTAAATCACATTTGAAGCTCCTCCACCTTGTCGAAAGAGTGGGAACATGCCAAAATTATCCCCATCTACAAGCCAGGAAAGCCTGAAAACCACTCAACTAATTACAGACCTATCTCTCAGACTTCTAACCCCTGAAAAATCATGGAACACATAATACTGAATAAATTAGCAATTTTTCTTAAATTCATCTACTTGACTCTCTCAAAGATTTTTAAAAACTATTAAAGCATGGGGGGAACTCAATTTTCTACTTTCCTCAACAAGTTCAGGGCAACTTCCGCCATAACCAATGTAATCAACTATAGCAGCCTTCATCAACTTCTCTAAAGCCTTTAAAGAGAGAGAGAGAGAGTCTGGAAAAATTATTCTTAAACTCAACTTGAGTTAGTAGAAAGCATGCTTGTTTGGATCAGTGACATTCTATACAAAGGCACCATCTTTGCAGAGAGCCCATAGTCCAGTGCGAAATCAGCAAGAAACCCAAGTCTAGAGGGTTTGAAAAGAGAAAGTCCCGGGAACAAGAAAATGGATGAGGCAATGGTGTCGGCATTGACTGAGATTAGAGAGTGGGCCAGAGTTGAAATGCAGTTCAACAAACAAGGTGTGATTTGAATCCTGGTGTTGCATTTTAGAATTGCAGACAAGCTTTTCATATAATCCGAGGCATTCATGAGTTTAAAGGTCCTTCTGAATACTGTAGAGGAGGCTTGTCTTGTTTCTGTTCGAGACAAACAGGCTTAGGAGGAAGAGAGTAATATTACAACAATGTCCAAAGGAGGCTAAAACCATCTACTACATGTTAACCAGGGGGGGGAATGAACAGACTAATTAGGAAGAAGCCAGCTAGCCAGCCAGGAGTGAAGTTGTGCTCCCTATTGTTGAAGAAGGCTGTTGGGTGATGCTCAAAGCATGTTACTTGTTTTGTTCTCAATATATAAAGCATGAAGATATATATATAACAGGAGTTGCGAAAGATATCCATATTGATCCAGTTTATTTAGTTGGCCATCCTTGACATGAAGCGTAACAATAAATATTGAGATACTACATCATAAAGATGGCACACTTTTGTGAGCATTACAAAGTAGGAAACCAGGTCACAGAGAGAGACGGAAGAGTTAATTGATGCAGTTCAGATTAGTAGCCCCTCCTTCCCCCCACTCTCTTTGTGCCTCTCTTCAGACCACCAATATCTCTTAGAAACTGGAATCCCCTTTCTTCAACTTTGTGCATTGTGCTATTCTGTAAAGAGTTTATTGTTGCAGTTCAGAGTAGTAGCCCTTGTATAACTCTTCAGAGCACCAATGTCCCTTGGAAACTGGAATCCTCAACTTTGTGCATTGTACTATCTTGTACTATATTGTACTGTGTTGCATTGAATTTTTAAAAATAAAATTTAAAATGATTATATTCCTTTATATATATAAAAATTTCTTATATATAGCTTTAAAAATAAATTTAAATTTTATATATATTGGATTATAAAATGCTTTAATTACTTTGTCCTGGTGGACCATAAAGATTTATGCCTTTTCAAAGTAAGCTTACTGACCAATGAAATGGTGCCACACCTAAGATTTTTGGATGATTCAAATATTCATGATCATCAAAGTATTGAGGCCATGGAGAGTCCTGGCTCTTTCCAACCTATAGTAGTAAATCCAAGGCTGTGCTTAACTACATGAACAAAGTTAGAATAGAGTTGTATCCCAATCTAAGCCTCAATTATAGTAACAGCAATAACAGTATGCACTAGCATGTCCAGTTGCAAATGAGTTAAATTAAAAATATGCTCATTACAACTTACTAGAAAGCAATGTTAATGAGATTTCAATTTAGGGTGTCATACATTGAATGCATAATTTACTGAATGCAATCTCTAATTCTTGTGCCATGGACAAATATGTTATATATTTATGCAAGTTATATAACAAAGTCTTACCTTATCGAATCCTTTGGCTATTAGTCGGGCAGCCAGAACAGGGCCAATTCCACATACGGAGCTAACAGGTTTGTCAAGAATGGGCTCTGTCAGGAAATTATGCTGATGGTATGTTGAGTCTGAAGTAGCTTTAGATCTGTACAAAAATATATAATTAAAATATTACATATATATTTACAATTTATGATTAGAAAAAATATAGCCATATCAACCAATGATTTATTTAACTCCCGACAAAGTCCACAGACTTTCAGGGGAGAGTGATAGCAAGTCATTGAAACGTTGGGAGTTAAATAGACATTGGTTGATGTGGCTATATTTTTTCTGAATCAACTTCCAACTAACAAATGATCTTTGGAATTTATGATTAGGTACAATTTGGATTATTGATTAAAAACACAAGGTAATAAGACCAAATCTAAATAAATAAAGTATGTGTGATGTTTCTGTAACAGTGTCGTTACCATCAATCAGATAAAAGTGACACTTTTGTCTGATGATGGTAACAACACTGTTACCAAAACATCACACGCTATTAATTTTGATTTGGTCTTATTAGCTTGTGTTTCCAATCTATAATCCAAATTATACCTAATCATTTTTGATATAACAAAAAGTTTGTATATCATTAGATGTAGAACAATTGTTATAAAAAAGATTAAATATACATATATAACAAAGTTGCGAGAGGATGGTATTCATGTACTAAAAGAGGTACTCATCTTTGGCATTACTGCATGGCCAGTTATAAACATTTTGCTGTAAGTGGTCTCAGATTAAAGGCATTCTATAGCTTGTCACATGTCATTGACAGCTTGTCACTGTCAAAAGTATCAATGGAAGAATGAATGAGACTGTAGTTTAATATAGTTATGTTTGTTTTTGAATATTTTAACATTCAAAGAGGTACATAAATTTCAATCTAAAAGAAACAATGATACTATATTATGAGGAATATTATTCAACAAAGCCTTTTTCTTTCAAAAGAAATGTGCTAAAATGAACAGAATAGAAGAAAGAGTAAATATTAATGACATTTACAGATACGATTTAAATTATATTCAAAAGTTTTCTTCACTTCAATTTCTGAAAATAGTGTTTTAAAATTCTTAGAAAATATTTTCTTTTCTTTTTATCAGTTATCTTGTTTACACAAATCATAACAATGCCATTTAAAAACATGCTGTGATATTGTTTCTCATTCAATATTTTGTCTGTTGATGGTAACACTGTTACCAAAATGTTGTATACTATTAAAATATTTTAGATTTGGTCTTATTATACCTTGTGTTTATGATCTATAACCCAAATAGTACCTTATCAAGATATGAATTTGTGAATTTTATATATATTTATTCGATTAATTTTCTGCATTTCAAAAATAGGTAGCTAAAAATAAATATTACATCAAACATTCTGTATAATAGTAACTCTTTTGTAAGACTTTCAAATTTATTAAACATATGCTATCAGCATGTATTTATCATTTTGAAAATATATTTTTCCAATATTTATTATATTAAACCACAATTTATATACCTTTTTATATAAATTTCTATAATGCATATAAAATATATATTACTTCAACATTATTGTCTTTAATATTCTTTTGAAAATAATTTCAAAACTGTTATATACATATATTAAAAGAATCTTACTTTTACTAAAAAAAATGGATAAATTTGCAAATCATAATTTTGACAGGCGATATTTTTGCTAAATGTTTATTAAAATACCTATTTATGACAACTATGCGGTGTGTTATATGCATGTTAGTGTGTGTTGTTGTTGTGTGTATTGTGTCAAATAATACTAACTATTAAAATGTATATAACTCTATATATATATAACACAAATATATATATTCAAAATATATAAATTAACCGGTATAAAAACTTTTATTTCTGGTATCGTAATTGAATAAGTAACATGTTTGATGTGCACACAAAAAAAATAAATATTATATATATTTCTCTTTGTTATAATTAATAAATACTTTTAATTTTTAAAATATTTATAAATAAAAATGAGTTAAATGTACAAAAACTTTCATATTGTCATTTATTTTTATATTGTCATTTACTTTGATAGTGTTTGGAAACTGTATTGTGTTTGATGTAAACGAGAAAATAAATATTTTTTTTACATACTTCTTCTTTTGATAATTCACCATCGTTTATGGTCTAGAAACTTATTTTGATACTCAATTTAAATAGATAAATTGAAATATCCTGAGAAAAGCTTTAATTCCGTAATTTGTATACAACGGAACAACGACAGATAAAGGAATGTAGATTCAAAATTCACGGTCTTAGTGTGGTCAAAAATTCATTTTAAATGAAGCTTCGAATTAAATGTTCCGAAATATATATATTACCTTTTTAAAATAATTTTTATTAAAATGTATATATATAACATTGTTAATTGAGCGAAAATATTTAAAGTTACTATATTAAATAAAATATTAGGATTTTTTTAAAATATCGTTTCAAATAGATGCGTGAATTTGATGTTTCAGATGAGTGCACTAAACTCCATTTTAAAGCAATATTTTATAGCACTTTTTTTTAAGTTCAGAGTTTTAATTTTTGTCGATATAATATAATAATTTCATAGTACTGGATATTGTTATTTTAGAAACATTTCTTTCTTTTTACCTATTCAGCTATATTTTTATTCAACATTTAAAGAGGCAAACGTAATGCTTTAAATATAATTTCTCAATTCTAAAAATTAAGATGCAATTATTGATTAAGCTTCTGGCTATAAAACTTCACGTCGCTTGAATTAATATATATATGAGGTTTAAATTCCACTTTAAGAGCAGCGATAAAATTTTCTATAATATTTTAAATACTGTTCAATCCTTATAAGATACAGAAATTGAAAGTGTATATATTTCAAATTTGATATTAGAATTTTTTTCTATAGTCTATGTTTTGAATGGCCTTGATTTAATTTTATTTTGAGATGCTTTATAAAAGCATCTTTTAAACAAATTGAGGCGATTACCAAAAGTCTGCTTAAAAATGTAGCTATTTTCCCGCGTAGACAAATCGAGCGCGCAGTTTCGTATTTAGACACAACCTTAGGAAACTCCTGAAAATTGGTGTGAAGCCTATATTTTTAAATTTTATTAATGATAATCTTATTTATTAAATATCTTGATGCAAAATGTACCTTTTAAACAAATATTATATTTTATAAATATAAGGTTAGCACTTTTAAGATAACATTTTATATTTTAATGATGTTATTTTCATTTGACTAACAATCTTTTATACTTTAATATCAACTTTTTGAATCGCTATTTTTCGATATTATTTGAAATTTTAAAAATTATGCTATAGACACTTTTATCTTAAAGGGTGCCCCAAAATAAGGAGTTGAACATTTTTAGTTATAATTTTATTGAACAAAAAATTGAACAAATTAACAATTCATAGCAATAAAATTAACAATTACGATGCACTAGCGCGCCATCTGTTTTCAAATTACGAAACTATTTTAGACGCGTAATATTCTTTTTGAAATTGTTTTATTTTAAAAAGAATATTACGCGTCTAAAATTAACAATAACTAACAATTTACTCAACCGGTTTCAAAGTGGCCTCCCTTGGCGGCGATGGGCCGCAGGTCCTCCTGCGACAATCGGTCCCATTCTCGGCGCAGCGATCTCTTCAGCGACTTCAAATTCTCATGGCGTGTAGCACAAACTCTGACCTCTAAAATGGACCACACACTATAATCCATTGTGCTGAGATTGGGTGAGTACAGCGACCATTCCGCCGACCTGATGAATTCCGGAAAATGGGCCCTGCACCAGTCCTGAGTCAATTTCGCCTTGTGAGCCGGCGCGGAGTCCTCCTGGAACGTCCAATCCGCATCGCCGAAGTGCTGCTGAGTCAATTATTTCTTTTGCTTAATTAAAACAGATTTAATAGGTAAAATTGACAATTTACATTTCAAATTTCATCTATAGAATAATTAAATAAAAGAGAGAGGGAGAGATCAGAGAGAGAAAATAAATATATAATTAAATAAGCAATTTCATAGATCCAGGTACGCCCTTTTTATATAATTATATCCAATAGATCGCTTTTAATTCATACTATATTATAATTGACAATATATTTCAAATATAATAAGTAAAAATGGAAAAGCTGTTTTCAAAGTGTGAAAAATATATGTTGCTAAAAAATTTAATCTATATATATTAATTCGTGAAACGTTCTGAAGAAAATATATTTCAATAAAAAATGTAAATATACTTAGGCTTCTTGTTGAGATAGAGTATTATGAACTCTCTTATGATATTATCCATCGTGAGAGAGCTTTTTTCCTAGATTTTGGGGCCTATTATTTTGCAGATCTTGGTATCTTGGTCCATCAACAAGTGCATAATTACAAGAATATGCAATTTTCTTAGTTTTAGTTTTAGTAATAATTAGGATGGGTCAATGCAGCGTTTGCGTATTAATGCATATTCTTACTGTATATATAAATGCTTTAAATTGAGACAAAACTCGAACATTTATAAATAGGCATATTTAAGATCCAAATGACTATAATTACCTAAAATTCCTATTTGCAAATGTATGGACTCTCTTCTTCAGAGATCAATAATTTTATGGAAATGTTTGTTAGACTCTCTGTAGAACATCATTCAATCCTCCCCCCCCCCCCCCCCCCAAGGCGCCGCTGGAGGATTTAGCTTCCGCTTAATCCCAAAGTTGATTCTTTGGAGCTCGATCTTGA
Organism: Cordylochernes scorpioides; assembly: GCA_030710605.1. Classification (NCBI taxonomy): domain Eukaryota; kingdom Metazoa; phylum Arthropoda; class Arachnida; order Pseudoscorpiones; family Chernetidae; genus Cordylochernes; species Cordylochernes scorpioides. The sequence goes on along the minus strand of CP092886.1, from coordinate 165,798,820 downwards.
TTCCAACAAGATTTTCTCCGTTGTGCGAAAAGATGTCTGCAGGGCATCCACGTCTGGCTATAAATCTCTCAAGCGCTCCCACCAATGCCTTCGTCGAAAGAGATGTCACAAGTTCAATGTGTGCAGCACGGTAAACAGCGCACGTGAAGAGGACGAACCAAGCCTTTTGATTATCCTTCAGGTACAGAGGTCTTCTAAATCGATACCCGTCACTTCAAACGCAACAGCGTCTTGAACACGATGTTTGGGTAATATAGCTTCGGTAACCTGCACTCTTCTAGCATCGAATCGTCGGCAGTGTGGGCAAGCGTGTACCATGCGCCGAATTAGTTTCCTGGCTCTCGATATCCAATATCTTTCTCGGAGTCGATTGTAACGCTTGCACTCCACAATGATACAACTTTTCATGAACTGATTGCACAACCAATTTGGTTTCAGGATGATCAATCGGAAGGAGCACTGGTAAACAGAAATATTCATTATCATCCCTATTCACAATCTTGGTCCTTACTCTCCACAATCCTTATAGATCTCTAAATGCATGCATCAGGCGTAACTTTGGATCATCACCAGAAATCGCTTCACCTTGAATAATCTCGATCAGGATTTTCTCCGCAGTATCCAATTATTCCTGATCGATTGCATTGCTCTTGCCCTCACTTTTCTCCAGCTTAACATCCAAGCAATGACGCGTAAAATCTGGGGTATAAGGACTTGTATTTTCCCTTCATACAGATCTAAGTACCAGGGCTTCAACTCGATTCTCTTGACTACGAAGGCAGACACCACAGTCTTCTTCCTTTCTTGATCGATAGCTTCAAAATTGTACTGCACTGATGATACAAGCCAATCCTCTTCCTTTTCTTGGAGCCACTCCGACCCCTACCACCATTCAGATTGGGCTAAAGCAGATGGAGAGCATCCCCTTGAGGGCAAATCCGCAGGATTGATGCCGCCGGCTACATGTCTCGAGTTTTCGCCTTTAGTGACGTTAGTAATTTCAGTTACACGATTGTATAAAAACGGTGCCCAGTTCTTTCGTCGCTGTATCCAATATAATTCAGTACTAGAATCGGTCCAGTAAACCATGTTCTCATCAGCACAATCTTCAGATTCTCTAGCACATGAGTTCCCAATCTTGCTCCAATTATGCAGGTCAAAAGTTCTAGTCTGGAAATGTTTATTTTTTTTTAATCGGGGCCAGATGATTCCTTGCTTCAACGAAACGAACTGCAACAACTGACGCGTTTTCACATCTTGAAAACACGACTGTTGCGTAGGCAATAGACGATGCATCACAGAACACATAATAAGTTGTTTTTCCTTTCTTGGGAAGAAACTAGCGTGGAATATGAATCCGTTCCAGATTCAGTGCATCTCGGTGCCACTTCAAGAATAACTTCTGTATGTTCTCGTCCAACGGCTCGTCCCATGTCTTTTTCCAGAGATTTTCAATCATCTTCTTGATTTCAATAGTCACTGGACAAGTGAAGCCAATGGGGTCGAATATTCGATGACACGTAGACAACACATTACTCATCGTAATAGCGGTATCTTCTCCCATCCTCGCTAATGACTTCATATCAATACAAATCTTGTCACTGGTAGGATACCATTGCAGTCCTAAGACCGGAACAGGATCACACTGCAATATCTCCGGATTATTCCATCTCCAATCCCTCATTTCAAAGTGCGCCTGCTTCATGATGTCCGTACCGTTTTCGATCAGTTCCAAGACTTTCTTGGAGATGGCAAGCTCAGAAAATAGCTGTCCACGTAAAAACTGTACGCCAACATCTTCGCCCACTTGTTATCTTGAAACCTTTGCTGTTCGAGATAAAACTGGATTGTAGCAGCAAGAAAAATGGACTTGAAGTGACTCCAAAAACTACTTTACAGCGTCGCAATACTTTTAGGGCCTTCCGATTTTCATGCCCCGAGAGGAAACGTAAAAAATCTCGATCATCTTCACGGATCTGATTTTGGAGAAAAGCTTTTCGGATATCCGCTGTAACTCCATACTTTCCAACTCTAAACTTAAGAAGAATGTCCGGGATCATCACAATCAAATTCCCACCCCTCTCTAAGCACTGGTTAAGAGAAGGGTTACCTTTCCTCCGAGAACTCGCGTCGAACACTGGTCGTATGTGGGCTGTCGGACTTTCCTTTACAACTGGACGATGGGGCAAATAACTGCAATTGTCCCTCCGATCTCGAACCTCCTCCACTATTCCCTACTCTTCCCAATCCACGAAGATCTTATTGTACTTCTCGTACAACCCTAGTTTTTGCAATTTTTTCGCGGCATTTTCCAATCGAGTCTCCGAAAGATGACGATTGACAGGAACAGGGGGATGGCCTGCAATCTACGGCAGTGCCACTTGGTATCTTTCCGTCGGGTCTTGTTTAACTGTTGCCGTGAAGTGTTCGTTTTCTGACCGGATTAATTCATCTCTGGATTTAGTTTCGGTTGGGTCCAAAATTCCAAGTACGTCCAACTTCCACAAATAAGGAATATCGAATGTGTTGACCTGAAGGTTTGTGACAAGGAGAGATGTGTCTTCTCGACCATATCCTCTTGATTATCCAATCACCGTCTAACCGAACTTGGTTTCTAAAGCTCCGACTCAACTTTTATATTTGTATCTTCTTCCTGTTAGGATACTGTCATACAGGTCCACACCAATCAAAATGTGTGTATCCCGTTGCTCCGGGCCCTGATGAACGTCAGTTAGTTGGATCCCCTTTGTTTTCAGTTCATTTATCAGGGCATCATCATTGACCGGACTAATACGGACACAAATCACATCTTGATCCAATAAGGTAAAGGTGCGGGTAAAATTGTTCTTCAGGACAAAGAGCTTTACTTTGTACTCGCCGCGTTGTTGTTGGTACAGCTCTCCACCTCCAAACAAACTATGCGTAAGTGTTACCCTTTTTTCCCTCTTCTTCTATTCCTAACGCTTGAACCGTTTTCCTGGACACGTAAGAGCGTGTGGATCCTGCATCGAGGATGGCGCGAACATTGCATTAATAATTTTCTAATGGTCCACTTGCTTTGACCGCTGTATGAAAAATTGGAAGTTGTATAAGCTTATGATTTTGCTTTTTAAAAAAATGAATTGATGTTGGTTTCATATGCTTGAATTGAATATTACACCTAACTTCTTTATATTTTATTGCTTAAAAAGGAACACAACAAAACAAAAAAGAAACTACAATTGCAAAATGATTTGATAACTAACTAAGAAAAAAATTATATCCAAAATGATGATGATAAAAAATGAATATGTCTGCCAGAAAAAATGCTTCTATGAATTAACATATACATTTCAAAAAACCGCTGAGGTCTGAAGATAAATGGCACCAGGTGCCACTCGCTCCAAAGTTCTCTTTGGCGGCTTGAAGCAGGTACTGAAACTTAGTTTCGGATGATATTTCCAGATTTCAATCAATTGTACTAAACTGGCTCCAAATCGTTATTCAGTCACGTGGCTGACCTCCAAATTTTCTGAACTCCAACCTCGGTAAACGGTATGCTGCACTTTGAAAAACACCTCTTCTACTCGCAAAAGAGATTTTATATTCTTTACTTGAAGCTTGGTATTTAGTGTGCATTCGGAGAAACCTTACTTGATAATCTTCGGCAGATTCAAATTCAGCAGCGATGTCGTCGTCAGATCCCTGTTCACGCATCAGGGCTGCCATAATCTGTTCATTCAAATTTGCGAGTTTCTCCTGGTGTCCTTGAAGTCGAATATAACCAAGATCGATGTCCTCGCTCTGCAAATCTTCCTTCCCAAATTCCGCCAACAATTCATTGTACATCCGGGTGAAGATATTCCTCATCGGCGTCCTGAGTCTCTCCAGATCCGCCAAACTCACAGGTTTATAGGCCATCTTGATTCTTCTGTTGTCTTCTAACGTTGAATCTCCGATCCTGCCAGCTGCGCCAAATGTCGCGAAGATATACCACAAAAGTTTGTACCCCTGAGAAACTCGCCTTGTTTGCTTCAAGAAGCTGAACACTCCAGAAATGAACTTAGATGTTGAGTTTAAATGACTTGCAAAAACGATATGTTTATTCCATCAGCAGGTGGCGCACTCTCCTCAAGCCACGAGTCACGAGCTCTTCTACCGACACAGGCAGCATCCCCTTTTATAAACGTAAAAAGAAACAAAAGAGAAAAATTCAAAGTATCTATTTACATAAAAGAAAAAGAAATGCAAAGTATCTATTTACACAAAGGAGAAATATTTCTAACACACCGAATAGATACTGGGAACCACCTACACATTAAGTAAGTCGAGTAGCACCAAAAGTACAAGTCATTCAAGATTAAATTTGTAAAATGGAGGGGCTTGGCATCGTGCAGTTTATGAAAGTCCATGGACTTCACCTGTCGTCTTGGTGAGAAAAAAGGACGGCAGCTGGATTTTTTGCGTCAATTACCATCGCTTGATTAAAATAACAAAAATATATGTCTAACCACTCCCGAGGATCGACGACACCTTGGACTGCTGGACTGCCTGCGGGGAGATACATTCTTCCATGGACCTACAATCTGGGTACTGGCAAATCGGCGTAGAAGAATCTGACATTTTAAAATTGATCCTTTATATGCCTTGATGTTCTTATTAAGTATGAAAACTATCTTAAAATTTATAAAGTGTTTATAGGTGATGCAATTTTTGTACCCAGTGTATTTTATCACTCCGAAGAAAGAACGAGAACAACAATTAATATACGCTTATAATCAAATACAAATTTGTGCGTTGATATCAAAAATAAATATACCAGGAATTCGTTATTTTTTACGATTAATCCTTAATTGAACGAGATAAAAGGAATATGATATTTAAAAATAAAGGGCATGTGTATGTTAAATATATTACAAGTGAGAATTTTTGAACCACGCCAGTTATCGTTAAGGCGAACCACGTGTATAATAAAAAAAGGTTCAGCATTTAAAATATTATTTAATTTATATTTTGTCTTACACATCCCCCCGAAACTACCTTTGAATAATGTTGAGGGAATTCTATTATAGTTTGTAAACCTTTGATATATATATTATAGCAATTAAATGTAATTTTTCAGTAAACAAAATTACTATAAAAACAATACAAAATATTTTGTTTTGGAAACAATAACTATATTTTAAGTAAAATATATAAGATTATAAAATAATAATAGGCATTAGGAAAAAATTTTTTAAGTGCAAGGAATTATGAGATACAAATAATAATGACAACCGAAAATCAATCCTCCCCTCACTCCTCCCTCTACCTGCTTTAGGAAGTTAAATTCTGGCTTCACATTCTACAAGTTATGCACTTTGATTCTGTTCTTTATCTCATTTGAATTTCTGGACTTCTCTTAAGACGAGGAGGTGTATGCGCAGGTCATGGAGATACATGGGCCAATAATGAAGCGGATCCGAGGAACTGAAGGGGCTTCAGGAGTCCATGAATCAAGTACAAGAATCAAGAAATTAGAGGATCTCGATAAAAGAACGGGGCCTGGAGACATCTCAGGCGACAAATGGAGAGCATCCTTTTCATTACATACAGCACATTGTAAATATATATTTGGTAGCTCCAGAAAGTAGAAATATAGTTAGAATACTATCGAGAAAGCAACCATCTACACTAAAACTAATAATAGACAGAAAAATTAAAGATTATTCAAACAAACATTAATTAATAAATAAATATCTCATTACGCCCTAATTTTATTAATAATTTATTAATTATACGTCTAAAGAGAGAGATTTTCAAATGATTAAAATAGATAAAAATCTCGCATTCCCTGATTTTTTATTATTAATTATCTATTATACTTATTTATTCCTAATATATTCAAATTTTTAGAAATATATAAATAAAATGATCATTGATATATAATCTTTAATATAAAAAAATCACTAGAAAATTAATTGATAATTTTAAGGATTCAGACTCTCTATACAATATTAATTTAATTACTAAAAATCAAATATATTAAATTTATTGCATTTAAAGAAAAAAATATCTGTGAAAGTAATAATGATTTTGACCAAATGTGTGAATTGGTTCTCGATTTATTTTTGAGAATTAGTCACTTGGAAGTGAGAGTTGGATAAACGACCACGCTGTCCAAGGAGGGAGTGTTTCCCTGTCGTTTGGGGAGTTAAAGCCAAAAGGTAGGTCATCACTGTTAATTTATACTATCTTGTCTCTCAAACTGATCCGTATTTAATAGGAATTAATAGTTAGGACAAAGGTATTAGTTTCTGGGGTTATCAATCAATATCTCAATTATGTTTATTGAAAATTTGCTTTGTGTAAAATGATATTAAAGTTTATACATTCTCTGGGTGTAAATATTTAATTCTTGACTATTTTTTCTACCTTGTATGACAAAAATGTCTAAATAACTTCCATTTATAGTGATTGTGACTATGACCTCTCATTTGGACATGTCTCATACTGGAATTTAACTTTATGAAGAGAATTTTTCATATTATTATTGACATTATGTAAATTAGTATAATTTTATATGAAACATAGCTAACAGAGGGTGAGGTATAAATTAAACATAAGATAAATAAGGTTTATAGATGTCAAATTTGATATGTGATGTAAAATATATTGTCTAAAATATATATGTATATATGCTACACACAAACTCTCTGAGTAAAAACTTAAAATACAGTTTATGTTTATCATCAGACTAATTATTAAAAAATAATATTATGTATAATAATAAAATTTCTAATAGAGTGGTTCCGCAAAAAGATTTCCATACAATTTCCATAATTAAAAGCACACACGCTATTTTGTCTAATAAATTTGTACAAAATTATTGGTGGTTTATGTGTGGTAAAATTCGTTAATACATAATTATCCGTTTGGTAATATGACACAAGGAATATTTCACTGATTCTTTTAGATGTGTGTATTTATCTAAGTATATCTCTTGATTGAATTTGATGCAAAGTATTGTTGTGTGTGTCGTACTCAGACGCCGTTCGTGTTCTTTGTCTAGTCAGGGTGTACAGACGTGACGCGCGAGTTTGTAAGGGACGCAGCAAAAGTTAGAGTTTTATTACGCACATAGTACTGAAAAGAAGGAGTACAATAAGTAGGATTTACCTTCAAATTCCGCCATCAGAAGGATTCTTGGCGCGGTGCATGTCACTCTTGTGAAATCTTCCGCTCAACAGTGTACACATCCAGCTTGGGCTACACCACCTTGTAGGCTGTTCCGATGCCGGACTCTCCTGGCACCGTCTTGCAGGATCATCCACACTCCCGGAGACAACTTTCCGCTTCTTCCCATGACGCCGATGTCACCCACATGGAATCCATCTGGCCGCACTATCCTGCCTTCAGGCCACTGTTGGGCAGAAGTGCATTACTTTGTGATACCCTCATAGACAAAATTTAAGGAAGTTGTACCTTTTAGCATGTATATCGGGATTCGTACAATAACTTTGAAAGATATTTGATACACAGTGGCCTTTATTGCTTATCAAGTGTAAAAAAAAATTGCCTCTGTCTCCTTAAAAAAAGAGCAGACGACTGGCGGCATCAAAGACTTTCCACTTCCTTAAGTTTTGTCTCCATGAGTATTAATGAGTAAATTAATATAATCTCGGAATACACACACAGCTTTATTAAGACCACCGGTCTTATACAGATTCACCGAAGGAAGGAAGCAAAGATGTAGCTCCTATACTCCAGGCAGCCTAGAACCCAACAGCAGCCTCCAGGTCCGACGTATGTCCAGTGACTACAGATTCTACCGTACATATGTCAGCATATCACGATAATTCGTAATCTTGGAATACTTATATTTTTAAATACAAAATATAACAATAAATCTTTTTTTTTTTAACTTCCGTTCTTTATTACTCTTTTCATGTTTGGATCGATTTATTAAAAAAAAAAGATAATTTTTAATTGAAAGTTGTAAATGAAGTGTCATAGTTGAGAGAGAATAAAAGATACATTTAAAGATATTGTGAAGAATCCTTTTCTCTGGGTGGAATAAAATCCAGAGTCTAGACACCAGCCAGACCCAAGGCGCCTGTATAGGTGTGCAGGTATGGTTCATAAAAATAGTCGCGAACACTCCTGAAGTCCATATTTAGAAGAGAGCAATGTTCCCCAGTGGTCTGGCGCATGGACCAGGAGTCCTGTGTCTGGCACCACTTCGCCACTGGAAGGCAGGCAGGTAGGTCGTCTGGTGTCTTCTTACCTAGCTCCACATTCTATATAGGCCACTGGAACAATCTCTTTATTTTCTCTTTCACCACATCTGATTCATTTAACTTTTGATGCAACTGTTTTTATTATAAAATAAATGAAGCTTCCAGGGTTAAGTTTCTTGTACAACTTTTATATTTTCAAGTTTTCGGACTTGTGAGTCCTTCAACAGGATTATCACTTTAACGATTTAATATTAAATACATTTTTTATATACACGTTATTATATACATAGTTTAAATACCTACTATATAATGAGAGAAAAATATACTACATTATTTCTGAAGTAAACGAAAAAATTGCGCTACAAATTTTAAAATAAAACTACAACCTTTCGCAATAAGTTTCTTTTATTAATAATAAAAGAAACTTATTGCGAAAGGTTGTAGTTTTATTTTAAAATTACATTATTTCTGTTTGAAAATCAAATTTTTTTTCAATTCTGTTTTTATTTTTTATTCATCAAAAGATATCAACAGATTATAAAGGAAGGGTACATGTTTCTATTAACATAAAGCAATAGCGCGCCATCTATACTTATAAAATGAAAGGATTTAAAAGCACGAATGTTTCTTTTATACATAATACAAACTTCTACTGCCCTTACTGCGATGAAAAAATATATATTGAGAGGGCTTGGCTCATCATCAGTGGTGAACCCTCCCAGAGGTTTCGCCAATTTAATCCGCCAATTTGTATTATGTATAAAAGAAACATTCGTGCTTTTAAATCCTTTCATTTTATAAATATTCCATATAGAGTTACGAGCGTCATTCCTCATCTCCTAATCAACAATCAGTCATCAGTTTTCATCTCTGTCACCGTTTGCTTTTTTTTTTTTGGAATGGCGCCCTCCTATTGGTTGGCTACGGTCACGCCACCTTTGCCCCCCCCCCCCACTCGCCTTTTCGTTTATGTAATTATTGTGTTGGAGCGGGTCGCTCCTCAAATAAATGCATATATTAGTTAATAACCAAATGGAATCCTCTCTTACTTTTTCCCTGTAAGAGACGTCTACGGAAGCCAACAGTACATAGACAGATAAAGCACATAGGCTATAGTTATTAACTAATATATGCATTTATTTAAGGCGCCAATTTATAATTGTAACAAATAGTATTTGAATCAAAACATTCAATCGGGTAAAACACGGGCGTTGCCCGGTTCATTCGGCTAGTGTTTCTATATTAAAGAAACACACCACCTTTATCAACTGGTTTTGGATCTTTTCATTTATATTTTGAATATAGAGAAATCCATAATATCTATATTTTAAAAATAAGCTTTCTTTTGAAATTTATATTTTATAAAGATATTTGAGCCATTATATTAATATTTACTATATTAACATTTTTCAAAATATATGTAGTTGAACGTCGCTATAACAATATTTTGTGGGAGCAATGTGTTATGTTTTTTAATATGAACTTTGTTGATATAAGCCATAATTAAAACAATTTGAACATGAAACTTTGGCTTTATAAATACGATGTGATAACCAAGTTATTTTTTATAAAGAAGGCTGCTATAGCAAGATTCCAATGTATATTGAATTATACAAATTTTTAGTTGAAATTTTAGTTATTCATTTTTTTGTTCCTATATTATTCAAAATGTTGTGTGTATAAACACATAGCTTATAATTATATGTAATTCTGCTGTCCTAAAAGCTTATGTCCATAGTTCATCTAAAATACCCATTCGAAGAGTCAAGCATCAGTATCACTATAAAAGGAAGTTCCAAAAATGAAATATAACAGCGGTATGGTAGATTAAACTGGCGAAACCGCTGGGAGGGTTCACCACTGATGAGCTAGGCCCTCACTTTAAATTTTTCCATTGCAGTAAGGGCAGTAGAAATTGTTTTATTTTAAAAAGAATATTACGCGTCTAAAATAGTTTCGTAATTTGAAAACACATAGCTACAATTAGTGGTTTTTGTGCTAATTAATACGTAATCTAGTGTGAGAACTTATTATAATTTTGAACCCTTTACTGTTCTCATTTCATTTTCTTTACGTTCCCTTCCTTTATATTTGGATACAATTCCAAAAATTGCCTGGTTTTTTACAAAAACAGACACCTAGTAAATAGCGCACTTACAAATACTTTTTAAATTGAATAAATATATGAGGAGGATTTAAACATACAATCATGGACAAACCTTAAGTGAGTTGTACCTTTTAGCATGTATATCGGATTCAGACAATAACTCTGAAATATATTTTATACACAGTGGCTTTTATTGAATACGCACGAGATAACCAAGTGTAAACAAAATTGCCTCCGTCACCTTCAAAAAAAAAAAGCAGACGACCACTTAAGTTTTGTCCATGAGTCATGGTGGCAATCGAAAACAACATTTTTTCTAACGTAAATGATAGTTTACATTTTGTTTATGAATGTTTTAATACACCCTCTCTTTCTCTCTGGCCACGCAAAAAATGTATCACCTTGAAATACTTATGTAAATTTTCTGAAAATTGGGGAGCTATATAATGCTAATGTAAATATTTAATTGATTGATATTTTTAAAAAAGGATGTATATTTATTGAGATATATCAATATTTGGTGTGTCCTCCTTTGTCACGTATACAAGCAGCTACACGGTGAGGCATACTGTCATACATTTTTTTTTATTCCTTCTTATACGATGCTAGACCAAGCCATTTCAAATTTTTGCCGAATCTGTCGATGATTACTTGACTGTGGAGATTACCAAATTTTACTCCCCATCATATTCCATACATGCTCAATTGGAGAAAGATCTGGGGAACATGAGGGGCAGGTAAAGATATCGACTAATCAATCAAACATCACATAATTCTTAATATAACATTTTTATGTTATACATATAAATTGAACGTTTATCACAACTTGCGAAAAAGCGTGGCACGGAACGATTTTAAGTGTATATTTTATATTTAGCACATATATATGTACCAAAAGTTGCACATCTCCTTTTAAAATGCCTTTAAACAATACTTTATCAACCCAGTACAAAACGTAATAGTGGTTATAAAGAATGAGCCACCATACCAGTTTGGCAAATTCAGATAAAAAGTCAACCTGTATACTATGGCTTCAAGCTTTGGCTCACATCTCCCATCAGTACAGGGCCGGCTTCGATTTTATAGCATCCTACGAGAAGCTATAAAATGGTTAGAATTTACCAAAAATATTTTAAGCTGGTGAAGTGGCAGAGATTTAATTTAGGTCAGAATACAATATACAGTTGCGGGAGGATGGTATTCATGTACCAAAAGCGATACCTCTCCCTTTTGGTGTTTTTAGCAATAAATTCCCTAGTACACTTTCGGAATCTTTACCAGTCCATGACACGCCGGTTGCAGCCTGCATCCAGGCCAGTGGGATTTCCAACGACATATTGATTTCTCAATTTGTGACGATCAAACTCTGAATTAAAACAATTAACTGTTCTGAAATTTTAAGCGTTTTTACCCCATACATGTTCTTCACATGCATCAATTTTTGTCTCCCAATCTGATAACTATTTCTTGGAGCATAGAATTTTTTGTTATAGCGTGTACATTCATATCATAGCTTTCGGCACTGATTTCTGCAGATGAAAATATAGAAGAAACTAGTATAATGGGGGTTAATGCTAATCGAAAGCTATCACTTTTATCTCTTGTTTTAATCTTATATTTTGATGAAAGCGCACTAAAGTAAAATACTGCATATAGTCAGGGCATTCGAATATTGGGCCAGCCATTTTTGGGCAGGAAATGTGCCAGGCTCGTATGGCCTGATGTGGATATTTTTAGACTTCCTTCCATTCATACGTTCGTCGAATGCGTGAGTCCAGACCACACTTTCTTCCACAACAGATGAGTTTCTGGAAAGTACCATTTCCTTTTTTCTCTTCTCTTCTTCTCTCTCTTTCTTACGACACGCAGCAAAAACTCCCAAATTGTGTGTGGAGGATTCTTGCTAATATATTACGTTTTGAAGCCCATCATTATAGTGACATATTTAGCGATATGAGTTGATTTCTGAGGGTTCTTAGTTTGATCCCCGTGTCTTGGAATCATTATAGGAACTGAAAGGTATTCACAACACTGATGTATAGCCTCAACAGCTAACACTGATTGCACATCTGGCACCTATAAGTTCATTTACAGAGGATTTATATTGTAACGTAGAAATTAGGAAAGATAAACTTAAGGATGACACAGCAATTTACCTTTTAGAAAGCACAAATCAACATTTATGAAATATATCAGAAAGGAAATGAAGGAGATTTACAGAGATGAAAAAAAATAAATATCAAAGTAATAATCTGTTAATAAAATACTACATATTTCTCGACATAGCTTCTTCCCTATGGGAGCTGTGATTCATAGCTTGAAATATTGTTCCTATTGAAATGGTTCTAACGTGTTTCTGTCAAGTATTCCCTCGGAGTCTTTGAACTTTGCCCCTAGTAGCTTTGCGCCTTTTCTCTTGCGGCGTGAAGAGCAGCTTTGTCGTCGCATCGTCAATATGGAGACCCTAATCTTAGAGGGAAGTCTTAGCTTTGACAAGGCGATGGAATCCTGGAGCCTTTCTCGGAAATTTATATCATAGCACTCATGGCCTCAAGGTCTTCTCGGCGATCTTCAGTTTGTCTTTCCTAATCTACTCAGCATCTCCATTAAAATGTAACGTAGAAATCAGGAAAAACAAACTTCAGGATGACACAGTAATTTATTTTTTAGCAAACACAAATCAACATTATAAAATACCAGAGAGACAATGAGGGAAGTTTACAGTGTAGCAAAAAATAAATATGAAAATAATAATTTCTTTTGCTCTACACAATAATAATCTGATCATAAAATATAAAATATTTTGCTACAATATAGTTTCTATAACGATATTAAAAAATATGGAGAAGAGCTCAAACTAGAGAGGCTTTTAGTTACTGGAAGATTGGTCCTTCTCAAAAGCAAAGAAAAGAAAACAGCTAGTCTAAACGCCAATTGATTTCCAATAATTAAAAGAGACGTTTACCATATACGTTTATCTCAACTTTGGGGAGTATCCGAAAAGGCAAACACCTATCTGGGGTCTTCAGGAAATATAGCCAATATCTTAAATTCTACACGATTTTCCTTGGATGAAGCACTGTGTTTAAAAAGGTTTATCAAAGATAAATTTATTTAGTAATTAAAACAGAAATAAAACAGTCACTACAAATCGACCTGGAGAAAATTTAACAATTCCAAATTTTATTAATGTTTTTATCACTTCAACTCAGCATTTTGAAATAGAAGAATATTTTATACGTGTCCTTCCCATGCTGGTAAAGCGTTTTATGGCACAAATAAGAATCACTTCGTCATTTTTTCCCGTAAAATTATAGTCTTTCGGAAAGGAAGGCCTGGTAGATTATCTGTTCAAACAAAAGTTACTAACAGAGCCGTCCCATTATTTCTTTGAATGCCAATGTCTTAGAGAAGAATGGGGAAATATTTTTCTTTGAAATATCAGCAACTGTTATATATAATAGCATCTCATGATAAAAGCATCTCACGAAATAAGAGCGAATCCCATCTCATGTAAGAATGTGTGAAGAGATTATCCATTTTTATTTTTCAGATTAACAACAAATGGAATAAAATAATACTTAACATGATTTTAATATTTCTTCTTTCATTGCCCATATTTTGTCTTTCACACTTTCTATGAAGAAAAATACTTTATATAGGTCTCGTTTCAAATTTTTAAAGCCTCCGTTCTTCAGTTGAGGCATTTTTGCATTAGACGATAGGTCTTAATAAAGGCTTGTAAATATATTTCCAATAAAAAATAAAAATTCGATGCATATTTAAAATATATTACACAATATATAAATTACAAAGGTTATCACCATACAAGTTTTAATCTCTCGTTAATTGACCAAAATATATTATCTGATTATTTTATTCCCAATATTTTCTATTTGAAATTGTGGTTTTTTAATTCTATTCTAACAAAAATATTTGTGTGTTCAGGATGATACTCAATGCTATCGCAGAGAAGATTTTCGCGCAAGATCCATCGCGTGAAATCTATGCCAAGTCACTGAAGGAGCTAGATTTAACTGATGGCGTGATGATTGGAATACAACTTTGCAACTTGGCCATGATGGGTGTTTTAAATCCACTCTTCGCTCGAATGGAGGATAATATGAATGAAGTGTGCACCTATTGGTATTCAAATCCTTTTCTTTGCTTTATCTTCGTTCTCTTATTTGGGGCCGTTAGCGATGTGTCTAAATGGACGATTGGGAGAAGACGGACATTTATTCTCTTCATTTCGGTGCTTTTTATGGAGTTATTAATATTCGCACCGTTGGTTAAATCCTTGGATCTTCTCCCGGAAGATGATGACGCCACAAATCAAAGTGGGAAAGCTGCTGTACTTCTGAATTTAGGGTGCGAAGTTTGCCAAACACTAATGCGCGCATTCGTAATCCATATTATCATTCCGAATGAATATGCTCGTGTCCTTAGCTACTTCACGCTCTTGGCAGGAATTGGTAGTTTCTTTGCATCCTTTTTCAACGATGAGGATCGGACATTTTTGTTTTATTACTTCAAGAACTACCTGTACCTTCTATTATTCGGACTTCTACTAGAATTCTTCATTCTCTTCATTTTTATGATTAAAAGCTATGTGGAAACTACCCGCAAAACTCGGGCAAGGAAAAAAAGGTTCAAAAAGAAGAAACCCTTACCTGAACGGGTAGAGAAGTTCTTACGCTACGAACGGTTCATATTCACCATGCCCAAAAGCCTGAAGTGTCTGGCAGCTACGCAGTTCTTTTCTTGGGTTGCCATTTTCAGCCACCTTCTCTATACAAGTAGCGTTGTACAAGAACTCGAAATGCAGAAAGAACTTTTTGGAATTCAGTTTCTTCCCCAGCCAATATACATTAAAGAATGGGGTGTCAACCTTTTCTATCTGGCCTACATTCTCTATTCTGCCTCCTTGAATGGTCTCCTCAAGCTCTTTGGTAAGTTGCAGTCGGAGCGATATAGATTGTCATTAATATGCTTCTTAAATGATATTGTTGAAATGATAAATTATATTGTTTATTCACTCTGGCCAACTCCATTATATGATGTTATTATTTTAAATTTAGGCCTTATTAATCATTTAAGAGCGTTTAAAACATTTGAAGTTATTGACTACACGAATTGGCAATAATAAAAATCGTTAACTTAATTTTAAGTTTTCAGATTTCTCTGCCAATTTTACTGCATATGTATTGTACATAGGTATTTTACTATGTTGATTTTCCGCATTTAGGTAGGGTAAAAGTCCCTTAGCTTTTCTCATTTTAAATAACATAAATATTAAATTTTTATATGATATGTATTATAATGAAAAACAATAGAAAAAAATAAAAGTGGGTCAGGTGTTGATATTAAAAATATTTATCTTAATTTATCAAGAAATTGCGTTGGCCAAATATCACGGAGCAAGCTAAAAAAACGTTTAGTTTATTTTTGCTCCACTAGATGGCGCTCTGCCATATAAAAAGCACATGTGCTCGTGGTCAGGAGATGCCTTCTTTATTTTTAATGTATTGTATATAAAAAATTTAAGCTATTTTTGGCGCGTTGTTTACTTTTGAAATTAAACAATTTTCTACTCCACTTACTGCAATTATTTTATTGTTGTTTTATTTAAAAAGGAAACAAACTCGTCAAAATAGGTAAATATCTTATAACAGATGGCGTGCTAATGCATCATGTTATAATTTTATTAAATTTGACCATTGAGCAACCACAATATTTATATATGAAATGTATTTATATGTATAAAATCAATACAATTTGTGTTGTGTTCATTTAATTTTGGAAATCAGAGTGTATATATAAATTATAGGCTCTCAAAAGTCTAATAGAATTACTTCTTAAATTTATTTGTGCATTCTGTGTTCAGGTTCTCGCGATGTTTACATCGGTGGTCTGCTTATCTATGCTCTGGCAGCTTTCCTGATGGCAACATTCAGGTCTCCCATTACCGCCCTGTTCCTGGCTGCTACAGCAGGCCTCCAGTTCGCAGCTCTGCAGACTCTGCCCTTCATCCTGGTGGCACGCTACCACCGTACGGATCCGGTAGGTCATTTCTACAGCCCGCCTCCGATATCGTACACCCGAGTCCTTCTAAAATATACCCCCAATAATGATACATATCAATGTAAAGTGAGCTTTAACCTGTCTTCATTCCTTTTAAACTTCTCGCCTTACTCAATACGGTTAAACCTATACATTATATTGGATTGTTCTTAATCCATTTTGGAATGAAATATTTGAAAACCTTGTGTGTTATACCAATTTGATTGATAAAATCTTCAAACTTCTCTACAAGTGGAATAAAACCAGCCACATTGAGAAAGTGATCTAACACAATTCACACAAAGCAAATTCATATTCTTAGCTAATCTTTATGCTCTTAATATGCTTTAAAAAGAAACGTGTGTATGTATGTGTGTTTGGTTCAAAATATTATATATGAAAAAACAATATATATTTGGGTTAGCCAAATATCAGGGAACAGGCTAAATCAATTTTTAGTTGATTTCTGTTCCACCAGATGGCGCTCTGCCTTCTGAAAAGCACATGTGCTCCTGGTCAGGATATGCCTACTTTGTTTTTAATATATATATATATATATATGTAACAGAATTAAAAAATATATTTTATCGTTAATATACTAGAGTATATATATTCCTACCAAAATTATTTACAGTTCAAAAATTAATCGGCATCGCCTTTTGTTTGTCTTAGCAGCACGACTCAAACGTCATCGTATTAAAAAAGTTTTCAATATAAAAAAGTCGCTTTTTATTTCTCTCTCTCTTTTAGAAATAATTAATAATATATTTTTAAATATGAATTGCGCAATTTTTCTTATAAAACTATATGTATCAAAAGTGGCACCTCTTCTATTAAATATGAATTAGAACAACACATTTTTCCTTTCATATTCTCAATACAAAACGTGAAGGTGGCGATGAAGAAGAGACATAACGCCACTTTTTTCAAATTTAGACAAAAGACAACTTGTATATCATTGTAAAGATAGAGGCTGCCTGGCCGGCATTCATATTTCTTGAAAATAAAGATACTTCGGTCAGTAAATCTTTTATTACCTCGACGTTTCGGAAAAAATCTTTTGTCCTCGTCAGGAGCAAACAAAAATTAAACATTTAATGACATTTTTAAGGCCTTGCTAAATGTTTAATTTTTGTTTGCTCCTGACGAGGACAAAAGATTTTTGTCGAAACGTCGAGGTAATAAAAAGATTTACTGGCCGAAGTATCTTTATTTGTATATCATTGTTTCGGACTATGGCCCTCATCAGTACAGGGCGGTTTTTCTTCATTGCCACCTTTACGGGTATGTACGGTGTGAATAATAAAATATATTGTTTTTTATGAATATTTAAATGGAGAAGTGTGCGTGTGTGTGTCACTTTTTATTCACGAAAACCCGAAGTTTTATATTGCCACGTGGAAAATTAGGAAAGACAAACTTCAGGATGACACACCAATTTATTTAAGGCAAGAACAAACTATAATTGATAAAATACTAGATGAGCAAAGAGGGAAGTTAACAGAGTAATAAAATATAAATATTAAAATTGATACTCTGTTAATAAAATAATAAATACTTAAATAAATAGATTAAACTGGCGAAACCGCTGGAGGGTTCACCACTGATGAGCCAGGCCCTCCCATTAATTTTTCCATTGCAGTAAGGGCAGTAGAAATTGTTTAATTTCAAAAAGAATCTTACGCGTCTAAAATAGTTTGTATTTTAATAACAGATGGCTCGCTAATGCATCATAATATATTCTTTGCTATAATATTATAAAATGATATGTGAGCAGCAATATAGATTTTGTGGTGGCACACAAGGACTAACAGATTCATGAGGTGATGGTAACATGTGTTTGTCGGCAGATCTACGAGGGCCGTGGACTTTGTACCGACATGAGCATCCTCAGCAGCACAGTGTTCCTGGCTCAGGTACTGCTCAACCGCCTGGTGGGCCACGGGTTCCTGCTCTACGTCCTGGCCCTCTGCAGCGGCCTGGCCGTCTTCATGGCGCGGTTTGTCACCTACATGTGACCTGGCTGACCTTCTCGTCTCCGACATATCTACCCTCTACATATGACACTTTGTCGCTCTGTATACAGACCTTTCATTTACACGATTAAAAAACATTCACATATATCATTTATATCATGCCACGAATATACTCTATGGAATAATTTTAAAAGGAGAGTAATAAATTTCTCTCTCTATTTTGTGTTGTGTATTAACTTATATAATTAAAATATGAATTATCAGGACTTCACGCAACTAATTTAACTTAGGTTGAAACATCATTTCTCACTTACATATAGGATCATTATGATGCATTAGCGCGCTGTTATGAAAATTCGAAACTATTATAGAAGCGTATGATTCTTTTAAACAATATCTACTGCCTTGAGGGTTCACCACTGATGAGCCAGGACCTCTCATCAATTTTTCCATTGCAGTAAAAGCAGTATATGTTGTTTAATTTTTAAAAGAATCATACGCGTCTATAATAGTTTCGAATTTTAATATAAGATCATTGTTGATTCATTTTCACCATCAAGAATAAGATAAGCTCTATTTTGACTCTACCTTTGGTTTCCTTCCATCATGCCAATTAAAGCGAGATAATGCTAAATATTCACAAATAATTATATATTAAGAACTTTTAAAATTCAAAACATAATCCAATTATAAGTAAAGGATATGAAGCGTACGAGGATACTTTTCTTTTAAACTTTAATGAAGATTCAAGCTTTCGGGCGAAAACAGCCCTTCTACAGGAAATTATAGAAAAACATTTTCAAAAAGTAACGTTTGTAAACAAAAATGGTATCTCTATTGATCTTGTAACGCGTGAATAAATCTCACATCCACGCGACCCAGACTATGATACATTGAATAAATCTGCTAAGTTGAGACTTTTCAAAGTAAATCAAACTGGCATAGGGCAACTATGGTACACAATTTATGGAAATATTGCTTTATATGCGTCAGGAATCTCTATATGCCGGTTGATACTATTGTATTTCAAAGAGAGCAACGCCTCGACGACTAATCTTTTAAATTTGCTGTTGATATTAGAGTAATATGCTTGTGGTTGGGATGTGTTAAAAGAATGTCCAGTTTGTCTAATATGTTGTACGATAAGGGACTTGGGTTCATTATTTCTAATGTTTCTGTAATGTTCGTCCATTCTGTCCTTGATTCGTCTGCCTGTTTCTCCTATGTATATACTATTACAGTTTGAGCACTTTAATGAATATACGGAGTTTGTGAAAAAAAGGTAGGGTAACGGGAAAACTATTTTTGGTTATGGGATTTCTGATTATTGTTTCTAATTTGGGGGTGTTGGTGTAAAAGGTACGAATACCATAGTTATTTTTTTATTTTATTTTTTTTATTCGTACCTTTTA
Source organism: Cordylochernes scorpioides (assembly GCA_030710605.1). NCBI lineage: Eukaryota > Metazoa > Arthropoda > Arachnida > Pseudoscorpiones > Chernetidae > Cordylochernes > Cordylochernes scorpioides. The sequence continues at coordinate 165,779,064 of CP092886.1, read as the reverse complement.
CACCAACACCCCCAAATTAGAAACAATAATCAGAAATCCCATAACCAAGAATAGTTTTCCCGTTACCCTACCTTTTTTCACAAACTCCGTATATTCATTAAAGTGCTCAAACTGTAATAGTATATACATAGGAGAAACAGGCAGACGAATCAAGGACAGAATGGACGAACATCACAGAAACATTAGAAATAATGAACCCAAGTCCCTTATTGTACAACATATTAGACAAACGGGACATTCTTTTAACACATCCCAACCACAAGCATATTACTCTAATATCAACAGCAAATTTAAAAGATTAGTCGTCGAGGCGTTGCTCTCTTTGAAATACAATAGTATCAACCGACATATTGAGATTCCTGACGCATATAAAGCAATATTTCCATAAATTGTGTACCATAGTTGCCCTATGCCAGTTTGATTTACTTTGAAAAGTCTCAACTTAGCAGATTTATTCAATGTATCATAGTCTGGGTCGCGTGGATGTGAGATTTATTCACGCGTTACAAGATCAATAGAGATACCATTTTTGTTTACAAACGTTACTTTTTGAAAATGTTTTTCTATTATTTCCTGTAGAAGGGCTGTTTTCGCCCGAAAGCTTGAATCTTCATTAAAGTTTAAAAGAAAAGTATCCTCGTACGCTTCATATCCTTTACTTATACTTATCAGAGGATTCCAACTTTATATGTATAATCCAATTATATAAAACAGACAAAGAAAATAAACGGAATATATTCTAAAATTCAAAATTTCAACAATCACTGGTTCTCTGAATTCCATAATATAAGTATGCCGACTATATGCAAACTCACAAATTATTAAGGCACGTATGCTGCTTTTTTCATGTAAACAATTCCTACTGTGTGTGTGTGCTCTTACTGCAATAAAAAATATTGAGAGGGCTTGGCTCATCAGTGGTGACCCTGAAAGCTGCGAGGGTTCGCCATTGATGAGTCAGGTCTTCCCAATATTTTTATCATTGCAGTGAGGGCAGTAGGAAATTGTTTGCTTTCAAAAAAAGAAACATACGGGGGTAAATAGTTTATAAATTTGAAAAGATGATTCTGTTTAGATGATGAAAAACAATCAAGGTTATGTGTGTGATTTAAAATAAATTACACAGCGATAGAATATTTTAAATATATATATAAAGCCACAGACAACGAGAAATGAGCTAAGAAAAAGTTTTCAACAAAATTTTCTTTCCGTTAGAATAAAATAAGTGAAATGGGTAATATTTTGGAAATGTAATTTGAATTCCATACTTAATATGTATTTTATATCCTATCAAATGCTCAGAATTTTGCTGTGAAGTGTTAAACCTGCGTATTATGGAACAAGTCTAAATCAACGATTAGTTGATTTTTGTTCCAATAGATGGCGCTCTGTTATATAAAACGCTCATGTTAGCAATCAGGATATGCTTTTTTTGTTTTTAATATCAACAATTCTGAACACGCGATTGAGTGGATGGCATTGGATTTGTTCAAGGGATCTGACGATGAGTTCTTTGTGACAGGGTGCTCATTGCCTAGGTCATAGGAGGGGAACTATATTAATGTCACATTTACGTAGTCAAAAAGCTATGGAGTTGGTAATGGTGGTGTATGGAATTACGCAATGGGTTCCATAGACGGGTGGATTGTAGGGAGGTTAAGGATATATTGAATTTAGGCGATCCTTTGATTTTTCTTCCAAATTTTTATAAATCCCCGCCGTTGCATTGCTGTGTCTATTTTTTAGTTCATCTATCAAAATATCTTTTGTATATGCTCACATATTTCTTATATTTAATAATATTAAAAATAATAAAAATAAATTTAATATGATGCATTAGCACGCCATCTGTCACAAGAAATATAAATTATTTTCGACGCGTATGATTCTTTTTGAATTCTGGTGTTTCAATCAAAACGGCAAATTCTCCTCCAAATTTTCCCAGTCTGTCCTTTCTTAGTGTTGTATAACCTTTGATATTGAATCTTAAATTCTTATTTAGTTTGTCTCCCGAGGACAAGCAATGAGCACATTGTTGTAACGGAGAAGATAAGTCAGCTCTTCAGTTTTCCTCTGGGTGCCATTTATATTGAGCTGTAGTAGATTGTTCTCGTAGTAGAGTTCTCATCAGGAGCCCGGGATGTAGCTCCTGACGCGGAGGTTACCCCGTATGCGGTTTAATTCAAACCGGTTTTAATTTTGGTTTAATTAAAAAAGACCTAAATACACACGTCGAATATAATTTATATTTATTAAAACTAAATTTTAAAAAAATGCAAGCCTTTCTGAGTCTGAGTCGTTAGGGATAACGTATAATATTTCAGCATCACCAATTTCTGGATGAAACAATTGGTTTATCCAATCAGAGAAATTATTTAATAGCCTATACAGATGGATCTTACCCTGAATAATGGAGGGGCCGTAATTAATATAATACTACAAGATGTAACACACAACAAAGTCAAAGAAGGAAATATTCCGTCAAATTTCATTTGTGAACTTACAGCTATCTGGAAAGCCTTTAATGCATGCCTTGATCAATCATCCCTGCATCAAGCATAAGGAGTTGTAATATACAGTGATTCTAGATCTGAACTACAAGCAATTCAGAAGATCAATACTAAAATCACGCAGAATATACACTCGATGATGAAACTATTGAGCAAGAACTGCATGCTACAATGAATTCCTGCCCATATTGGGATCGAGGGTAATAAGATGATGGATGAATCAGGAAAAAAAGCCAAGAAGTTGAACCAAAGGAAAGAACAAATGTCAGTATTTGATGCTGATGCTTTGGCAAAATCCAGGATAATCCAACAAAAGGTTAAATAAGCGACATAAACGCGTGCTGAAAGAGGAATAACAAAAACAATCATAAAACTCAGAATGAAGCATTACAAAGGAATGAAAATGCATCCAGATGGCACAAGAGAGAACCTACAGGACATGCAACAATTGTCCTGGTATGGAACTAACACCTACCCATATATTCTTATGTCCATCAATGGCAATAGCCTTGCAGAAAATTGACATAGACCCAGAACAGCAGCTTTACACACCCAAGATAGAAGATATTTAGACTGTTGTGATAGAGATTCATGGAGACAACGCAAAACACATCTGAAGCTTTTCATTGGGCACGAAAAGAAGAACAATCTTCCATCTATATAGGTCAAATTTATGGATTTCTACGATTCTTTCCAGATTTGTTTCTATATGCTCTTAAAATTCGATCCATAAAGGTCAAATATTATGGATTTCTGCGATTTTATCCAGATCTGATTCTATATACGTACTTGTAAAATTCCATGTACTTAATTTAATTTTATGGATTGCTATAAGAATCGAACAAACACACTCACATTTCAATTTTATTCATATTGAGTATATATTGGAAATATAGTGACGTGTCTGATGTCCGATTGACTCCCCTAGTTAAAAATGAAAGTATTATGCGCATGATCTAATTTCTACTAGAGACCTAGACATGCTAATTCACCATTATTAAAATTTCAAAATGTGTGCCTATTATGTTCAAAATATTTTAACCCACTACATTACACTGTGTGTTATTTCGTGTGTGAAAACCAAGACAACACAGCCAGGAGTCTGTTTACTACACACGATCTTTCTACGATTCTATACAAAGAAAGGATTATAGAAGACAAATAAAAATAAAGAGAAAAACATAAAAACATATAAAAACATTTCGTGTAGGATTTTTATAAATATCTAAAATGATAATAGTTTAACTTTATTTATATCGACATTTCAGCGACTGCCATTTTTGCCATGAAAGTGGCAGCAGTAAGTCGCCCAAACATTTTAAATAAAAATACAAAGTTAAAGAAAGTTTACCATTTTGGGGTAATCAAACAAATAGTCACTTAATTTTCAAAATAACGAATATACTACAGTGTTCTAAGGAAAGCTCTCTCTCTCTAATGTTTATTCTAGAAAATCTTCTTAATATCTTTTCTCAAACCACAGAGTATTACATCAGTTTCATAAATGACTTAAAACTTTTTAAAATGTTTAAGATACAAACGATAAATAGATTAACAATACGGATCTATTTTTTTAAAAGGTGAGCTTTCGGAGATGAAGCGTTCATCTACAGACCTACCTAACCTGAAGCAATGGCGATCAAATAGATTAACAATATCGCATCACATATCGCTCACACGAGCATGCACGCACATACACACATACACGCGCAAATAATTTCACTCGTTAATTTGTAAATAGTTTTAGACCTTCATCACCGTGTGTATATAATCAAAATGTTGGGATTTTAGAAGCATTTTTGTAATTTGAAAAAGTGACTAGGAGTTTTGATAGCAAGCACACGCTAATTAAAATCACATGAGAAGTCGAAACACCGATTTCACACGTGATTTTAAAAAAAATATTAAGAGGCACATCATACAATACACATATATATATTAAAATCAAAAAAGGCATATCCTGACCACGTTTACATGAACTTTTCGATGGCAGAGCGCCATCTGGTTGAACAGAAATCAACTAAACGTTGATTTGACCTGTTCCCTGATATTTGGTAAACCCATTTCCTTGATAAATCAAGAAAAGTCAACCACGAACGCGTTTCGGGCTGTTGGCACTCGTCAGCGTGGTGCAGACTGTACCACTGCGACCAAAAAGATGCCGAGCGCCAACAGCGCGAAACGCGTTCGTGGATGGCTTTTCTTGATTTATCAAGAAATTGGGTTGTAAAATATCAGGGAACAGGTTAAATCGATGAATAGTTGATTTCTGTTCCACCAGATGACGCTCTGCCTTCTGAAAAGCACATGTGCTCTTGGTCAGGATATGCCTTTTTATTTTTAATATCAACACCTAACCTTTTTATTATTTTTTTTTCTATTTTTTCACACATATAAATATATAACGTGAAGTGGCGGGAGGATGGTATTCATGTACCAATAGAGGCACATCTCCCGTTAAAAATGAATAAAAACAATGTATTTTGGTTCATTCTTCCAGTACTGAACGTTATGGTGTTGACGAATTTTAACTGGAGAAGTGCCTCTTTTGGTACATGAATATCATTCTTCTTTTACTTGATGTTTGTGATATAATGCTTTTTAATTCTTTTTATCAAATTACACATAAATTAGTTCTTCAAATTAAAGACACTTCCGCCAGTAAATATTTTTTATTGTCTCGACGTTTCGATAAAAATCTTTTGTCCTCGTCAGGAGCGAACAAAAATTAAAACATTTGGCAAAGCGTTAATGTTGCGACTATTCATATAATTTTAATTAGTATATGCACGCGTTATTAAACATTAAAAATTGCCAGTCACTTTAAAAATTAAAAAATGCTCTAACATCCACAAAATTTGACTAAACACATACAGTTAAAGGTGTATAAACTATTTGGAAAATATCTAGCAATTTTTCAAAATAATATTGCTGTATGCTATATATACGTGTTATTAAACATTAAAATGTTTGTCACTTTTTAAAATTGAAAAATGCCCAAACATCCGCAATATTTGGCTATACACACATGGTAAAAGATGTATAAACTATTTGAAAAATATCTAGCAATTTTTCAAAATAATATTGCTGTATGCTGGCGATTATCATCTACATAGCTAGCTGAAAGCGCAGGTAGTTCTGTAGTTCTTTGTAAAGATCTTGCTGCGCTGCTTACTTCCTAGATCTGGAAGCACATCAAGACATTGGAGTTAGTAGTAGAAAATTTAGAAGAAAAGTCTATATGCACATATATACAGTAGTTTATGTAGTATATGTAGTATTATGTAGTATACAGTAGTATATGTAGAGTTTGATGATGTCATTATAAGAATCTACATTGTAGGAATATTTGACAAATTTGTAAAACTTAGATTTACTGCATATTAGTGAATTCAGATAATAATCACACGGCATATATTTATTAAAACTGAAGGAACTATAGATATAAAAAAATTAAATACTTGATCTAAACAGGAAAGGCTACCTTATTCGCTAAAATAGACCCAAAAATCAATAGGCGATCTATTGGCCGTCTCTGCGATATAGAAGTTCGGTGACAAAGCTACAACATTTTTTGCCAAATTCACATTTGTCGTTATATCACCGATCTGCGGTTTCTATATTTCAAAGACATCAATAATAGATGGAACATAGTTTTTACGTCCATTTTGACAGGAGAGGACACCTTTCAGTTATTAGAACATATAATATTTTACCTGAAAATTTTCTATCTCTAATAAATTTACATTACCTTTTAATTTGCAGAAGCTGTCTGTGGAAGTTGAGGAAGGCAGCGTCAAGGCTCGCGAAGTCGTTGGGGGGGAAATTCTAGAACCATCCCACAGAATATTCACATCCGCCTGGAAACTTTGAACACAAGCAGCTTGTGTCCTATAAATTATGTGCACTCATTAAAATTCTCATTCAAAATTTATGAAAATTGTTTAATACAAACATAACACTTGTATATCTCATTACAGCTAGCACACAAAAACACTATATGTGAAGTTATATACTTCACATAGTATATTAAAGTATATATTAAGTGTATATATATACACCTATCCCCCGATTTACACGGTACTTGTTTTACACGTTTTCGCTTTTACACGGTTTTCCAAATAAGTTTTTTTTTGTTTTTATCGCACTATACTAAATGCTACTGTGATTTAACACATGCGCTGTGTACACATCTCACGAGGAATCCCGAGCTTATGTGCTGACTTGCTGCACACGCACACTGTGTCTGTATTTCTTCGCATAAAAATTTCGCGAAAATTTTTAATTTTCGATTTACACGTTTTTCTCAGGAACGTATCTACCGTGTAAATCGTGGGATAGGTGTATTAAGTATATATTATTTAAAACACAAATTTTCAAACAATATTCTTTGTATATAATAAATAATATTATTTGAAAATATTTTTTTATAGAAGATATATATTATTTATTACTATTTTTGAGATCTTCAATCTACGGAATTTTTCAGGTAGATAACAACTGGCTTCCCTACCTGGTTGAGTTGGAGCCGGTTTCGGAAGGTCTCTCTGATGAGGAGGGCCGCGCGCTCTTTTTCAGGGCCGAGAGGAAGAGTCTGAACTCGGCAGTGATAATAGAAATTAGTTCTGATGCACTAGGATATTCCTGATTTATTTACCACAATTCTTAATTAACAACGAGGATTCTAATGTGATAGCAATAATGACTGGAACTCACCGAATGAACTTCAACCAATTCCTGGTAGAGCTTCTCGTACTCCTTGTCCAAAAAGATGGCGCGCCTCCTCAACTGTGACAAAACCCAAATGTTTCACGTCATCTTAGTTTATGGAAATACTAGGAGATATTGTTCCCTTTTCAATGCAGCCAGTTATCCTAGCTATTATTATTTATTGATAAGACAAGTTTATCTTAGAATAATTATCCATCTTAAGGTATTTTGAGACAAGGCTGAATGCCCATCTTCTGGAAACACTTCTCTATAACCTTTTCATCCATTGCTGATATCGACTGCGCAATATTGAAAGATAGCAGAAAATAGATGAACATCAAGCTAAGCTTGTCACCATTAATGCGCTTGATATGGATTGCTCAATAGTTGTCTACATTTTTCTAATTTACATTTTAAACTATATATATTACAGTTATTTTTATAAAACCAATCAATATATTGTTTAAAATATTATAGAAAGTTTCTCTCTCCTCTTTCCTATTCGTATGTGGAAAATATATTCAATGTATATATGTCTCTCGTGATATTTAATACAATTATAGAGAGGGCAAACACTATATAAAAGTATATATAAAAAAATGTGACGTATGCTCTCACCTCGTCAATGTCATCCAGGTTGTAGCACAGTTCAGTCAGAGCTGCTTCGAAGTCTTCTTCATCCGCCATATACCCGCTCTGTAGCAACTGAGTACTTGTCATATGCAAGTTAAAGATATTCTAGGATTTATTAGCAACCACATTATTAATACCAAATATTCGAAACTATTTTAAACACATAAGATTCTTTTTGAAATTAAACAATTTATACTGCCCTTACTGCAATGAAAAAATTAATGGGAGGGCCTGGCTCATCAGTGGTGAACCCTACCAGCGGTTTCGCCGGTTTAATCTACCATACCGCTGAGAGGGTTCACCACTGATGAGCCAGGCCCTCCCATTAATTTTTTCATTGCAGTAAGGGCAGTAGAAATTATTTAATTTCAAAAATAATCTTACGCCTTTAAAATAGTTTCGAATTTTGATAACAGATGGCGCGCTAGTGCATCATAATACCAAATATATTATTAAAATGAAGAAAGCAGAAAATCTCTTAAAAAAAGAATGTACTATTCAGAATCGCCCTTTCATTCTCTTATATCTATAAAATTTTATACAAAAGTACTTTAACAAATAAAAGTAATTAAGAAAAAGGCATCTTCTGATCGTGAAGCTAAAAGTTGCTGATGGCTTGCGCCGTGTGTCGGAATAAATATAAACTAATCGTTGATTTTTAAATTTATTACCTTTATATATTTTTAATTAATCAAGAAAAGTTAACCATGTACGGGTTTCAAGCGATTGCCCCTCATAGCGTGGTGCAAGCTGTGCCTCAACGATAAAAAGAAGCTGTTCTTTGGAGAATCCTGAAAAATCATGACACAAGTATTTAAGTCCGGAAGAGCGTGAGAACGCCAAACTATACTGATGAGAGCCAACAGCCTGAAACGTGTACGTGGTTAGCTTTCTTGATTAAACAAGAAAAGGTATTTTGCCAATTCGGGAATAATTAAAAATCAACGATTAGTTTCGATTTCATCGCGTTGGATATTTATTCCAACAGATGGTACAAGCCATCAGTAAACTTTTTTGCACGATTAGGAAATGCCTTTTTTAATTTATGTACCTGATCCCCCAGTAAAATTTCATTCCTATACTATTTTTTTTTTACATTTTTATTAGCTGATATAAAGGTCTGACTTATTTGTGAAAGCATTTAATGAGCTAATTCTAAAATCTTGATAATGTGTGAACACACGCTGGGTGATTCCTTCTAATTTCATACATATAAAAATGAATTTATTATTAAAATGCCTACACAATATGTATGTAGAAAAAGGAAAATTAAAGTAAAAAAGTAAATAAAAGACCAGGATATGTTTAAATGATGACGGAAGCATTTAAAGATCATGCAACTGAGCGTTGCCAGATGGCTATTGCCATATTTATCCAAATAAAAATTACTTTGCATCGATTTATACATTTTATTATGGAGTATAAATATTGATCAAAATATTATTGTGCTAAATAAATAGGATAAGTAAAAAACTTTATATACGGGTTTCGGGCTGTTGGCCCTCGTTAGTGAGGCTATGCTCAAATAACCATTAAGATGAGAGACTCTGTAATGATTTTTTTATTCATCACAGAGGGTGCTTTTTTAAATATTTTTATCACGAAATAAAACATTCAGTTTGCATTTATTCCGATAGATGGCAGTAGATATCTTTGAAGGTTCAATTTAGTGATCAGGAGATACTTTTTTTAGTATCAACATAAAATGTATTTTTAGAGAATTTGGCTTTATGAGTCATTTACTATGCGTTATATTATATATGTGATGTGTTGCCGTCTTTATTTTTTAAATTTCGATGTACTGAATTCATAGGAAACGATCTCAGTTTTCCTTAATAAAACCGTAAAGGTTTTATTAAATATATAAAAGAAAATTTGATTCTCCTAAAACTTGTCAAACCAGCCAGTTCCGTAAGGAGTTCCTCAATCCTTGTGTGGCGTAAAGGGAAAATTTAATTATAAGTAGCTCCAAAAATGATCACAGAATTTGAAAGTTATTCTCCAAAGGAATACGTGCGTATTCTACTGAATATATATAGAAATCATTGAAAAAAGGTCAATAAACTCTAATTGGAAATTTCAATAAAGAAAAAGTAAGTTAAAAAATTTATAGGAAATCGATTCTATAAATGAAGCATATTGAAAAAATACTATAATTTCAACTATTATAAACACACAAAACTAATTGAACTTTAATCTCAGATTGATATATGTGTGGTGTGTGCATGTGTGAATCGGCAAGATGGCGGCGTCCATGAATAAACCGGAAATGCCACGTGGATTTCAAGGGCAACACGTGGTGTCTGGGCATGCGCCGTCGATTCTGACGCTTATTGGCTACCTATGGCCTTGACATACGTGTCTGGCCTATGACCCCTTTCCGAAGACAAATATCGAACGTTTGGGTATCAGATTTCACCCCAACCCATTGGTTGGTGTCTGGCAGTCTTCCTGTCCAACTAGTATTTCTGTCTATGGCTGAGTCTTCTGATGATATCGTAGGGTCCTCTACTCGGCCTTTCTTCCATACCTTCACCAATACCGATTGTCGGATTGTCGGACAAGATGTTCAAGAATTCTAGCTCGTCTTCTCTTATTTGTCTCCACAGAAGGCCCTATCCCTTCTTAATCATTTTAAGACATCTTCATTGCTTATCTAGTGCATATATATACAAACTCATGGACAAAACTTAAGGAAGTTGTACCTTTTAGCATGTATATCGGGATTCAAACAATAACTCTTAAAGATATTTGATACACAGTGACCTTTATTGAAGACACACGAGATAATCAAGTAATAACAAAATTGCTTTAGACTCCTAAAAAGGACGACCGGGTATGAGGGTATCTAGGCCGGATAACAACTCTTTACAGAAGATTTTTAACTATTCCTCACAGTATTTTTTTTTGCGATAAAAATAAATACTACGAGAAATTGCTTGAAACTATCCTCTAAAGAAATCGATATTTTGTAAATTATTAACGTCCTGAGGTGTATGGAAAACGTTTATGTGAAGCAGACTAAATATGATGAGTGTATATGTGCACAAAGATGGAATATCGAACTATTCGTTATAAAACAAAAAAATTCTTTATTCAAGAATGACCACGCATATATAAATGTTTGAGGGTTGGTTTGGACATACGTTTCCACACAATACTATCCGGATGACACCATATAGAGGTAGATATGTCGCTGTCATAGTTACGAACTCGAAATATTCTAATTAGTCCGACAAAAGACAAATATGTATAATTCCTTTGAAATGCGAATCAAAGTCGCACACATTTCTTTGTCTAATTTTGTTAGGCATTCTCTTATGCATACCACAATAAATGAAGTTGGCATTATGCTTTAGAGCGCTTTAAAATCCCATATTTAAATATTTTTCAAAGATGTTTAAATTATAGCAAAATATAGCCAAATATGCAAGTAGTTCATATTTTATATAGTGGGTATTGAGGTTTATTTATGTATATATATACACACTCATGGACAAAACTAAAGGAAGTTGCACCTTTTAGCATGTATATCCGGATTCGAACAATAACTCTGAAAGATATTTGATACACAGTGGCCTTTATTGAAGACACACGAGATAACCAAGTGTGAAAAAAATTAACTTTGTCTCTTTAAAAAAAAAATAAAATAAAAACAACAACAACAAAAAAACAAACAACTGGCGATATCAAATATATTCCACTCACTCAAATTTTGTTCATGAGTATATGTGAGGAGAGGGGGCAGTATCAAGTTGTTTTTTTAAAAGGAAAATTGGGCAAAATAGTTTTAATAATTTAAAAGAAGATAAACTGTAGGCACACAAAGTACATAAACAGTTAGCACAAAGTATTTATGTGTTAAAACATTTTTTTAAAGTGGGTATATAGAGTGAAGTAGTCTCGATTCGAATCTACATCAGAAAAACATTAATTCTAGGTCTTAAATACCATTAGTTATTTTATATACGTTTAAATATAATTAATTAATTGAAAAACACATTCACTTTTGGGGAGATCTAGGGCAAGCTGGGTCATTCTTTTAGAGAGAAATGAATAGTTAAAGCCTTAACTATGACTGGATAGAATGGTTGGCTCTCATCAGCGAGACTTTATCACACAATTTAACAAAAGGTAAACTAAGAGCTTCTTTAATATATCATAGAGGTCATTCAAGGTCAATTGCATTCATAATTAATGTGAAATTTCTTTGTCGCTAAAACGTTATGTATATATTTTTTTCATCTCAAAATTTAGATGGTGTAGATCATGAAATAATAAATGGTAGTTAGCAATTGGTTTTAACTGTAAGTGTAATACATGTCTATGCAAGTATAATCTGTGTCCAGTGTAATGAATCGACGGGAGCTAAGCTCGAATTTACATAGATTTTCTCTCTATCAGCTATTAGCATAATATATTTATGCTTAAAACAATTGGCGCCAATCGGATGAAGACTTACGTCCATGTAGCCGTCCAGAGTCCGTCGCCGGAGCGGGATATCCTCCCTCATTGGCTCCTGTGGCTTCTCCTTCTGACAACATCACTCAAGGTCACCGTACACCGCATTGTAGTTTACTCTATATTTAGCATCAATTGAAAACTTTCAAAAGTTTTTACATTTTCAAATGAGAGAGAGTGAGAGAGATTGAGATTGAAACTGATTTATTGCAATGTCCATATATGATTATATAAGGTTAAATACAAATAAAATATAAATATGAATAAATATGATTATATAATGATAAATATATGAATATATAGATATAAATACATAAAATAATTGATAAATATACGTATATATAAAATATATACAGTTTTCGTTGGTGACGCCCACCGCGGGAAAGACTCCGCCACCGATGGACTGCGAGAGTTCTTTCCCACAGAGTGGGCAGGTCGAGGTAATGGCTGGCATTACCCAACTCAAGACCAAGATGGAGAGAGAGAGAGACTTGCAGCAATAAGTCTATCAATAAAATAAGTATCTCTTTTTCCTTCTTTTATAACGCAGCTAAGCTCTCGAGCGAAATCTCTTCGACACCACCAATACTGAGGAGGCTGATTACCCATGTTTTGCTGAACTATTCGAACATATTTACAGGGTGTTTCAAAATAATGGAGTTAATTTTTCATTTATCCTAACACGAAAGTATTGAACCGTAATAAGTTAATTTATGCTTTGTCGGACTCTCCATGTTTTTATGTGCCATTATGTTAAATTTAAACTTTTTGATAACTTGTTTTGTCGTGTTTTTAGGATGCCAAACAGACGTATTGAAATTATTGAGCTGTTTCGTCAAGGAAAACGTAAATGTGAAGTTGTTCGGCTGCTTAATGTGCCTCAACAAACTGTGTCCAAGGCCATTCATCGTTTCAATGAGCTTGGCCACGAAGGCGACCGTGCCGGAAGAGAAAGAAAGCGCACCGCCAACATTCCGACAAATGTAAGATCATCAAAAAGTGACTTCAACGAAATTCGAGGATGTCCATGAGAAAAATCGCCCGTGATACCGGAATAAGCAAGTAATCGGTACATCGAATAACGAAAAAGAAACTCAACCTCAAGGTGTACATGCTCCAGAAAGTTCAGCCACTCACGGATGAGAACAAGCGCCTACGGCTGGAGAGATGTCGCCAACTACAGCATCGGTTCACTGCCCTCCAGAGGAGTCCTTTCTCGCATCTTGATCCTAACTAATCTCACTAACCGGGAAATTAAGAAATATCGAGAACTTCTGACGGTTGATGAGCCGTTACAATGGTTTAAATATGAGGTTCAGGTGTATGTGGGGTTTATGGATTGTCGAGTCTTCCAAATCTCCAACTCCAGAGGAGTCCCACCGCTCCCAACTTAATCCTAACTAATCTCACGAACAGAGGAATTAAGAAATATCAAGAACTCCTGACGGTTGATGAGCCGTCACAATATTTTAGTGGACAGTGTGTGTGGGTTTTTTAGAAAATAGGTCTTCTGCAAAACTTACAAAATTAAGCGCAACATAATATTTTTAATCTTTAGCAAAAAAAAAATACATGTTTAGTACGCGAATAATAATTATTTGAAATATTTTTTTTTACAAATATACTATATTTTCCTTAATATATATTAAACCTTATTTGTAATTAAATATTTTTAACAATATACATTTTACGCTCTTAAATTTCTGTTAATGGAAATATTCAGATACCTCTAAGAGAAGAATTGGAGGAAGAACAACCCTCCCTACTCTATATCTAAACATGCATGTGCTCATACTTTTATGTTTAGTTATACCAATATGACATTTATATATCGCACTTTGAAAGTAGTTTAATATGGAAAGATTTGGGTTGAATTTGAATTACTATATATATATATATGTAATAGATATCATCTCCAATTCTCTCCTCTCTCCTTGAATTATAATGCGATATTTATTCCAGCAGACATGCACTTATATTAACTACATTATAACTCTTTTTAAATAAAGAAATATTGTGAGGAGAATGTGAGGCACTATATATATTGTTCTGAAAATAGAGCAATCCATTAAAAAAAGGATAATAAAATTATCTTTAATATATATATCTATATTTTTAATATCTGAATAAATAAATAAAAAATTGGCAAATAAATATTTTTATTCAATCAAAAATATGTCTTTTTATTTTATATATATATACTAGCGGACGTACCCGGCTTCGCCCGAGTTTTACCCGAGTGAAGGTTTGTCTAACGAATCTCTCGATAAAGTGAACATTTTTTCCCGGTCCCTTGAAAAATACTCGATAAGTTGAATAAAATCAATATTAATTGGTTCCCTCGGTAATTGGAAGTTAAAGGAATAGTATCTTGCCTTGGAATTGTATCATTATTCTTGTATGGACGTACCCGGCTTCGCCCGGGTTTTACCCGAGTAAAGGGTTGTCTAACGAATCTCTCAATAAAGTGAACATTTTTTCCCGGTCTCTTGAAAAATACTCGATAAGTTGAATAAAATCAATATTAATTGGTTCCCTCGGTAATTGGAAGTTAAATGAATAGTATCTTGCCTTGGAATTGTATCATTATTCTTGTCTCAAATAAATTGCCGTGTCATCCTGAATTTTGTCTTTCCTAATTTTCTACATTACAAAATCATCGTATCATCATGATAATATTTAGAGCAGATTGTTTAATTATAACAGATAAATTAGAATATTTATCTTGATTATTTTAAAGCGAAAATTTATTTCAAAAATTTTATTTGCTAGAAACCTTCCCGGTACTATACTAAATAACTTCCCAAAGTTTCATGGCGTTCCAATGAGTGGTTTGGTCAGGCATAAAGGACAAACAGAGACACACATACATTCATTTATATATATATAGATATATATATATATATAATATCAGTATCTCTCTGAGTTTATATTAGTTACGATGGTTGTTTAAACT
Organism: Cordylochernes scorpioides; assembly: GCA_030710605.1. Taxonomy (NCBI): domain Eukaryota; kingdom Metazoa; phylum Arthropoda; class Arachnida; order Pseudoscorpiones; family Chernetidae; genus Cordylochernes; species Cordylochernes scorpioides. The sequence continues at coordinate 165,763,794 of CP092886.1, read as the reverse complement.
TCGCTGAATTTTTAATGTTTCCCTTAAGTATAGTTGTGTGTTTTCTAAAAGAGTTTATAGTTTTTAATGCAATTTTCAAATGAAAGGAATCAACAAGTGAATATTCACATGATATTGGATAGTATTGTTTTCTCAGAGGTTGAGATGAGACTTACAGGAGGATGGCCTGGGTCGTCGAAGAGAAAGATGAAGAGCAGACAGATGGCGCAGACAGTCACGAAGTATCCCAACACAGAGAGCAGGAAGCTCTTTATGAAGGTCTGGAGGATGATTAGGATGACCATCAGCCAGATTACGATGACCAGCTGCACCTACAGACATATCAATATATATATATAATGTCATGGTGTCACTTAAATCAGGCCTTAATCCATTAGTAAACACTCCACATCACCAATAAGAAAACCAAAATCTAGAATACCATAAAACTTTAATCATTTATCTATTCAGTTCATATTGTTCTACATGAACAGATTCAGCGAAGAAAAATTAGGAAAATACTTTTGAAACCCACTTTTAAGAACCTATAAAATATTTTTATTGAACGCGGATGAAATAAATCTTAGCTGGCTAAAGTGTCCTCTATTCTAAAGAAATGCCGGCCAGGTAATCTCTTCCACAAGATAAACCATGTCGACTTCTGTGACAATACTGCAGTGAAACTAGTGGCTAGGTGTGGTTTTCACAAAAGGGAATGAGCAAAATCGGAAGATAAGGAACGTCGCGTAATTCAAAGGACACGACCGCAGTTCATTCTGGCAACACCTCCCTATCTGTATATCGGGTCTCCTGCTGAGGAGAGAAAAAATAGCTAAAAACATTGCTGAAGAACATTCTGAATATATGATCTTATAATTCTTTTCTCAAATATTGCTAAGGGTAATGGTACAAAATATGCTATAGGTAATTATGAATAAAAAAACGAATAAATATATCTTAAAACATACTATATACATCATTTAAAGTGGTATATTTCTATTTTAATTTATTTTTTTTAAATTAAAAATTTCCATTCAAAGAATACTTACCAAGATCTTTGTTTTTTTCTTTTGTGTTCTTTGTCTTGGGCTTGCAACTTCAGGTCTTTGTTCATGCTCTCCCTGAAATATCATCAAGTCGATATACGTATGAATAGATTATGTATTTGAATGACCTGATGTAATTGTGTGGTCTAGTCACCAATGAAGAGTTGAAGCGGCGTCCTCGTCGGCGGTGAGCCTAAGGAGAATGAGTGCCTGAATATGCACCGCCGACGAGGGGTCAGATCCGATGCACGAGTCCAGTTATCGCACAAGGTATTCAGAATGCTACGGTTATCTAAGATCTTGAATCCCTACAGAGTTAATATGTGAAAAAAATTCCCTTCTGGGAAAATATTGTGCAATCCAGGATAGTCAGAAAATCGGACGACAAATAGATTCTGACAGAGGTATCTTTTCGGTATTTCAGGATTCACCGAAGATTTGAGTTAATAGCTCCAAGCCGGAAATTATGGAGGTTTTTCAGAAAAAGGACGTACGAGATAAGGTTATGTTGTCCGCAGAGGTGTCTCCACGACATCTTGAAACTAAAAAGGTTTCATTTAAACTGAAAGCGATATTTACTCAATCAAGAAGCAAGATGGTCTTTAAACAATCCCGGCCTAAATATGCTCTTTTATATAAGGGGGAGTTTACTTAGAAAAATACAAGTAACATGTCTCTCAATGCGGGCATAATGAAGGTTCATTTAAGCGCGCCATTGTGAAGTCTATTGCTATCACAAACAACACGTGCTTGAGACATTAATACATGGTAGCCGAGCTGAACTCGTCGAAAACTCAACAACGTTCTAAGAGGAGAACCTTACAGGAATGTCCACGCCGAATACAAATACGAAAACTCACACGCACAGCACAACCTCAACAACAAACACACTGCACATACAGTGCACAACACACATATAGCAACACACACCACTATCATATACACAATCAAACACAAAACACAATTCCCACACAACAACACAGACACAACATCACACACAGAAAATATATACAACACCCCCCCCCCCACACACACAATAGCCACCCAAAATAACACAGACGCAACAAAAACACAACACATATACAACTTACACCACAACACACAGCACTCAAAACCACACAAAAAATTTCAAGATGCAAACACAACGCACAAATCGCACTTGCAACGCACAACATACAAAACACGCATATAGCAATAAACACAGCACAACATATATAACAAAAGACTACACACATATTAACAAAAATGCACACACAACAACATACATACAAAAATACAACGCACAACACTAATAACATTCAACAAAACACAAACAAATAGTGACAACACATAATAAAACACAAAACAGCAACGCACAATAGACACAAAACAACATACCTGACAGCATAGGAAGAGGACACTTGAACGGCTGAAAATTTAAATTTTTGTAAATATTAATTCTTCTTTAAATTATTATATAATAAGGCAAAATAGCCTAGCTGCGAAAGCTTTAGACATTAGTACCTGATGTCCCTGGTTCGAACACGCTTTTCGCTATCTTTCTATTTTCCCTAATTATTTTTGTGATCTCTTCCTCATCTTTTAAATATTAACTGAGTTGTCAATAAATTTGTTTTAAATTTCAAAAATAAAAGGTCACCTGACAACATATATAAAATAACACACATTAAATAATAACAACACAAACAATACACACACAACAGCATATACAGAACACACTACATACACATCGACAAACACAACAACACGCATATAGAAAAACACAGAGAATAACATAAACAACTGAAAACAATTTACACACAACAAAACGCAACTCACAAAACTAAAGCAGACACATATTACACACCCGACACTTAAAACGCATAACACAGCGCACACACAAAAACACTCGTACAGCAACACATATCAGAGCACACACAACAGAACAGCCACAACAACACACAACGCATATACAACGCAGAGCAAAACACACACAACACACAACTAATTACAACAGGCATACAACAACATAAATAGCACACAGAGCAACACGCAACAGCACACAAAACACACACAATAAAACATATGCTACAAAACACACAACACTTACGCAACAACAAACACACCACACGTAAAACGCACAACACAACATACACAACCCTCAACAAAACACACAACTAATTACAACACGCATACAAAAACACAAACAACCCACAGAAATACACAAACACAAAATACACTATAAAACACACAATACACACAACAACACAGAAAAACAACACGCATATCACGCATGCAATGTAAAACATACATAACACACGTATACAACAACGCCCAGCACAGCACGCATAACAACACAGGCAACAACAACCAACGCAACACACATAGCAACCCGTGCAGGCTAATATACACGACGCACAGCACAACACATACAACAAAACACCCAGCAACACGCTCAACGCACATATAACGCACAACACACTCAACACATGACAACGCGCCGAGAACAGCACATTCAACAACACACCCATAACAGAATATACATACAACAAAACGCCTACGCACAGTAGCAGACATACATTAAAAGACACACAATAACACACACAACAACACTTAACACAACCCCACCACCAACGCTCCATATAAATATTTAAAGATAAATAGCTTTCTTTTCAAAAATGTATTTTATTTCTTAAAACGAAAAAATATATGAGCTATCATTGAATCTTATTAAACTACATCTATTTTGAACTATGGATATAATATCTTGCTCTCGTTCACAATGAATGTAGTTTATTGAAATATTCCCTGAAAGCTATCTTTTTGTTTTTAAGTAATAGAAGTGATCGATAAAAAGGAAGTTATATGTACCCTTCACTACAATAAATAAATAAAATATTCTTCTCTGAAATAAATCTTTACACAATGAGGCAATACACGGTGATGTGTCGGGAAAGAGATCAAATATCGTACTATAAAGAGCTAGGGCTATGGATGAATTTTAGAGGTTATGTGAAGGAGAAAGTCATCACCTACCGTAGGGAGACCCAGCTCGACGCAGTGATTGTCAAACGGTGGCGTCATGATCTGGCTCGGTCCATCCCAGTCGGCTTTTATATAGCCATGACCAGACCTCACGCTACATTGATCACATCATTAAGCCATAACGCCGCTATCTCATTGATTGTATTTATGACCAAAATGACTTCCGACCTTAGTTTGACCATTCTGAATGGACCATTTCGCCTTGTTTACAGATGACCATGTGCAATTTAATTAATGGAGAAATTATGAAGATAGAAGTTTAGATATTCATTAACATAATAATCCATTCCCCACACTAATTTCAGTGTGTTAATTTGTTCTTTTTATTATAAATTCCATCGCCTATTAATTTCATTCCATTTTCCGCCCATGTGTGGAAAACACATAGGATTAAGTTTGGGATCGTTTGAAATTCAAAAGGTGTCTGCATGAACAATTCGATGACGTTTGCAGCAGCATGGCGACCACGGCTACTCTTCATCACAGACAGAAGCGCCTTCAATGGTGTGATCAACGACGAACCTGGACTCAAGAATGGCGTGAAGTTATGTTTAAAGACGAATCAAGGTTCTGTTTGCAACACCATTTGACCGTATCCGTGTTTGTGGCGCCATCGTGGAGAAAGCGCATCTCAAGCGTACATCCGACATCGTTATACTGATCCATTACCTGGAGTGACGATATGAATTGCCATTGGATACACGTCTAGATCACCTCTTGCTCACATTCCCTGCACTTTTAAGGTCTCCGTTATATTATTTATGTGCTACGGCCCGTGGCAGAACCTTTATTCGAGGCCTTAGAAACGCTAAGGTTCAGCAGGATAATGCACCACCGTATATTTACTGTGTTGTACGAACCTTCCTACATACAGAAAATGTTTAGCTGCTTTCTTTGCGAGAACGTTCTCTTTATCTGTCACCAATAGAAAACGTCTGGTCAATAGTTGCCGAGTGACTGACTCGTCATCTCTCGCCAGTCACTACTGTCGATGAACTATGGCATCGTGATGAAGTTGCAAGTTGCATGAAGCTGTCCCTGTACGTGCAATCTAATCACTGTTGATCAAATTCACAGGCGTATAAGTGCTGTTATTGCTGCCAGAGGTGGTTATTCTGGAGACTGATACATCCAAATTTCTACAAAATTCAATCATTTATTTTTCCTAGTATAATGTTTTGTCCAATAAATATCAATTTAACAGACTTACAGACTCTCATTTTCGGGAAAGAATACTCATATAGGAGAAACGCTGAACCAAGTAAGTGTGTTGGAGTAAAAGGAATTATGTAGAAAAATAAAATGTTTTTTTAAAACTAAAAATCAGAGTCTTCAATTGTCAGGCCGAAAAATTTTCACCTTACTGTCAAATTTACTGAAGAATAATAAAACGATACATTTGGGGTTTTTCTTTGAAGGAGAAAATTACAAAAACGAAAAGGAATGAAACCGTGAGAAGTGGTGATAATGACCGAATATGGCACACATGCTACGCCCAAACCTCACTTTACAATGGTATATTCAATTTACTTGTGTTACTGGTTCAATAGCTATAAAAAAACAAAATATGTAAAATAAAAAAAAAAGAGAAAAACAAAAAAGAAAAGGATTAAAAAACATGATGGTTAGACAATTTGAAAAGAGTTTGGTGCTCAGATGGGCCTCTTACCAGTGTAATTATTTTTATATTGTTTTCAATGTTGTTATATTTTTTATATATCTCATTTATATACTATTTATATTAATTAGGCATTATATTTTTCTTCCTCGTTTTTATTATAATGTGTATCATTTCTTATTTGTCCTTTCCTATCTATTGGTTAACATTTTAAAGCCAATATGAGATAAAAGAATATTATAATTTCCTTTTTTTTTCTCAAAATCTATCTTTTTTTGTTATCAATAGTTCACTCTAAGTACTTTTAAAACATTTTTATAATTTTCTTATTATCATTTCCTATCTATTGGTTACCATTTCAAAACCAATAGGATAAAGTAATACCATACTCGTACATCATTTTTATGTTTACCCCATATATTGATTATTGATTTTCTTTTTTTTTCCACTATGAATAATTTTTACACAATTTTATCATATAATTATTGCAATTTTCTATCTATTGGTTACCATTTTAAAACCAATATGATAATGAAATATCACGTTATTTTTCTATCCAACAATCATTTTTGGTATCATTCTTTTTTTTATATTGTACCTTTATCATTTTTGTCTAATAACCCTAATTCTATTTTCACAGGGGGGGGGGGGGAATTGTTATATTAAAAAATAATTTTTCATTATATTTTTGAGAACAAGCTACTCTCTAAAGTCGGCCGCCAGATGTCGCGGTTTTATACTATATAAACTCATTGTTTTTGTTTTTCTTTGGCCGGCACAAAACCTTCTGTTAATATGTAATATTTTCTTTATTCTTCGCGCCTTAAGTCAGGTATTACTTTTTCTCAAATTATGTCTCATATCATATCCATTAAAACAGTAGTGATCTAAACTGTTTTATTATATTTTCAAGATATAATGACTGTAAACCATTGGCTTAGTGTTCTTGTATTCAAAAGAATAAGCTAATAATTCCTATCTCAAAAATTTTAATATAACAGTAACACCAAAAATTCATCATAATATATATAAATATTTTAAAAATCTTTGAAAGTAATTGGAATAATAATATATTCCTTTAATGGATGTTAATGGTGTTTTCTTTTAATGTAATATCTTTGAAAGTTTTAAAAATTTTAGAGAGTATTGTGGTATCTTCTCTATTTAGTTTTGAATATATGAATTTCCAAATGAATCTTCATTTTTAAAGCAGAAAACATCAAATTCATCCATAAAAAAAGATAACATAATTTTTCACATTGAGATGAATGCGCTAATAAATTTTCAATTACTTAAAAATATTTTAAAATATATAAAACTCTTTACCGTTCAGAGCTTATATATATATATTATTATCTAAAATGCAAATATTTTATTTTTAAAAACATGAATTTTATTTTCATCATTGACTATTCTTTTATTTTTGACCATAAATATATAATACTTTGAATATTTTTTGTAAATATGTATAGTTAACCTACCTATTTTTTAATTCACGAATATAGGATTCATTTTATAAATTCTATATTACAGTGTAAAATAATTAATGTGTAATTCTTTTCAAGTAATTGAAAATAAAAACTACTTGATAAGTAAATAACTATCTTTCCTTTTTTACGACTGCACTTCCAATTCTTTATCATTCCAACATCAAAACATTATAATCATAACATATATATATATATATATATATATATATATATATATATATATATATATATATATATATATATATATATATTAAAAAACGAAAGAAAAAATAAAAGATAAAAAGATCAGGTGTTGAAATCAAAAATACCCATTTCTTGGTTTTTCAAGAAGCTACTGGGACCAAAAAATATTTTTGGTCGCAGTGGTACAGCCTAGTCCACGTTGACGAGCGCCAAAAAGAGCGATACGCGTTCGTGGATGGCTTTTCTTGATTTATCAAGAAATTGGGTTGGCCAAATATCAGGGAACAGGTTAAATCAATGTTTAGTTGATTTCTGTTCCACCAGATGGCGCTCTCCCTTCTGTAAAGCACATGTGCTCCTGGTCAGGATATGCCATTTTTATTTTTGATATATATATATATATATATATAAACTCTCTAATGTTTAAATGGAATTTTTTAAATAAATTATTTTTACATACTTCTTAAACACAAAAAATAAAAATTACTTGGTAAAATATAATCATCTACATTATTGAATTAGAGTATTTCTAATGTTCTCTGTAAGACTTTAATTAATTTATCGACTCTGTGATTAAAAAACGTCTTTACTCAAAAATTAACGGTTAAAATTACCGGGTATTAAAAGGTAATTAGAAATCTTTATATTGCCTATTGGCTTTCATATAGTGGTTGGTATATTGAATGAATTATTGCTTCCTTTTTGACATCTGGAGCGAAGATTAATTAAAGCTTCAAGCTTTCATATCTATGTATAGTATTAGAATGCTCAATAAATCTTTAATTTGGTATAGAAGTTAAAATAAAATTTTTATATTAAATATCCTCTAATGTCATTATTTTGAATAAATAAATATATAAATCAATACCACATATAAGACACACACACCACACAAAAAAAAAAACATTACTTTTCTTAATTTCTTTTATTCATTCAATTATTTATACAAAATTCGCCGATAAAAATATCAGTAACAAGTATGCATATTTATCAATAATATTTAAATTAATTTGGCTTGACTAAACATTGTCATGGGGTAAATAATGAACAAGCACGCGCAAATTAATTAATATGCAGCTTAAAACATAACAGTGCTTTAACTGTAATTGTTTCTTTTCAATAAAATCATCAATTATTATTATTATCACATCATATATTATTGCCAGTAAATTTATTTGTTACAAATCTTATCGATAGATGGCAGTTGAATTTATAAATCCTATAATATTGTAACGTGGAAAATTAGGGAAGACAAACTTCAGGCTGACGCAGACATTATTTATGGCAAGTACAAATTAAATTTGATAAAATACAAGAGAAGCAATGAAGGAAGTTTACGCAGAATAATAAAATATATTTTGGTAATATCAATAAGGAATCATGTGAGTTTGATTTCTTTTCTCAAAAGCCAAACCCTTGATTCCTTATTGCATATATCAAAATGTAAAAGCAGGATAGAATCTTTATAATAAAATATATGAACATCAAAATTAATAATCTGTTTATATGAAAAATAATAAATACTTTACTATATATATATATACAAAATATAATTAATAAAATTAATTATCAAAAACAAATCTAATATTTTAATTTTCAAAAATTATCACTAAACTGAATTTCAATCTTATTTGTATTATATGATGCAGAATTTAACATGCTATTTTACCCAATATCTGATCTATATATCATTATTAATATGATTGAATAACATTTTATATTTAAAAATTTACCAAATATGCGCATTAAACTTATATATAGTCATAAAAACCTATATTTTATATGTATTTTGAATTAATTGTATTAATGCAATTTAGAACTGGCTGTAGTTCTGAATATGTTTCCTGCATGAGATATCCTTCTACAAGGTGCACACACATCTGAAAAGTTGTGAGAAATACTCTGTAAAATATATATATTTTATCAAATATTATTTATTAACACTGTTATCATCATCGAATAATGCAGCCATTTTTCTGTAAAATAATACAAAAAAATGGCGACAATGTAAAAATTATTTCACAATTAAAAAGGTTTTATTTCTGATAGAAAAAAAATCGGCTGTCCGAATCAAATGTCCGAAAACGATAAGAAACTACGAGACGAACAAAAGGTCAATTTAAAATTCATTTTTTTTTTAGGAAAAAAAAAACGAAATGGAAGCATGCGAAATGCAATGCCAAGCCTAACCACATAATCGTATGACAGTACGAGACAGTATGAGAGTACACTTTTGCTCCTTCATACCTAGCCTTAAAATCTCAACATGATATATGGAATCGACTGCTTTTATCTTATTGGTTGGATGATCCGGAGCACTGGTTTAAGTGAAAAGATATCTTAGTATACAAAGAACCTCCTCGAAAAAAAGCAAACAAAACGGAGACACGATATCCAGATTGCATTACTCAACTACAGAAACATTCCCAGAGAGGACATGGGATCACCAGCTCAGAGATTATTATAGGCAGTATTTTATTTTTCTTCTTGAAAATAGCTCTGAGCTGATGATCCCATGTCCTAAATGCAAGGTGTCATAGTTCATTGATTATAATCAATGAACGACTATGATCTTGAATTTAAAAAGATGTCACTTAGAAACTGAGAAGATCCAGTAAGAGGCAAAATAACTACTATGACACAGGTTCAAAGGATGAACCACCTTCTAAAAATTGGACAAAAGAAGTTTGAGAGAAAATAGAAGAAAAACTGGAAACCGGGTGAGGTAGTCAGCGCACATTTAAATGCCTTCCAAAACAATAACCGATTCTACAGCAGACACCAATCACACCTCAGAGCAGACAAATATTTAAAGGACAGTGAGAACCATATAAAACATGAATCTAGAGGAAGTGCTAGTTCATCAACGGACCAGAAAGAAGTACAAATTCACAAGAAGTGGACGCCACCCGAGAGACTCAATTTGCAAAGAAAAAGATGTGAAAGTAAAAAATATAATCGTAGAATTAATTATATTTGGTAACACACACACAATAAAATGTTATAAAATAAATAAAGCTTCCAGGATTAAGTTTCTTGTTCAAATTTTTATTTTCAAGCTTTCGGACTTGTCAGTACTTCAACAGGATTATCAAGATAAATAAATTGATGATATATACTATTTTTATATACAAATTAATTTTTACATATTTTAAATATTAATGATATTGAAAGGGGGAGAAAATATATATTACTTTCTTTGTGTGTTATAAACAATTTTTGAAAATATACGTGCATGGGTGGAGGCTACATGCTGGTCGAATGATATCTCGAGATCTCAAGTTAAACCCAATAAATTCGTGACCTATTGTGATACCACAATGGGGTAGTATTTGTCCATATTGTTTATATGTTTCTGATATTTCAATGCATCTGTTTATGCCTTTTTGCCGTTTGGTTATCATAGATTCTATTAAAAGTCTTTGGTATTTACTATGGATATTGTCATAATACACTATGTGTTGAGATAAGTTAAATGTATGACCTGTTTCTTTTATGTGTTGAACTATTAAAGATCTTGGGTCACTCTCTCTCTCTCTATTGTTAATATTCCTATTATGTTCAGCTATTCTATTATGGACTTTTATCTTAGTCTCCCCTACATATTTAGAACTACAGTTATTACATGATATGGAATAAATGGCTTCTTTTCTATTTAATGGAATATGGGATTGATTCTTTGTTAATGGGTTTCTAATCATATTGCCTAAATATGAAGAATTATTGTACATAGTTTTGATACCATAATTTCTAAGTGTTCCAGCTATGGATACTGATTGAAGGGAATATGGGATGATGCATAATGTTCTATAAATTTATGCTTTTTGAGTTATTGATTTGGTATTTTCTGCAGTCTGATGAAAATGTCGTAGAATGAAGGATTTTGTGTACTCCATATCACATGTAATATAACTGTAGTTCTAAATATATAGGGGAGACTGGGAGAAAAGTCCATAATAGAATAGCTGAACATAATAGGAATATTAACAATAGCGACCCAAGATCTTTAATAGTTCAACACATAAAAGAAACAGGTCATACATTTAACTTATCTCAACCCATAGTGTATTATAACAATATCCATAGTAAATACCAAATACTTTTAATAGAATCTATGATAACCAAACAGCAAAAAAGCATAAACAGATGCATAGAAATATCAGAAACATACGAAACAATATTGACAAATACTACCCCATAGATGTAGGCAGTCTTCTATATACTCGTATACCACAATAGGTCACGAATTTATTGGGTTTAACTTGAGATCTCGAGATATCATTCGACCAGTAGCACGTATCCTCCACCCATACATGTATTTTTTTCAAAAATTGTTTATAACACACAAAGAATGTCATATATATTTTCTCCCCCTTTCAATATCATTAATATTTAAAATATGTAAATAATAATTTGTATATAAAAATAGTATATATCATCAATTTATTATCTTGATACTCCTGTTGAAGGACTGACAAGTCCGAAAGCTTGAAAATAAAAATTTGAACAAGAAACTTAACCCTGGAAATTTTATTTAGTTTATAATATTAAAAATCAGCGAAAAACAATAAAATGTAAACAATCATATTTAAGCCTTAAAAATAACAACTATAAATGTTACAAAATAAATAATCAAATAAACACATTATTATAATATTATTGTTAATCATTTAAAAAACAAGGCACATATTTTCTGTAACTGCTATTTCAAAATCAAAGCAGTTGAGAAGAGCCGTCAATGTGAAACAACCATGGCATTATTGAGTCAATTTACCTCAGTAGAAACATTCCAGATGCACGAATCTCAAATTACAAGAGTTTTGCTTCGGATGGTAATTAGGTTTAACATTTACACATTAGGAAAATGGTCTTATAATCCCGATAAATATAGAGTAAAACCTGTCTATAGCGCCCCCTCTTGGGACTCACCAAAATAGGGAGCTATAGAGAGGGGGTGCTATAGACAGGTCACTTTTAATGTAAATCGCATCGTACTACGTATTTAAAATCGGGCGCTATAGAGAGGAAGGCGCTATTTAGAGGAAGCGCTATAGACAGGTTTAACTGTATATCTAAATTGTTTACTCAAGTAAGAAATTAGAAAATAAAGTTACATTAAAGTAAAAAATATTTGTATGGAGATTATATATATTCCCAATAGTATTGAAACCTAGTCTAAACTTCAAGAGCGCAACAACAAAGATACGCGAAGAATAAAAGCAGAAACTGTATGTACGAGAGGATTCTATGACTTATATGAAATACCTCTTTTGAATTATCCGAAAATGCTATGGAGACAATTTTCAATATACCACTATGGTTAATTTTATACGCATTTACTTAATAAAAAATTCTTCGAAGATAAATTTAGAAGATAATAGCACTTAAATATTCATATTGGGCTCGATGTGTGTGTGTGCGTGCGCGTGTTCTTTATTTATTAATTTACCGGAAAGAATTCGCTTGTGTGAGAAAAGGATAAATTCAAAGAATGTGATCTAGAATAGCGTCACAAAGGAAGAAATAATTTTAAAAACTCTCGGTTGATATGAGAAACTTTAAAGAACTTAAGGTACGTTCGAAAATCCCAAGCTCTGTTCTGATAAAGCCCGGCCGTCATGCCGCTAGGTGGCTGCGCGTCGCTCCTGCGTTCTGTACCTGAGCAGGCGTGAAGAAAGCAGATCTACGCAGCCGAGGGCACCACGACGTAAACTTCCGTTAACGCACGTCCGACCTTCTTCGCCCATTCAAGCGAGAAATTGGCCATTTTTCATTTAAGGTAAGTCAATCTTCAACTGCTGTTTTGGTGAACTATAGAAATGGCGCGCAATTTTATATTTAAAAAACGCTTAGACGATTCATCGTAGATATCTAAGAATTATTGTTTGCCTACCGGCTAAGTTTTCATGTACCAGATTATTGGTGGAACATAGATAAGTATTTGTGCCTCTCCTCTTAGAGATACAATCCTCATATCTCACTATATATTGAAGATCGGGCAATATTTTCTGATGGTTCGGAGAGTACATATATAAACTTCGCTATAGCCCTCCAAACCTTTAACGCTATACCGATTATTTTTTCTTGTGTTTCCGATCTCCAACTGTATTTGTGATTTCCCATGTATAACGTTATCCTCCTTATTTTTATCCCTGGAATTGTTCTCCAATTGCCTTTGTGACGTCCCATCAAAAACGCTATCCCGCAATCACTTGATCACCTAGCTTCCCAGTTGTCTTTGTGATCTCCCGTATATAACACTATCCCGCCTATTTATTACATGGTCCCGATCTCAATTGTCTTTGTGATTTCCCGTATATAACTCTATCCCGCCTATTTATTACATGATCCCAATCTCCAATTACCTTTGTGATCTCTCGTATATAACACTATCCCGCCTATTTATTACATGGTCCCGATCCCAATTGTCTTTGTGATCTCCCGTATATAACTCTATCCCGCCTATTTATTACATGGTCCCGATCCCAATTGTCTTTGTGATCTCCCGTATATAACACTATCCCGCCTATTTATTACATGGCCCCGATTCCAATTGTCTTTGTGATCTCCCGTATATAACTCTATCCCGCCTATTTATTACATGGTCCCGATCCCAATTGTCTTTGTGATCTCCCGTATATAACACTATCCCGCCTATTTATTACATGATCCCAATCTCCAATTACCTTTGTGATCTCCCGTATATAAAACTATCCCGCCTATTTATTACATGGTCCCGATTCCAATTGTCTTTGTGATCTCCCGTATATAACTCTATCCCGCCTATTTATTACATGGTCCCGATCCCAATTGTCTTCGTGATCTCCCGTATATAACTCTATCCCGCCTATTTATTACATGATCCCAATCTCCAATTACCTTTGTGATCTCCCGTATATAACAATATCCCGACTATTTATTACATGGTCCGATCCCAATTGTCTTTGAGATCTCCCGTATATAACATTATCCCGCCTATTTATTACATGGTCCCGATCCCAATTGTCTTTGTGATCTCCCTTATATAACACTATCACGCCTATTTATTACATGATCCCAATCTCCAATTGTATTTGTGACCTCCCGTATATAAAATTATCCCTCCTATTTATTACATGGTCCCGATCTCCAATTGCCTTTGTGACTTTCCTTAATAACGCTTTCCCGGTTATAGAGGCCAAGGCTTCTAAATAGTTAAATAACTCCACTGTAAATGACCTTTTAAGGATTTTGACGTAATATTGTGTTGTGAGTTCTTAATAGTATGCTGGATATACCACATTCTATTCATATCCTTGTAATATTAATTTACACTCATGGACAAAACTTAAGGAAATGGAAAGTCTCTGATCTCACCGGTCGTCAGTCTTTTTGAAAGAGATAGAGGCAATTTTGTTCACACTTGGTTATCTCGTGTGTCTTCAATAAAGATTACTGTTTATCAAATATATTTCAGATATATTCTGTCTGAATCCCTATACACATGATTAAAGGTACAACCGTCTTAAGTTTGGTCCATAAGTGCATTCTGTTGAAACATGTTGTGTAATCTTTGTGCAGATTAAGGTTGCGATTCAATTATATTTATATATTTTTCTATTTATCTAGGTTTTTGTAGCAATTACCCATTTTGTGACGATACTCCAGCCCTCAAACAAGATAGGGAATTACTCGTAGAGGTAGAAAATTGTTAAAGCAGTGTTGAGTTCAGTATTGGAGATATTCACATAAACCTTTATTTAACATATATTTAAACCACACACTAAATAAACCAAGTAGATTACACTAAAATACAAATCTTGTTTGTACCTCCAACTTTGACTAAAATCGGTGTTTTGTGAATGAGTGGTTATTCCAACTTTTACTTTGAAATATATGACAATAAATTATATACACGACACTAATATGAATTCGTGGATGGCTTTTCATGATTTATCAAGAAATTGGGTTGGCCAAATATCTCGGAGCAAGCTAAATAAACGTTTAGTTTATTTTTGCTCCACTAGATGGCGCTCTGCCATCTAAAAAGCACATGTGCTCGTGGTCAGGAGATGCCTTCTTTATTTTTAATATGAATATATTGGATTCTACTTTGAAACAAAAGAGGCCAGAAAACTTTGTTCGAAGCCATTTATTGGCGCCATTTTGACAGTTAATCGCGCATGCGTCTCGCACCTCCCAACGGTAACAAAAGATGGCGCTGAATAGCAAGAGAGATTTAATTCCAAAATAATATGTTGTAGTATAGTGTCCGTTGTCTTCGTTCATTATTTGGTTTATTCTTTTCAACTTATATCTGATTTCTTTTACGTCTTAAAGATACATGCATAAATAATTAAAATTTTAATTTAGACATCGCATATGCGACCGGCTATTGTTTTAGTATGAATATGATAATATAGAATGTATTCTTTTGAAAATAGAGCAATCCATAAATATATCTTTAAATAAAAAGGCATATATTGGATAAAAATAGCATTTATTATTATTATCAGGTAAAATAAATGATATTTTGATCCAATATATGCCTTTTTATTTAAAGAATATATTCTAGTATATGTATAAACATGATAACACACAAAGAATGCAATATATATTTTCTCCCCCTTTAAATATCATTAATATTTAAAATATGTAAAATTAATTTATATATAAAAATAGTATATACCATAAGTTTATTATTGTGATACTCCTGTTGAGAAGGACTGACAAGTCCGAAAGTTTGAAAATAAAAAAAATTGAACATGAAACTTAGCCCTGGAAGCTTTATTTATTTTATAATAATAAACATGATGTATTAGCGCAGCATCTGGTATTGGAATGTAAAGTATTTATCTCGGTGAACGAGTGGTTTAAACCTCCGATATCTGGCAGCCACAACCCGTGATCGAATCCCGCACTATAGGCACTTTTCTGAATACAAAAATCCTCCAATGGCCCCCGATTCTTCAAAAATCCATCTCCACCAGTGAGTGCAAGTAACCATACGGGGCTCTGTAACATTTACAATGGTTAAATATACAAAAATGAATAAATAATGATAAATATATAGATAAAATAAATATAAATATATAAAATAATTTATAAATATATGCATATATATATATAAGCACAGGGCGCCTTTCCTGTCAAATTAAACGTCAAAACTATAAACCATCTATTGACCGTATACGGGTCCAGCGGCCTCGGGTCGGTTACAAAGCCACAACACCAGTTTTGGCAAACTGAGAAGCGTCCATCCATTTCCTCCCGGAGAAATTTTCATCTATATTTTTGCCATAGATTTGGCCCAGCCTCTTTGCCAGCTAAACACCTCTTTGGCAGATTGTGAAGATTCCATTGGATCCCGTGTGGATCTCAAGAAATAAAGCCCGCCCTAGGCTGACGAGGGCCATTAGCCGAAACCATGGTCTCTAGGTGGACGCTTCTCATCATTGATAAATTTTCTCCCGGAAATATTTCCATATATATTCATTAAAATTTTTAAAATTTTAAAAATAATATATACAGTCTTCATCGGTGGCGCCCAACGCGGAGTTTAGAGAAAACCATCTATATATATAAAATAGCACTATTAACGCCGATTAATTATTTTCACCTTCATCAAAAATCAATATATAGGGACAGTGGGAGAGATGTGGGAATTTTTAGTTTAACATTTCTATTAAAAATAGGACTTTAAGTAACTAGTAAATGTTGATTGAATCAATTCTACTACCGTCGCGCATATTTGGGGATTTATTAAATTTTGGACTTTCTCTAATCTAACTTTTTTGTGTGTGGAATTTATCTTCTTTCTATATTTTTATAATTGTGTCATGAAGTTAAATATCTAAATGTGTGTTGGTTAACCTTTTTGAACAAAAATTCACTTTACATTCTGAGTGGTACAGACCAGAATAATTCATGGTGATTGTGGTTTGCCATTTCCTTCATTGTAAATGTACAACAGGAAGAAAGCAATTTTGAACTTTACGCTTAAGAAGGTTCTTGAACCTCGTTTGGTTACTTTTCCTTACTGGTGAGGTAGAAATTACACATATGGGCTAAGTTCAAGGTTGAATTCACAAATCAACAGAGTTAAACTAAGCTCAATGTTGTACTTATAGTATACAGGAGTAAACTGAGTTTAATGCTCTGTATTTATAATCCTGCAGAAGTAAAATAAGTTCAATGTTGTACTTATAGTATACAGGAGTAAACTGAGTTTAATGCTGTATTTATAATCCTGCAGAAGTAAAATAAGTTCAATGTTGTACTTATAGTATACAGGAGTAAACTGAGTTTAATGCTGTATTTATAATCCTGCAGAAGTAAAATAAGTTCAATGTTGTACTTATAGTATACAGGAGTAAACTGAGTTTAATGCTGTATTTATAATCCTGCAGAAGTAAAATAAGTTCAATGTTGTACTTATAGTATACAGGAGTAAACTGAGTTTAATGCTGTATTTATAATCCTGCAGAAGTAAAATAAGTTCAATGTTGTACTTATAGTATACAGGAGTAAACTGAGTTTAATGCTGTATTTATAATCCTGCAGAAGTAAAATAAGTTCAATGTTGTACTTATAGTATACAGGAGTAAACTGAGTTTAATGCTGTATTTATAATCCTGCAGAAGTAAAATAAGTTCAATGTAGTACTTATAGTATACAGGAGTAAACTGAGTTTAATGCTGTATTTATAATCCTGCAGAAGTAAAATAAGTTCAATGTTGTACTTATAATGTGCCAGATAGTTGCATTGACAATAAAACATCTGAAATTTCGAGTTCAGAGTTGCTACCATCATCAGTTAAACAAGAGTCTGGTAGGGATGGCGATATAGAATCGTCACTTATATTTAGAACCTTTGTGCAGTTTCTCACATCTTTCTTTTGCTTCTCATCTCTAAGTTAGCATATGTTATACATTTCCTTTTTATCATTATTTCTTTACGTATTTAACATGCTTATGTTCGAATATATTATCCTTTTAATGGTAACTTTGAATCTTTTTGTTAATTTTGTACCTATCATATTCTGAAAAAATTAATTAATCACCTCCGAGAATACATGATGATAGTGTTACTTATCTTAAATACATATTGTACCTGCCTTGATAATCATGGTATGTAAGAATATGCGCTAATTTTTTATCAATTTTGTGCCACATATCAACTTGATTCAATAAAATCATAACAATGTATATAATTAAGGAAAAATAAGGAATTTCCTTAGCGTGAAACTGAAAGTTGCTGATGGCTTGTGGTACCTATCGGAATAAATATCCACTATTCATTGATTTTTTAATTATTCCAGAATTGGCCAAATAGCCATTAGCAACTTTCAGTTGCACGGTAAGTAGATGTCTTTTTTTCTTAATTTATGTACCTTATACCAGTACAATATCACATTTGTGCTATTTTTCACAAAATATATAATGTTTAAACACGAGGGTATTTTCAAGTGATAAAGAGCTCGTGTTTCGAAAGCTTGTAAAAAAAACTTTCAAATTTATATTGTATTTAAAAAATTTTAACGAATATATTTCAAAACATTTTGAAATAAAAATCGAATTCCTATTTAACTTCATTCCATGTTATTTTATATTTAGTAATAAAAAGATCAATGGGGTACTTTTCCTGCACATTGCATTAAAATAGTTTATTTAAGCAATTTCCAAAATAGAAATGAATGAAAATAAAGCAGACTTCAAAAATCTAAATTTGCATATGTCTATTGCCAGAATAGGACTGGAGTCGACCAGCTCACATGTAGAAATGAAGAGAAAACGTTAAATGTTTTTTTTCTATACCAGAGAGAAAGATCTATATTACACATTCCCGATGTAATTCGAGATGTGCCATTTCTGAAGTACCCATTCGGAGCATCGAACCCAGATCGTAGGTGGTCTCAGTCATTTCTATGACGTTCTGCTGAGATCGACAAGGTCAAATTCATATTTATGGGATCGATGGTCCGATGTTCCATCTCTTCTACGCAGGTGTCTTAAGATAGGGCGCCTTTCACCGCTGCTAGTTCGACATACCCTGTATATGACACTTTATAAAATTTATAATTAATAAATGAAGAATTTTATGTATTTATGTTTCTCGCTCGTAGGAATATAAATTATATCAATTTATATTGTTCTCTTCATATTAAGATAAAGTTATCAATTATGTATTTAAAATCTTCCCTCTCCGCCCTATTTCTTTCCTCAATATTAATCTTTAATTAATTGATGTTTTCTCTTCATTTGCTCATATGCTATACGTTTTTTTGCGTTCGTTTTTTGCTCCTCGTATGTTATAAACTATCATATTTTACTGTATATTTGTTTCTATTTTGATCAATGTATGTTATCTTGATATATGTGTATCTGCCCTTATTTCGCTTCTCGTAGGTTATAAGCTATCCTATATTCCAATACACATGTTCTTATTTCGCTTCTCGTATGTTATAAGCTATCTTATATTCCAATACACATGTTCTTATTCCGCTTCTCGTATGTTATAAGCTATCTCATATTGCAATACACATGTTCTTATTCCGCTACTCGTATGTTATAAGCTATCTTATATTGCAATACACATGTTCTTATTTCGCTACTCGTATGTTATAAGCTATCCTATATTCCAATACACATGTTCTTATTTCGCTTCTCGTAAGTTATAAGCTATCTCATATTGCAATACATGTTCTTATTCCGCTACTCGTATGTTATAAGCTATCTTATATTGCAATACACATGTTCTTATTTCGCTACTCGTATGTTATAAGCTATCTTATATTGCAATACACATGTTCTTATTTCGCTACTCGTATGTTATAAGCTATCTTATATTGCAATACACATGTTCTTATTTCGCTACTCGTATGTTATAAGCTATCTTATATTGCAATACACATGTTCTTATTTCGCTTCTCGTATGTTATAAGCTATCTCATATTACAATACACATGTTCTTATTTCGCTACTTGTATGTTATAAGCTATATTTCATAGTTATATATTTGTGTTCCTATATTTCGCTCTTCATAAGATATTTTAAATTATTATTTATCTATTTTTATTTCGCTCCTTGTGTTTTATAAGCTATCTTAAATTTTGTATACGTGTTTCTATTTCGTTCTCCACCTATATTATAACATAGCTTATATTGTGATACATAAAAAATAAATTAGGCATATCCTGACCACTAAGATGAACGTTTTTTATTTTTTATTATTTTTTCACATTGTAATATATGTCCTCAATGTCCTGTATACGTGTCCTCAATTTTTCCCCTGTATGTTATTAGTCATATTTTATTATTGTTTATGTGTATTTTTATATTCCGCCCCTCGTGTGTTATATGAGATATAGTATATTATATTAAAAGCATATATAATTATTTATATATATATTATATACAGAATACTTATATATATTATATAATATTAATATTATATTGTGTGTGTGTGTGCTGCGTGTGTTTAATATATTTGTTCCTATTTCGCTCCTCGTGTGTTATAAGATATATTGTTACATATATGTTCCTATTTCGTTCACATCGCATGTTATATATTTTTTTCAAAGTGTACAATTTATACTTGATTCCTATTTTGGATAGTGATAGGTTCTACATTATATTGGTAGAGAATTCATAGTATAAATATAAAATAAATTACATTTTTTGTTAATGTATTTCTACTTCTTTCATTGTATGAGATATACGTCATACGGAGTTCTCTTTTTCAATTGCTCTCTCTCAATCTCCCAACTCATGCCCTCAGCAAAATATGCAACGCCGACATCAGCTGCGAGGGGTTCTGACTAATCATGAACACCCCCAAAACGCCATTCCTGCCACGCATTCGCCCGCCGCAAATCGTTCCGTCCTTCCCCATGAGAGTCCGGCGATTGAGCCTTTTGCACCTCGGCCAGCGCCTTCCTCGACCATTGCTGTACCAACAGAGCCATCTGCCAAAGAGACCCAGTCTAAGACTGCACCAACCATCCAATCTACCACACCAAAACTCCAAAGGAAGCAGCCTCTTCAGGCAACTACACAACAGGTAGAAGAGTTGTTAAAGAACCTGAATGCTGATTCCATCCTCGAACCCTTATATAAAGACAATTATAGGGATGAGATATAAGACTCTTTTGTATCCCCTTCTAAGATGGAGGACGTCCTCGAGTTTCTCTCGCCTGAGCAGAAGTCCGCTCTAAGGACATTCCTCAGCATGGCAATTGCGCAGGTCGGGGAGAAGTCTGATCTACGTGGGAAGCTGTCGGACTTAAGGGCGGAATCTGATAACGAACCAGACGACCTTCAGTGGGATTCATCTGATGTAAATAATTTTTAATTTTCGATATTTTGTATTATATTTTGTTTAATATTTTTCTTGACTGTTGAGTGGAAGTTAATAAAATCTTTTTCATTATCATTGTCTTTGTCTCTCTCGGCCGTGCAGCGCGCAAACTCCGCGCTTTTTGGAGATAGAAGCAAGATAGATGGAGATCTCAAACATGTATGCAGTTGACGGAGAGCCAGAAAGACCAGAAATACGAAGGCTTTAGCACTATCGAATTATCAAAAAATGGAATTCGAAACATCGACTAAATGCCATTCTACGAATAATCGTATGAATTCGGATGGAAAAGACGGACATACAAATTTGTTCAAACCATCGGCAGAGATGTAAATCAGGAAGGGGAAAAAAGCCTGAACATCGTCTGATGAATTCTGATGAAGGTCGTCTGAATGAGGGTCGCAGCGCGGCAGGTCCCGGCTTTTATTCGTAGTTCCTCCCTTGATCTTCTTTAGGAGGGCTGACCGTCCAGGATGGTGTAGTTGGAGTACAAGGACTCCCTCTCAAGATATGCTTTAAAAATTTAATGAATGATCCGTAGCTGCTGGACACCCTCCTTTGAGAAATCACGACGACCCCTGGCTGACATTCCGTATAGAATGGCCAGTTACCATACAGTGTCAAATGCCTTGTTAATGTCCAAGCTAATGGCTAGAAGTTTCCTCCAGTTAGCCTGCCTTTAATCAATAAACCTTTGTCTTTTTAGATCAATATCCTCCCTGCTACTATTTACATCTATATTTTAGCCATAAATCTGTCCCAGCCACTTAGCCAGCAAAACACCTCTTTAGCAGATTGTCAAGATTTCATTAGATCCCGTGTGAATCTCATGGAATAAAGTCCCACTAGGCTGACGAGGGCCATTAGCCCGAAACCATGGTCTCTAGGTGGACGCTTTTCAGTTTGCCAAAGCTGGTGTTGTGGCTTTGTCACTCGACTCGAGGCCGCTAGTATGGGGCGACGGCTAATAGATGGCTTCTAGCTTCGACGTCTATTTTGACAGGAGAGGCGACCTTTATCTTATATATATTATAATGTTTTGATGTTGGAATGATAAAGAATTGGAGGTGCAGTCGTGACAAAGAAAAGATAGTTATTTACTTATCAAGAAATTTTTATGTTCAATTACTTGAAAAGAATTACACATTAAATATTTTTCACAGTAATATATAATTTATAAAATGAATCCTATATCCATGAATTAAAAATAGGTAGGTTAGCTATACATATTTACAACAATATTCAAAGTGGTATATTCTAAAACTATGGTAAAAAAATGTAGAATAGTCAATGAATAAAAATAAAATATATGTTTAAAAAAAATTGCATTTTTAGTTTCTATAATATATATCTTTTATTTTTAATATCAACCCCTGACCTTTTTTTATATTTTCATATATTTTTTATATAAGCCTGCTATCTTTATATTCCCACCCTCTCTCTCTCTCTCTGCATAATTTTGCACTTTTCTAACTCTCCTTCTTCAAAGGGATTCATATTCATGAAAACAACTTCAACAAACCGGTGATAGGATTGGTTTTAGCCAATTTGTTAAAATTGAATTTTAGTAGATTTGGGTTATTTTGAACGACGCATCATATATTTGGAGGTTCTTTATTTTTATTCTATATATATAATTATAAACCTAATCTTTTTCACTTTTAAAATTCTCAAAAAAAGATCTGTTATAAGAATTGCTCTCAACTCTCCTCCCTTCACACGGCCTGAGAACAGAAGAGAAATTCAAGAAATAGGAGCTACTGAGCTTGGTCGTTCACCTCTCTGTAAGAATGCACAGAAGAGAACAGAAAAACGGAAATGAGGCCGTTTATATGCGAATTTTGATGAAGAACGTGACCTTGGAATGTCTGTTCTCTGGGCAAATTCCTTTGTTGTTTTAACAGAGCGCTCTTTGACTTCGTCTTGATTTGTTGGGTTGAATTTATTTTTTAGAGAGATTTTTCGTGCAATTTTTCTGTGTAGAGAGGTTTGTTCTGTAATATTATTCTCTATGTGAATGTTTAGTTGTAATCCGACCTTTTTTGCCCAGAGGTTTGTTGGATGGAAATATATTTGCAAAGAGGTATTTTGTTTAACGCAACTCTTTTATATAAACGTTTATTGATATTATTTTCTACACAGTTATTGTGTTGAATTGATATTTCATGTATCATACAAGATGTGGCATACATAGATATTATTCTTACAGAAACTTTTATTATATATCAAAGATTTTTTTCTGTAGAGTTGTTTTATTTTGAAAATAGAGCAATCCATAATTAAATCCTTAATTAAAAGTTTGTTGTTGACATACATAAATGTAATGCTACTGTCCTATAAGCTTATGTCCATAGTTTACTTGAAAACCATTTCTAAGATTCCATCCTTCAGTGTAGCATATAATAGCAGAATGATCCAATACAGTATTAGAGCTCTGAGAAGCGGTCTGGTGGATTAAATTGGCGAAACCGCTAAGAGGGTTCACCACTGATGAGCCAAGCCCTCCCAATATTTTTTTTCATCGCAGTAAGGACAGTAGAAGTTTGTTTTATGTATAAAAGAAACATTCGCGCTTTAAATCCTTTTATTTTATATGTATAGATGGCGCGTTATTGCTTTGTGATACTTTAAAAATGTTATAACACCTTGATAAAGGTTGGCGTTCAGCCAACTGAAATATTGGTAAAATAAATGATATTTTGATCTAATATATGCCTTTTTAATCAAAATTGTTTAATTGTATTGGAATATTTTTCTTTGTTTATAGATTTTATTGTATGTATATTTTTTCTTTCGTAGTAAGATTTTTTTGGTACTGTATTATTTTATGTATAGATGTTTTATTCTGTACTGTAATTATTTCCTGTGCAGAGATATTCATTTGTGTTGAGACTATATTTGAACAGAGATTAGTTAAATGGACATTTATTTGTATAGAAATTATTTGTTCTTAGATTATTTTCTGTATAGGTATTTTATTGTATTTGTTATATTATTAAAGCAAGTAAGAAGGATGAATCCGTAACCAATTTAACTTTGTATATTAGTTATTATTAATAGCAATTATACAAAACAAATCTTGGTATATGTTTTACGTGAAAACAATAAAAACCATAATAAATATATATTTACAAGTTCCTTTTCAAACACGACCTCATCTGTAGCCATTGTTACTCTGTGTAATATTCCAACAGTATTGTGAGGTAATATTTGCATAAATATTGTGCAGAAAATTTATTGTACTGAAATTTTTCTGTACCGTTGTTTTTGCACTAGTTTATTTCTGTGCAGATATATTTCAATTATTTTTTACAGAGATTTTGTTTATGTTTTTACTCTCTTCACAGTGATAATTTGTTTTAATGGAATTTTTCTATACAGATGTTTTATATGGCATTGGAATTGGTTTCTGGGCAGAATATTTGCCAAATTTTTCATGGTATAGAGATCTTATTAAAATGATACATTAGCGCGATATCTGTTATATACGAATTTTAAACCATAAACTACTTTGACGCTTATGATTCTTTTCAAAATAAAGCAATTTCTATAATGCCCTTACTGCAATGATCAATTAATGGAAGGGCCTGGCTCATCAGTGGTGAACCCTCTCAACTGGCGAATCCTCTGGGAGAGTTCACAACAGATGAGCAAGGCTCTCCCATTAATTTATCATCCGCAGTATGGGAAGTAGAATTTGTTTCATTTTGAAAAGAGATCTTATTTCATGCTTATTTTTCTTAGAGAGAATTTGTCGTGTCCGAATTTTTTTCTGTATATATAATTTTATTTATGATATACAATTTGCACATATATATGTGGATAGTTTTTATTGCCTTTAAAATATTATTAAGACAATTTGTTGTTTGGAATTTTTATCTGTAAAGAATATTTGGTAAATGGAGGATTTTTGCTACTGAGATTTTATTGTACGTTTTTGAACAGATATTTGGTAATTTAGAGTATATATATATATATTAAATTTAAGGAGATTATGTTAAATGGAGATTTTTCTTGTACCAAATGAATATTGTCTTTTTAAAAAACTTGGTTGCACTGCGAAATTATTTGCACAAAGAGATTTTCTTATATGTGCTTTTTTTCTAAACAGATGAAAAGGAAGTTTGTTAAACAGAATTTTTTAAAAATATTTTCTATGGATATTTTTACAACGATTTTGAGGAATTGAAATTTTATTTGTATGCAGAGATTTTGTAATTTGAATACTTTCTATTGAAATTCACTATACAGAGATACACACAGAGATTTGTTAGTACGCAAGTATTCACTTTACACATAATTATGTTGCATTAATATTTTATTTGTATAGATAATCTTTTTGTATTGAGATTTTCTTGATAAAAGGAATTTGTTGGATTGGAATTTTCTTTCACAAATATTTGAAACGTCCGTTTATTGCCCATCAATGTTCACAATACTTTCCTGAATCTCTATATTTAATATCCGACATGGCATTCACATTTCACATCTACTGAAAAATATCTATACTTTCACCTAGTTCTTCATTACGAGTGGATTCGTGTGGTTAAGCTTGTCAAAACCTGTTCAAGCTCAAGTTATTTTTGAGCTGTTGACAGGAGGTACTTACTGTCAGAGCGACTCTGAATTTATGCTGATAGGTTATTTTTGACTGTGTTAAACTACATAAACGCTCCATGTCCAAGTGTACGTTGGTCTCAAGGTTATGTAGCCTCTCTACGTATCGATTATGCTTTCACATATTCATATTCTTTCCTTATTCGTTGGTTTTTTTATACCAAGAGAGTCGATTATGGTTCCACATGGATCCACACACCACATATCCATTAAGAGGAAATTTGTCGTGAAAATATGGTATTAGAGATATAGACATACATCTATTTGAAAAATATTCTTCCAGCATTGTAATCTAGAATCTTCTGATCTCCATAATCCGACGCATTGTTTGTATCTCGCCACGATAGTTATTAAATAATAATAAATGTTGCACATACACTCATAGACAAAACTTAAATAATTTGTACCTTTTTATCGCGTATATCGGCATTCGGACAATAATTCTGAAAGATATTTGACATACAGTGACTTTTATTGAAGAAACACGAGATAAACAAGTGTGAACAAATTTGTGTCTCTATCGCCTAAAAAACGACCGGCGACATCAATCTGTTTTGTCCATGAGTGTATTCGGCAAGAATGGAACACCTGCTCACGTGTTAGTTTCTAAGCACAAATATACTCGATAAAGAGAAGCGAATTGCTCCTAGAAATATTGGAAAACATTTTTAAAATCTTTAAATCTGCTTTTTTAATAAATATATATTTATGTGAACATGCCTTTAATTTTTCATAATGAAATACTTTTGGAAAATTTTCCACTCTATTTATATATTAATCATATACTCCTGTGGTTGTGTGTAGAGGGATTTATAATACCCGAAATCCTGAGAGAATATATAAGTGGGACAAGAAACCTATCCTCTCGGATAGAACACATTTATTATTATTATATACTATAGTTATAGGTATCATATAGAATACGCTAGTATTGTACAAGTAGTAAACAAAAACTAGACAAGATATAGCCATGAAGTATATATATATGTGTAGACAAGAAGCATGTAAAAAGTAGGCGACAAATAGATAAGAAATCCAAGTAACCCGGAGCAAATCACATATGCTATGTTTTATATATATTTTCAAACATGGTACGTAAATTTATATACGTAATCAAGGTAATGTAATTGTAACCCTCGTAATCTGGGGGTCTAGAGAGAGAGAATCTTGTAAGACGCGAAGTCCGGTCCAGGAGTTCCGCGAAGGCTTTCACTGCTCCAGACGCAGACGCAATCTCTCTCGAAGACTCTTCGGAGATTTTGAAGTCGCCGAGGGTCCACGCATCTTCTTTGAAGGCCCTTCTGCGATGACCTGCAGTTCGAAATGTCGTTCTTCCAGCGCTTTCATGTACTGGACAGTTCTGGCTTCATTCGACAAAGCAGCACTGGTCGAATGTTGCCGCTGCTGACCTAGCCCTTACCATTTTCTGTTGCTGTCTGCTGCTTTTTATTTACCCATCAGCATCTTCTCTTCCCTTTCTCGGTTGCAGAGAAGGTCAGGCTGCAATTGATCCAGCTTTTTCCACTTTGGCTGGCTGGGTAGGAGATTCCAGGCCTTTGTGCGTTTTAGGCTTTTCCCAATTTTGAGAAGCCGATTCATTATCAGAAGCTTCAACTCTCTCCACCCAATTTGCTTTGTCTTGAATTTTGAATTTGATTTGTATTGCCGCTCTTTGCTTGATCAACAGAAAATATGCTTTTAAATTCAATCATGGCAATTTCTTTCTCTGATATATCGGCAAAGGTAGGATATTGCTAGACGGGAGTTCCACCATCACGCTCTCCATAATCCTGGCTTTCCTACATTACCCATAACCCATTCGAGATTTCCATTTCCTCCATATCAAACCCTAAGAAACGTGATGAGAACTACTAAATAAAATCTCTAAAAACTTCATAACTGGATGGTTCATTTTATTTGAATTGAAATCCTTTCTTCCTAAACGTTATCGTAATATTTAAATCAAGGATGGTTTAATACATAATTGAAAACAACTTTTAGAATTATTTTTAAAAATCAGAATGGTAAAAATAAAGTTATCCCATAAGCCAAATTAAATATTCTGTTAAAGTGGAGTATTTACCAAATTTCTAATCACAATGAATATATATTAGCATTTCAGATTACTTATCTAATTAGTACTCATCATTTACTTCAATAAGTATTGATTGTGATGAAGAAATGAAACTAAGGTAGGGTCATTAATGGAATGAGGTATGTCGGACCATCATGGCTGAGGTAGTTTAATGGCAGAACCATGACATTGGCGCCACAGGATTTATTGGCGGCGCTGTGGGGAAACAACTATGTATTGATCTAAGAGTTTTGTTCCTCATATTATCAAATATAAATTGTATATTACTATATAGACCATCTTTCTGATATATATAATAAATAATTTCAATTTAATTCACAAACAATTTTTTCATTCCATCGCTTTAATTGGGTAAATTGTAATGACTGTAAATACTTAACTCGAATTAAAAATATCTTTTAATATTTTACCCATACAATTTTCAAGAACCCCTAAAGTATAAGGTTCGTAAACATATTATAATTTATTTTGCAAGTGTTTACGAACTTTTGGGACAACTTTGATAATATTGGTAACCTTGGTGAAATTATAACAGAATTCTTATAGAAGAATGATTTAATCTCTGATGTTCTATATCAAGGGTGGCCAATCAGCAGGTGAGTCAAGTTTTAGAATTACAAAGTTGTCCCAAAAGTTCGTAAACACTTGCTAAATAAATCATAATATGTGTTAGGAGCTAAGAATTTCCCATCCTACAATCGAGCAGAGTAAACACCAACACCTCTAAGAAAATTAGTACTTTTAATTTCCTTTCATAACTAACTAATTTACATCATTTAAAGCCAATTATATACATGTAAAGTCGTCCGGTCATCTGGTCAAAATATAAATAAATTAATCTATGAAAAAACAACTTATAAAAATCCTAACAATATGTTTACGAACTTTTGGGATAACCTTATAACAGTCTTTATACTCGTACATGTCTGTTTTTCTATACGGCCACTATTCATTATCGCAGGATTTCGGATTTCGACAAATTAACAGAAAAAGCATAAGACGTCGCAACTATTTTTATTTACTTGATTAAAGGAAGCTTTCGGACTAGCTCTTCTTAGTTAGTTGAAGAAGAGCTTGCCTGAAAGCTTCATTTAATCAAGTAAATAAAAATAGTTGCGGCCTATAATTTATTGTGTGAAAAAATAGCATTCAGAATAATTGTGTGTGTTTAGAGCTTCCTGAGAAGTCTTTCAGAGAAACAGGAAGTTATGGAGCTCAACGAAGCAAAGGAAATCGACAAATCACCACCCTCCGAGGCGAAAGTAAGTGTTACTCTCTCTCCCAAAATGATAGTTAATACATCTCATAATGGCATAAGTTACCATTTATAATTTATGTCTTAAATAATAGTTAATTACATTTCTGAGATAACATATACACCAATACCTCGCTTTGCGTCGTTTCGTTTTGCGTTTTTTCGAAGTTACGTCGCTGCTTAATTTTTACTGATTTTCACTGTGCGTCGTTAGAATTTCGAAGTTGCGTTGTTTTGGATTTGAGTCTTTAATTTTTTTTTTTTGATTTTTTCCCTAAAATATGGCAACACCTTTGTTTTTGATTGCGCCATGCCATCAAAATTTTATTTTCACTTTGCGTTGTTTCAATTTGCGTCGTGTTTTTTTGGAACGTAACCCCGACGCAAAGCGAGGTATGGGTGTATAACTATTTCGAAAATAGAGCAATCCATAAATAAATCTTTATTTAAAAAGGCATATATTGGATCAAAATATATTTTTTTTACCAATATATATGCCTTTTTAATTAATGATTTATAACTATATGTATACCTTTACAAAGTAAATAACGTTCACCTCAGGCAATGTGATTTCTTTCCTTTCATTATTCAAAATTATAAACTATTCCTACACGAATGTTGATTTTTGAAAATAAACGATTATATACTACTTCTACTGAAATGATAAACCTTGAATATTCAATACAAAATAATCATATAAACAGTTAGTTATGGAGAATGGTGATTTACTCATGCGATATATTTTCCTGGCGCCACACAATCCAGGAGTGAGAAAGCTACAGGCGTTTCCCGCTCATTGCTGATGTTCATTAACAAATTGGAGTTTTACTGCATCCTGGATTTCAAGTCGATGCTGTCATTAAAGCTGATAGGCCCAGCTTCATTAGTAATTAAGTTCTCCAGTTGTTCTCCTTTACACCTCCAGACGTCGCTGTGTCTTCAGACTGACATCTTACTGAAATTCCTTAGAACTATATCATTAAATAATTGTCTTTAAAAAACATATACACTCATAGACAAAACTCAATGAAAAATAGTACAAATGTGATATTGTACTGGGATAAGGTGCATAAATTATTAAAAAGGCA
Source organism: Cordylochernes scorpioides (assembly GCA_030710605.1). Classification (NCBI taxonomy): domain Eukaryota; kingdom Metazoa; phylum Arthropoda; class Arachnida; order Pseudoscorpiones; family Chernetidae; genus Cordylochernes; species Cordylochernes scorpioides. Next base: position 165,733,061 of record CP092886.1, on the reverse strand, counting down.
TCTCCTTATCGTGCAACTGAAAGTTGCTGGGGGCTTAGTCCGTGTGGTTAGCTTTTCTTGATTAATCAAGAATGGGTATTTGCCAATTCTGGAATAATTAAAAATCAACGAGAATAGTTGATATTTATTCCGATAGATGACGCAAGCCATCAGCAACTTTCAGTTGCACGATAAGGAGATGCCTTTTTCATAAAAACTTAATGAAGTTTCATATTTTTATGTTGTCAGTCGTCTGTTTTTTTTTTTTGTAGACAGAGACAATTTTGTTCATACTTGGTTATCTCGTGTTTCTTCAATAAAGGTCACTGTAATATATATCAGAATTATTGTCTGAGTCCCGATATACATGCTAAAATTTACAACTTCCTTAAGTGTTTCCATGAGTGCATATATTAAGGCCAACATTTGTCCTATATAAAATCAATAGATGTTAATGTATTTTACTCTAGGGTGCAAAATACAATTTGTATAAAAGACCAAATTCTAAAAAGTATTTACTTCCTGACGATCTAATAACAGCATGGTAACCAACCTCAGAAACAAAAGCATCATATATTGCTAAGTACTCTTGACTGATGGAATGGTAACAAGGCTGTTTCCAAAACTTCACATATAAATAACTTATATTTTCTTGGTACATTTCTATTTTCGCTCAGGGGAGAAAGATAATCATATATAAGGCTTATTTCGGATTTAATAAGTTTTCCCACAATATTTCGATGAACCAAGTGTTCATTTTTTACGAGGTTTTTGTTTTGAAGTACACAGCAGGTCGCGCGCTTCAGGTGAGCCTCGAACGTCTTACAAGCTTATTGGGCGATAAGCCATCTAATATATACATTTTAAACAAAATTAAATATAAACAAAAGAAACAACAAGCTTGTAAGACGTCCATGGCTCACCTGAAGCGCGCGACCTGCTGTGTGCTTCAAAACAAAACTCTCGTAAAAGATGGACGATTGGTCCATTGAAATATTGGATAAATGAAACTTATTGAATCCAAAATAACTATTATTTTTAAATATATGTTATGGACTGCTCTATATACAGAATATATATATATATTGTCATATATATATATATATTGTCGTATATAATATCAATAGATTGAAATGTGTTTTACTCTAGGGTGTACAATACAATTTGGATAATAGACCAAATTCTAAAATGTATTTTCTACCTAGCGCTCTAATAACAGCATGGTGACCAACCTCAGAAACAAAAGTAACATATATTTCTAAGTACTTTTGTCTGATGGAATTGTAACAAGGCCTTTACCGAGACGTCACATATAAATAAATTATATTTTCCTCTTGTATTTATTTTCACACAAATCCCTCATATTATAGTTCTCATGTAGGGAATACCAAAACGATCAAGGCCGAGAATGAAATTGGCGGATAATTACGGGAGAAGATCCTTCGATTTCACCAATATTCTAGCCATAGGGAATAAATATCTGAGATGAGAGGAATACTGCCATCTACTCATCTATGGAAACCATGGATAGATTGAAGAGTGGGGTTCCACTAGGGAGGTGTCCAAGGCGAGCTACGCAGTAGTATTTATGTTGGCAGCTAATGGCTCGACGTATTGCTTACTCCAGCTCGCTCGTCTTCTTTATTTTGCTCAAAGCTTTTCCTCGTCGTTGAGACTCCAAACTTTCTTTATTTGAAGTTCGTTCAATTTACCATATTTATTTCCAAAAATGTTGGTTTTTAAATCGTTATATCAACACGCTTGTAATTTTACTTTTGGAAGGAAAAGAACATATTAACATCCATTGAACTGAAGAAAGAGAAGTTTGAAAGGGATTGACTTATCAATGGTGAACCGTTCCAGCTATTTCGTCAATTCATCTAATTTTTGATTTGGTTAGTGTTTTTTTACAAAGGTTCAACGGTTCACGTGCCTATATTGATAATGGATATGAAATCGCAATGTTCCTGTGTAATAATAATTTTTAAAAACCTTTAAACTTTCTATAATTTTGCCTGGGTAGTTGGTTTTTGACGCTTCAAGAACCCATGTTATGTCTAATCCTCTCTTTAATTTTGAATAAACCTTCAAACAATAATATATAAATGTAGAAATTTTAAATAATTTTGTTTACTTTTGTTTATATGTTCACAGAATGCAGGCGCACGATCTGTAAGGCTGAGTTGGTGTAATTTAATGGCTAAAAATTGACGGAAAAATTTAGCAGGGAAGAAATTTCTATTACACAAATTAATTTTTCGTGGTCTTCAGGTTGACCTCCCGAATTTTCTAAAGATCGTGTTGTGGCTTTGTCGATGATCCAAATCGGAAAGAATGCAACAACAGTCAATAAATGGAGCACGGGTTTTTGGTCAATTTAGATTTTAAACATTTATTACCTTGAACAATGGTCAATATAAACGATCGCTTCTACTTCAAAGAGTTTCGCTTATTTGTCATATTGTTCAAGATATTTCTGTATGATTATCATACTTTAAATTTATATCCATCCTCCAATGGTAATCTAGAAACAGTAAAGGAAGAAAACACAAAGGGACAATTATGTACAGTTAAGGGAAGGGTCTCCTACAACAAAGTCCTCTTCCAATCAGATCTTCCTAAACTCCCTTCACCTCAAAGCTTAAAGAAAAATTCCCGCGTATATTGAAGTGGTCTGGAGAATAAAATGGCGAAACCTCTGGGAGGGTTCACCACTGATTAGCTATGACTTCCTTATCATTGTAGAATAAGGGCTGTATAAATATATTTTAAATATACACTCATATACAACACTTTAGGAAGTTGTAGCCTTTACCATATATATCGAGATTCAGAGAATAACTCTGAAAGATATTTGATAAAAAGTGAGCTTTATTGTATGAAGACACACGAGATAACCAGGTATGAACAAAATTGCCTCCATCTCCTTAAATAATATATCAAAGACTGTCCACTTCTTCAAGTTCTGTCCATGAGTGTATATATAAATGAATAAAACAAAGCATCAAGGACTGCGTATCTTTATTAGAACAAAGCCCTTGATGCTTTGTTTTATTCATTTATAAATCGTACAGGGCTTTTTCAATTGATGAGTGTATATGTTTAAAAAATTAGCGCTTAAAGTGTGTTTCTAATTTCAGCGATAGAGTGGGCTAAGTAGATGATATTTATTACATTAGTAGATGGTAGTTCTAGGTCTCCTATTGAAGGGAATATTGACCCGAAAGCATGAGAAATAAAGAGTGGTTAAAAGAGACCTGACCTTGGATTGTTTGTTTATTTTGTGATTAAAAAAAAGATAATTAAAAATTTCTTACACCGCGATTGCTTTCTTTATCCCAGTAAATCAACGGTCAATAATTGATCCCTCATATTATAGTTCACATAAAAGGAATTGATCAAGGCCGAGAATGAAATTGACGGATAATTTCGGGAGAAAATCCTTCGATATCACAAATATTCTAGCCATAGGAATGAATCTCTGAGAGGAGATGCCATCCACTCATCTATGGAAACCATGGAGAGATTGAAGAATAGTGTTCCACTAGGGAGGTGTCCAAGGCGAGCTACGCATTAGTATTTATGTTGGCAGCTAATGGTCGACGTATTGCTTACTCCAGCTCGCTCGTCTTCTTTATTTTGCTGAAAGTTTAGTTTATAACTTATTTTTTGCATATATATATATATATATCTTGATAGAATGATTATATTGTTTGACGATTGTGTGTCACAGGCCCAGGAAGATCCTATGAAGTCAACAGGAGCCTTTCGCAAAGTTCCTCAGAAGTCCAATTTAAAGGCAGCAAAGTCAGCAGCTAAGAAAGCAGCACAGAGCGTAAGTAATTTGAAAAATATTCGAAAATTAAAAAAAATATATTAATTTTCATGAATAAACGCTCTTCTTGGATCAAATACTTTATTGGTATCTTCCGATATTTTAATCTATCTTCTTCAAGTGTATTTTTCTAAAATCCTTCTGTCTACTGGTATGTATGAGAAGCGAGCTTTTAAATAAGTAATGGTTGGAAATGAAATATTTTTGCATGAATGATCGTTTTTTTTTCTGATATTTATTTTTATAGTTTATGAAAATAATCAAAAGAAACGATATAATACTTACAAATGATAATTCATTACTATCACTTTCATCGAATAAAAACCCGATTCTCATACATACAAATAGACAAAAAGATTTTAGAGATGTTTCTTCAAAATGAATAGAAATTTAGCAATACGTATTGTTAATTTTGTATTAATTTTGCATCACTCAAAATATTCTTTCATTAATTTTGAATAACTTTTAACAATTTTGCTAAATTAATTCAGGAGACGCATTTCTTGAGGAAAATGGCGATTAGCCTGGTTGGGAAATACCCAGTCCACCCCCACCAATGAGTGCAAGTAACCAAACGGGGCCTTGGAACATTTTTGAGTACAAAAGTCGAACTGCTTTCTATGTGCGTAGACATATATACACTCATGGACAAAACTTGAGCAAATTGTACATTTTACCATGTATATCGGGATTCAGACAATAACTCTGAAAGATATTTGATACAGAGTTACCTTCATTTAAGACACACTAGATGTGAAGTGTGAACAAAATTTCTTTTGCTTCCTTATATAAAAATAAACAGACGAGCGGCGGCATTAAAGACTTTCCATTTCTTAAGTTTTGTCCAGGAGTGTACTTACAATAAAAACAGTCGCGAACTACAACCCACCATGATTATCATGGCCTGAACAATGTACATGAGATAAAGAAAAAAATTCTCCGTATTCACTCTTCCCTCTATGCGAACACTACACGCCGCTTCTTACTAAAATCTATATTGCACTTTATGAGGAACAATATTATTAACTATATCAAAATAATGTAAACCTACTTTTCAGTTCTGTCAAACTCAGAACTTTATACTTAGGTGATCAACCTTTGTTTTCTTAAATATTGGCTCCATTTTGTGAATGACAACGTTTTCGGTTGATTTCAGCATTTGGACACTTTTCCGGGGAAGATTCTGGGGAAAAGAGGATTGAACAGGTTGTCTATCTATAAGGTAAGTACTTGAGTAACGTTACCCGATTACTTGTTTAACATTCAGTGTATAATTTGAAATTACTCTTATGATAATTGCTCTCCCAATAATTACGTAGGTATTCATCTCCACGTCTTTATAGTAGCACTTGCCCAACATATTATCTCTGAGTGTTTAGGTAAACGGAAATTTAGAGGCCTTTGTTTAATATTTATTTTTGAGATTGGAACATGAAAAGAACGATAACATATTAACGGTGGAGGTTTGCATCCTTACGTCAAGAAATGATTTCAAGAAATAAAAGCGTTTAAACCCCAACGGGATTTCACAATGTGTTATTTCAATGTTACCCTCTTGTTCCTTTCCCTGCCACACGAGATAATACACAGCCGTCTGTTATTACTTACTTCAAACAGCCCGGCCTCTGAGACAGAGGAAAGTGTTTTGATGTTCAAATCATGCTTGAAAATGTCAAACTTCAAGTACAAAAACCTACTGTTAGAGCAAATATGTAGATCTCTTTTGAGAATCCCTATGTTCAACATAGCAGTCTAACTTGTCATGAGCACTATTGAAAGTGGTTAGTAAAAATGACATCATATAATAGAGTTTTGGAAAAGATACATGAACAATAACCTCTGTTTATTCGATAAAGAAGATTAACTGCTTATTTTATAGGCAATAAATTGATAACATACACCCCTCACGTTTACAGCTGAGAATGAGTCCCATCAGGTTTTACCATATTTGTGGACATTCTCTTCATCAGAACCTTCTTTGAACCTTTCACTCGGAAGTTAATTTCAAAAAAGCCCTAAAACCATCCTCTATATCCATTTTGATTCTTAAAATCCAATAAGTCACAAGATCACGGTTGTTCGGGCTCTTACAAAAATAATCCATACGCATTGTTCCACCCCAATGTCCACTACACTTCTGATGTCAAGAGGCTATCCACTCTCCTTCAGCCTCAAACGTAGCTTCAACATCCTAAAGAAGACCATATAGGTAATTGAACAACGTGTGTAAAACCTTCCTCGCTAACCACTACTCAATTGACCAAATACTCCGGAACTGGAGATTAACAAATTTAGTATTTTAATTAAGAGGAAATTTTTAAAATAATTATATATTTTTTACATTAACCATTTTACATGTATAACGTGAAAGAAGCCTTTAAGAGGTTGAAAATAAATTATTTCAGGGTGTATATATATATATATATATATGAAAAAACAATAGAAAAAAATAAAAGATAAGTGGGTCAGGTGTTGATATTAAAAATAAAGAAGGCATCTCCTGACCACAAGCACATGTGCTCTTTAGATGGCAGAGCGCCATCTAGTGGAGCAAGAATAAACTAAATGTTTATTTAGCTTGCTCCGTGATATTTGGCCAACCCAATTTCTTGATAAATCAAGAAAAGTCATCCACGAACGCGTTTCGCGCTGTTGGCGCTCGTCAGCGTGGAGTAGACTGTAACCACTGCGACCAAAAAGATTTTTTGGTCCCAATGGCTTCCCGAGAAATCAAGAAATGGGTATTTAAGGCCAAATTTGCGTAAAGACGCTTAACACATGAAAAAACAACAGAAAAAAAATAAAAGATAATAAAATATATATTTTTTTTGAAAATAGAGCAATCCATACTTAATTCATTAGATAATAAAAGGCATATATTGGATTTAATAAAATATTTATTTTGCCAATATTTCGGCTGGCTGAACGCCAACCTTTATCGAGGCATTACATTTTTTCATGCACAAATTTCTCCCACCTACTCTGTATTTTAATTGATTTCAACTGTGATGTTATAACACTATGCGGCGCTGAGTTTGTGTGTACAAAAATGTAATGCCTCGATAAAGGTTGGTGTTCAGCCAGCCGAAATATTGGCAAAATAAATATTTTATTAAATCCAATATATGCCTTTTATTATCTAATATATATATATGAACAACGATATAGGAATTACATTATATATATATATATCATCGATAAAATTGATATTTTGATACTCATTTTAAAGTTTCAAAAAAGGCATTGTATACATATTGTTGAACACTATAAACACAACATATTTCTGATATATTCTAATAATTAAAATATTAAATTTCACGAATCTTTAAACGGATAAATACTTAAAAGGATAAATTTTAATTTAAAATGAGAGGACGTGTTGCAATATTTCTATTATCATTATCTATTAAAGATTCCTAACGCGGTTTGTTTTAATTTTCCAGGAAACGAGTCCGTCTCAGGATTCCTCTGCTACCAGAAAACAAAGGAACGATGAAGCTATGGAAGGAGTCTTGGTGAGTTTTATATTATTTCACTTTTTAAAATGAAAGTTAACCGACATTAAAATTAAATAAACATATATAATCCACATTTAAATGTATCTTAATTAGAATATATTCCTTTTCGAGCTATTAGTATATTTTAAAAAATATTGTAGAAGGTTATTCTATGAAACGATTTTTAATTTCGATATTTGTATTTTGATAAACCTTTAAATTTTCTCATTGCATCTCTGCTATTTTATTAGTTTTAATTTGGTTTTACATTAAATAAATTGCCGTGTCGTGCCGTCACTTCGCGGTGGGTCTCGAGGACCACGCCATCACCATCTCCTCAGCGGCGAAGCACGCGATCTACGTTTTTTTCGTTGATCGCGAAATGCGTGGTGTCACTAGAGACCCGCTGCGATTCTCCATCAAACTCTGCAGCGGTGGCAGCGGCGCCATGTACATATTCATTGTACAATATCATATATTTTATTGTATTTTTATTTTCTTTCTTTTTTTAAATTATTTTTTCATTTCTACTTGAATAGTGCGGACTGTGCACTTTTGTCTATATTTTGATGTCAATAAAACTATGTTATTTATTTGTCAATTTGTCTTTCTCTCTCACACATTCTGAAGTTTATCTTTCCTAATTTTCTACGTTACAAAATTCTTCAACACACAAAATAATTTTAATGAAATCGATTTTTCGAGTTTTTCTCCATAATTAAAGCGAATAAAAAGAAGTTATATTTTAAAGATTTTGGTTTGTTAAGTTATTGTTTCTTACTCGTAGTTGGTAATCTCAAGTCTTCGCGTCCGTAGCTCTCTGCTCAAATTTGCCCGTTATCGCGCTAACGTTTAAAATGGTTTGTCGTCACAATATAGTGCGTCAAATATACAAAATAATGAATTCATATAATATTCTGTCAAATATAGTACAAAATCAACGAAAATTGAAGATATCTTCATTTTAAATTTCAAAAACATGACAGTTAAACCTCTTTATAGCGCCTCCTCTAAATAGAGCCCGATTTTAAATACGTAGTACAATGCGATTTTCATTAAAAGTGACCTGTCTATAGCACCCACTCTCTATAGCACCCTATTTTGGTGAGTCCCAAGAGGGGGCGCTATAGACAGGTTTAACTGTATATTTAATTGAAAACATAAGTGCATACATCACGGTGCAAGCAATATTTAAAAAGATTTGTTGATAAATGCCCTGATTTTTATGTTGGTATTTTTATTTATTACTAGTTGCGAATAAGGCACGCTATATCCGATCTGGATAATTGCGCGTGAAACTATTTACAATAATTGTAGTAGAGTAGGTAACAGAATTATCAAAAAGAAAATGAACAATTGAAAAAAGAGCATTATATAAACATATACATTAAACAAATAAGCAACAACATAAATCAGGTTGGTATGTACAGACGTTTGAAGATTCGCCTCAGCAGAAAGAAAGAGTTTCAATCACTCCCGACCGAACTACCAAATCTCCTGCAAAATCCCAAGTAAGTCTTCTTAACTTATGTGATAGAAGCATGTATACTGTAACTGTATGTTCCCATGTGCATAAAACCTACAAGAAAGACATATTATATTCATATACGTTAGTTAATTCAAATTTTAACATATGCTTAACGCCTTTCCACACAGAGTGTATTTTTGTCTTTTTTTTTCCTAACAAGGACAAAGGAATTTTGTCGAAACGTAAAAATATATATAAACTCTATAAACACTGATTGATGGAATATTAGTTATGATTTTATTTTCAAAAATAGGAAGTTTATTATTGAATTCTTTTCATTTTCAATAGTAAAGGCCATTTTACTATGGTAACCATTTAATTTGTAAGGGTTTTTTAAAACCTGGTTATGGGAACAAATATAAATTTACATCTATATATCTGCGCCATGTAATAGGAGATGAAATTTCAGCAAGAGCTGTGAAGAGATGTCTGCTGATATATTAATTATCTGCAAGACCTTTTTCAGGGATGAAACTAAAAATAAATGAAAAATATTTAAAGCTAAAAACTTGGGTAAAATAATTGTGAGATAGTATCATTTGATTTTCTGTAGTTAATATCACCTCCCAAGTATATTGGAAACAAATAGGTTATGACATCATCTCAGTATTCAATCCCTAAGTAAACTTCACCAGTAGGGTGTTGCTGACTGAGATGTCACAGATAGAAATCTTGTTGGGGAGCTGGAAGGGCTTTTAAATAGCCAGAATCCTAGTTTTTGGGAACATATTTTAAAGGAGTTAAAAAAATATATGACTCTCTCCTAATCCTTGCACAAGTCACCAATGAGTTAAGTAACTAGACAAGTATGGTTTAAAATAATTTAGATTTGAAATAAAAGATGTCAATCTGTAAAGTGTAATCAGTTTGACTAATTTTTGAGACGTGTTGAGGTCTTTCAAACTATCCGTTAGCAATTCTTAAGTAAGCTCTATAATCAAAAGGTGAAGTAAACTGGGATACCCTGGATGTTATAGCTGACATTAATTCTGTAAAACGGGCTCAAATGCCTGAAACCTTTAGTTAAATAAATATTTTTAATGGAAATTCAAAACTATTATAGACACGTATGATTCTTTTAAAATTAAACAATTTCTACTGCCCTTACCGCAATGGAAAAATTAATGGGAGGGCCTGATTCATCAATGGTGAACTCTCCCAGCGGTTTCGTCAGTTTAATTTTCCATTACAGTAAGGGCAGTAGAAATTTTTTAATTTTTAAATGAATCATACGCGTCTATAATAGTTTCGAATTTTCATAACAGATGGCGCGCTAGTGCATTACAAAATGATTTTTATAAGAAATATTTCTCTGGATAATATTTTATTTTCGAATATATTATGCAAGGGATGATAAATTTCCGAATTATCAATATATATTTGAAATATTTAGCGTGGATTGTGTTGGTTTCTCAGAAAGAGAGTCAGCCTCAAGGTCCATTTGCTACCAGCAACCCAGAGCAAGATGTGACTATGAAAGAATCCTTGGTGAGTTTTATTACTATCTCACTTTTTAAAATGAAAAATCTTATTATATCGACATAGGAAATATACAAACAAATATAACCCACATATAATTGTATTTTTATTAGAATCTAGTTTATTTTTGAGCTATTGCTTCCTTTTAAAATATTCTTAATGTATACATTTTTAATAGGATATATAAACATTTTTAATAATACAATATAATGCGGCTTATAGTTGTAGAACGAAATTTGACAATTATACCGCAGATGTTTCTTTTGAACGAAACATTTGCGGTATAATTGTCAAACTTCGTTCTATAAACATTTTTGATGCGTATGTCTCTTTTTACATATTATGTCTAAACGACTTCATTTGTTGTTTGTGGGAAAGCAATGCTCGAAGCATGTCTATATTTATAATTATTAGTAGTTCTACTGTCCCGGTTCAAAATCACATTAATAGGTACCGCTCAGCAAGAGCAACCTAGTTCATGATAATTGAAACAGTGAATAATATGTGAAGGTTATTCACATATTAAACAAAATTTTAACGCGGGATTCAATCCCGGTTCATGACTGTCGGGAATCGAGGGTGTTACCCACTCGTCCACCGACTTTTTCTACTGTCCCACCTTAAAGCTTATGTACATAGTTCAAAATAAAATTTAAAAGAGAGTTTAGCTTCACTATGGTTATATATGCAAACAGTCCAATAAAATATTATAGCGATATGGTTAATTAAACTGGCGAGATGGCGCTAAACACAATATTTTCGTGGTATACCTAAATAAATGAAACCTTTAATTTGAAGACTGTTCAAACTAATAGATGCTTAAAAGGATAACCTTCAAGAGAATATGAGGGAACTTGTTGAATTATTTCCATTAATTATCATTATTGATGGTTTTTTGATTTTTTTAATCGCGGATTGTGTTGATTTTTCAGGAAATGAGTCAACTTCGGGATTCCTCTGTTACCAGAAAACCACGAGACGATGATACTATGGCAAAAATTATAGTGAGTTTTATAATTATTTCACTTAAAACTTCATTTATAAATTTAATTTCCATCTATCGATATAATTTGTAACAAATAATTTTACTGACGACAATGTGTTTTTTTTTTTTCAATAATTTCATCAAATATGATCTCTACAGAACATACTGCAATGCTATAAGTTATTGAATGATTGAGTTATCTCATTCAATAACTTATAGCATTGCATTATGTTCTGTAGAGATAATATTTGATGATATTATTGAAAAGAAACACATTGCCAGTACAATTATTTGTTACTAATTTTAAAAACTTATCATATCAATATAAGAAATATACATAAACAAAAATAATCCACAATTATATTTCGGATTAGAATCTACTTTGAGTTATTAATATATTTAAAAAATATTATTCGAGTACAAAATGTTATTTAAATGTATCGAGGTCATGGGAACACCATAGATGAATGCCTAGCTCGTAACCCCATATCGTAACAGGTTATTCTGATAGTTTCGGCTTGGAGAGTTATATAGAGATATTTTCATTAAAATTCAATTTCCAAATGAAAAATAGTCTATCCTAATAAGGCTGCCAATACGAATTTACTGAGCTTCTATTAATGATATCTTCATAGATACGTTGCATCAAATGTTGCTTACTTCCCGACTTCTTGTAGAAATATTCTCGAGTGGTAATCCAAAGTTTCAATTTTCCAAGATTTTACTCCTATCAATTTTCACCGAATTTGTACATAATAATATAATATTATTAAAATGTCAACAACGACATATATAAAATGAATTTAAAAACTATTAACTATTATAAAAATCTAAATATGCATCAAGACTTCACACAAATTTGAAGATATGATTTTGTGTCCGAGGAAAAACTCTATCCGTGCCTCTGAAATTAGTCGCCTTCAACTTTAAAAAAGTTCATATCGGTGTCATAGATTCTTAATTTTTTCATAATTCTGCAGCTTTGTTTTTTAGTCTTACGTTTTTCCTATATGCAAATATATTCTTCCCTCAGTCTCGCGCACAACATTCTTCGAATGCCTCGCGCGCCGCCGCGTATATCTCCACGTGGCGATGAATGATAAAGGGATGTCAAAATGGAGTTCGCTGGCTAGGTGTTGTGTAGAGATATTGGACAATATATAAGATGAAAATCTGTTGAAAATGAATCTATATATTCAATACAAGATCTATGCTTATATATATTACTTTTTTCACAAGGCTAAAAGATATTAGAAAGAAAATGTGTTGGATTTGTAGGACATTCTTACGCTCTACGGGATCGATGCAGAAGACCAGCCAGATGCTAGTGGGGTATGTGAACCCTTATTGTCTAATGACCTTTCACTTTGTATAGAATACATATGCTATTTTTTCAATATAATACGTGAACAGATCTCTCCTTATTTGTATTCATACAGCCTTTTTTGATGCATCCCAGGTAGAAGTTATTTTTGACCTGCGCAAACCTTTTTGCTGCATCCACAGTAGAAGTCCTTATTTTGACCTACCCAATATTTCAGGATGCTTCCACAGTAGAAAACCTTATTTTGATCATCCCAGCTTTTTTAATGCATCCACAGTAGAAGTCCTTATTTTGACCATCCCAATTTTTTAAAAAATACACAGTAGAAGTCCTTATTTTGAGTTGTCCAAAATTCCTTGGATTCCTTCACAGTAGAAGTCCGTATTTTGACCTTCCTAATCTTTTTTTAATGCATCCACAGTAGAAAACCTTATTTTGACCTACACAGCATTTTTAGATACATCCACAGCTGGTGAAATCGTAGGGCCGATCTCAGACTCTAATACATTCAATTGCTTATATAATAATCCGAAGTTGAACGATCTGTGCAAAAAGGATGGAATAAATGCGTGTGTTTTTATTAATTTTAATCCATTTATTGAATTGGGAGGTGCCTTTTTACAATATACTTATATATTACCGTTATTGGGTTTATATAAATGTTGGCGTTGTTTATCACAGGCTAAGGCAATGAGTCAGTCCCAGAAGACAAACCCCTTTGTGCGGGGAAAGACAAATTCAAGGCGCATCTCTAAAAGGAGGGTAAGTTTGAAATATAGAAGGATGTTTAATAACTTTTTATATCCTTAACCGTCTGTTGAATGATTAGGAAATGCCTTCGGAATGATTTTGCTTCCTTGGTCTATTTTCTCGTTTACTTTTACTACCTATATAAATAATGGAGGGAGATATTTAAAAAATATTATCGAATCGAACATAAAATTAATTTGAATTTAAAAATGGAGACATTGATACTTTAGGATTAATACCATAATATATGGTCTTAGCTTTATTGAAGTCATATTACTGTACCAAGGTGAACCGATTTTAACATTGAATTTTATTTTTTTGAAAATAGAGCAATCCATAAATAAATCTTTAATTAAAAAGGTATATATTGGATCAAAATATCATTTATTTTACCAATATTTCTGTTGGCTGAACGCCAACGTTTATCAAGGTGTATATCATTTTTACACACTTTAAAATGTTATAACACCTTGATAAAGGTTGGCGTTCAGCCAACTGAAATATTGGTAAAATAAATGATATTTTGATCCAATATATGCCTTTTTAATTAAAGATTATTGAATTTTATATAAAAATTGTTTTGAAAATAGAGCAATCCATAAATAAATCTTTAAATAAAAAGGCATATATTGTATATAATGCAGTATCAAAACATTTAGGGATTTATCCATGATTTAGAGCCAAAAGATATTGCTGAAATAATAATTGCTTCCTCACTATAAACTTGTGAAAATGCGGTAGAAAAGCAGTTGAGATAGCATAAAGATATATATATGAATCTACAGTTTTTGTTCGTTTGATTCTCTTCAAGATATGGTGAAATACATTTTCAGAAAATTTCCATATTTATTTCTTACGAATATTGTTTGAATTGATATCTTATGTTTATTTTAGAAGAAAATCGTATCCAAAGAAATGAAGAAGACACAGAGCTTAGAAGAAATTTATGTAAGTACTTCTCTGCTAGGAGGTGGGGTGAAATTTCCTTCTAAATAACATCTCTATTTAACATTGAAAAAATTTAGAGAATATAGATATATACAATTACTTTTTGTCTTCAAACTATTTAATATATTTTATTTAAACTAGATTTTTAAAATACAATATATTACACATATGGTCTTTATAGAGAAAAATAAACTCATGTAAATCATTAGATTTACATTTTGTATATGAACATTTCCAACATCCTTGTCACTATTGGATAGTTTGTCAGAAAGAAGTTGAGTGTGCACTTCACCGAAATGTTTGCCTTTAGGTTGCGATGTATATATATCGTCAAATATACAGAAGAAACTTTCGTCATATTAGGCATAAATATACGTGCAAATTCCCTTTTAGACATCCCTTTTAAAAGATGCCTTTTTTCATATATATTTATTCCTAATATGACAAAAATTGCGTTTTAAATTATGATATAAGAATGACTCTGTGTAAGATGAACTAAGCCAACTACGCGTTTATTTTTCAGCTAACGATGACCCATAAACTCCAGCCGGAGCAAAATAAGGAGGAAGAACCATCACACTATGTAAGCACTTGTGTGAATGCATACCTCTAGCTTCATGCATATATACATGCATGATCTATATATTTGATAATTTGATGTTCGAATCTTCACATCAATATCTACCAATAATATATATAAACAAACATAATAGCTTAATACAATAGTATAACATTCTCAAAATTAAACCGGCGAAACATCGCTTGGAAATTGTGGACCAAAAGGTGCGAAAAATGGCCGAAAATATATTTTTAAATAATCTTAAGCCAGCAATATAGAAATATAGTGTCTCTAACGTGAAGAAATGGGAAGAGGATTCATGAACCTGTTTTTTTAAAAAACGAACGAAATTTACTATTGCAAAAAGCCTCTACAAATATATATCTAGAAGGGACACCATGAAAAGAAAGGAAGCCATTATGACATGTAAACAGGGTGATAATACAATGATCGCACACATCCGGTTGTTAAAATTTTATAACAATTATACAATAGAAAACCAAAATTTTACAATATGAAGACTCTAAAAGAAAATCTAAAAGGAATCATTAATCATAAAAAGATACACATAGGATTATATAAAAGTGATGATCAATCGTTAATAGGCATGACAAAATCCTCACAATGTCACAAAACAAGAAATAGCATGCAACAAAACTGAAGGTTTTTATCTCTGTTTTTATACGAAAAAATAAAAAAGAATATATACTCGTAATTATCATAGAGGAATGTATTTCATCGCAACACAATCTTCAAACTACGGAACTGACAAAGAAACGAAAATTCCAGATATTGGTGAGGAAAATAGTTCAAATAAAATGCCTTTTAAAGTAGTGCTAATAGTGTTAACATGAGATGGAATTGTCACAAAATACAAAAACGATATAGGAAGGAAATAGACATAAGACACTTTATTATAATCAATCCTTAGTTCTAAAAAAATATATCGTAATACAAGTCGTCAAGAAAAGAAAAATGAACTTAAGGACAAGTTCCAGAAAAATGAAATGGAAGCCAAAGATTGATTGCTGGAACGATGTAGGGAGCTGGCGTGTGAAGACGAGGAAGGTGAACTTGGAACACAAGAGATAATCATAGAACACAGGGCAACGTCTAGCATAGAAAATATCCAGGAGAAAGACTAAAACCAAATGACAGGAGGCCTGACAGCTAAAAAATAGGATTGTCAAGGTCAAGGACCATTCTATTGAGAAACAACCGGTAGAAGTCATATAGAGGCTGTCGAAGAACTGCAGAGACTTCACCTCAGGGAACAATATCCACGAAGACCAGGATCACATCAGTGAATATAAGAGTCAGGATTACAATTGCAAATATCTATCTTTAATGTTATTATTTTGATGTTGAGTATAATAATTTGTAAATAAACAATTCAATACACCTTTTGAAGAAGAGAACACACACACACTTTTGAAAAATAAAGTTATTTTTTATTTGTATATTCTTAAATCATATCTGAGTTTATAGTATTTTTTAGTTAAATATTTTGTTTAAAAATAGGCATTGTATCGTTATTTCGATGCCATGATGAATTTGAAAGATGACGCGAGAACGCAAATATTAACACCTATTACGTTTTAAAGTCTTTCCAATATTTTACTTTTGATTTTTTCTAACGATTACAGGATATTTTTATTGAAACGTCGAAAAAAGAACTACCACGGATAAAGATTATTTTATTTTGAAGAGCCTGATCTATTTTTTCACTTGTAATTCTAAGTATTTATTTATGCAACCCTAGAAGCATAAGTTGATGGGTTCTTTATCCTATCCATGCGTTTATTTAAGGTTGCCCACTTTATATTATAATCAGAATGGTAAATACGTTTTGAGATTTAATTGGAGAAAAATCGCTGAGAGCGTTCACTACTGATCAACAAAGATCTCCGCCCTTTTCCCCTCCAACAATTTCTTTCCTTGCAGAAGTAGATTACAATTATGAACAATTAGAGTTGATATGATTTCGACTATAAAAGAATATAACTTCGAGTGGCATGCGTATCCTAATTTGTACTTTGGCATTATAATTTCTACCATTTTCAGATCATATATATAGATATATGCGGCAGGATGCTATTCATGTATCAAAAAGAGACACCTCTCCTTTTGAATATGCATTATAACAATACGTTATATACATCACCCCAGTAAACACTCAAAAGAAGATGCAAAAGAATGAACCACAAAACCAGTTTTTGGAAAATTCAGACAGAAGCTAACCTGTATACCATGGTTTCGGGCTATTTCTCTGATCAGTACGGGGCCGGTTTCGATTTCATAATATCCTATGAGAGTGGTTATGAAATCAGTCGAATTTGCCAGCTTATGTTGTATTGACTCGGTCTATAGCCCGAAACCATGGTATACAGGTTGGCTTTTGTCAGAATTTGCCAGCTTATGTTGTATTGACTCGGTCTATAGCCCGAAACCATGGTATACAGGTTGGCTTTTGTCAGAATTTGCCAGCTTATGTTGTATTGACTCGGTCTATAGCCCGAAACCATGGTATACAGGTTGGCTTTTGTCAGAATTTGCCAGCTTATGTTGTATTGACTCGGTCTATAGCCCGAAACCATGGTATACAGGTTGGCTTTTGTCAGAATTTGCCAGCTTATGTTGTATTGACTCGGTCTATAGCCCGAAACCATGGTATACAGGTTGGCTTTTGTCAGAATTTGCCAGCTTATGTTGTATTGACTCGGTCTATAGCCCGAAACCATGGTATACAGGTTGGCTTTTGTCAGAATTTGCCAGCTTATGTTGTATTGACTCGGTCTATAGCCCGAAACCATGGTATACAGGTTGGCTTCTGTCAGAATTTGCCAGCTTATGTTGTATTGACTCGGTCTATAGCCCGAAACCATGGTATACAGGTTGGCTTTTGTCAGAATTTGCCAGCTTATGTTGTATTGACTCGGTCCATAGCCCGAAACCATGGTATACAGGTTGGCTTCTGTCAGAATTTGCCAAAGCTGGATTTGGGGCACATTCTACCACTCAACCTGAGAATTCCGCATTGAGAATATAAAGAAAATACATTATTTTAGTGAATTTTAAAGGCAAAAGCGCATCTTCTGGTGTATATTAATTTATTTAAATATGAAAAAGGTACATCACATATATTTATTTGTAATTAAAAGGCATATTTACCATATGAACATGAAAATATAATATTGTGCCTAATTGATATTATATAATATAGGAATCAGATTGCACTATTATATGAATGCATATGCTTATATCTTATATTTATATAATTAATATTGATTTCTCGGTGTCCAAAATACGTATATATGCATGCATATATTCAAAGAGAATCATATGCTTGATTTTTTAATCAATCTTTGATGCATATGGTTGAATTTATTATTTTATCAGCACCGCAAGAATATATTAACTTATATACTTGAAAATTACCATTGAAATTGTCTCTGATGGAAATGGATATTTTGAATGTCTCCTTTGTCAAAACTCGATCGATAAACAAGTTGGTGCTTCCCAGGAGTTTATGTCTTACCGATACTGTTGGGTCTCGTCGGACTCCGAGGTGTCGGTTCATGTAAGCATCCTCAACTGTCAACGTCCTTCTCTATACTACTTGATATCTCCAATATCCGTCAATTCCTGATTTTGTTGCTCCATGGAAAGAAGGGATGCCGTTTCACCGTTAGTCAGCCACATTTCAGAGTTCTCTGTAGACCTTCACGGTTACCGTAGCGGCTCGGGGCTCACGACACCGTACTTCACCCTACAGGGCAGTCCCTTACTTGTGCTGCTTCTCCCGTCCGCCACGTAAAGGAGGGATTGGACTTCTGGGCGAGAATTGCAATAACTGTTACAACACCCAACTCAATCCGGATCATATATACAGTTGCCCGGCCATCCTTGGAGCTCTTTATATGGCAGACATCAATCAGGAAGAGGACATCCATACGGACAATTGGCCGGTATTGTGATCAGGATGCATGGACCGATCTGATCTGCACTTGGACAAGACACCACGATCTTCATATCATATTGAAGAGCGCAATTGATTGATTGATATTCAACATTTCATTAAAAAATATATAAACATTTTTCCCTGTGGTTTTATTTTTTAATATTAGAAATGCCATGCCCCCATGGTATACAGGTTGGCTTTTTGTCTGAATTTGCCAGAACTACTGCCTTGAGAGGCTTTTTTCTTATCTCATCACTAGTAAAGATTTTTACTAGAGTGGTAAACCTAATGCATTTTTGAAATGAAGGCGATAAAAACATGGTGATTTTCTTTTAATTGTAAAAAACAAGCTTTCAGGCAAGAATGCCCTTCTTCAGGTTACAACTTGGAAATATTTTAAAACTATGGACATGAAAGATAGCCAAATAAAGAAGGTAAATAGTTCAGCTGGGGGGATTGGCGAGGTAAAACACGGAGTATTGGGGTGGGAGGTCGATTTTTCGGTTGAAACTGGGCGTGCAGTGCGAGACCAAAGATTCAAGGACTAGGCGCTGATACTTGTTCCCGACGCCCTTGTAAACGCATACAGCGCTGTCCAAATTGAACGAGTGGCGAAATTCTGTGATGTGTTGGCATAAGAGAGACTTGCGGTCGTTGGTGCGTATGTTGCGGCTGTGTTCAGATAATCTGGTGCAGATAGATCGACCGGTTTCTCCGATGTAACACTGTTCGCAATCGAGACAGGGAATTTTGTAATTACCCTGTCTCGATTGCGAACAGTGTTACATCGGAGAAACCGGTCGATCTATCTGCACCAGATTATCTGAACACAGCCGCAACATACGCACCAACGACCGCAAGTCTCTCTTATGCCAACACATCACAGAATTTCGCCACTCGTTCAATTTGGACAGCGCTGTATGCGTTTACAAGGGCGTCGGGAACAAGTATCAGCGCCTAGTCCTTGAATCTTTGGTCTCGCACTGCACGCCCAGTTTCAACCGAAAAATCGACCTCCCACCCCAATACTCCGTGTTTTACCTCGCCAATCCCCCCAGCTGAACTATTTACCTTCTTTATTTGGCTATCTTTCATGTCCATAGTTTTAAAATATTTCCAAGTTGTAACCTGAAGAAGGGCATTCTTGCCTGAAAGCTTGTTTTTCACCATTAAAAGAAAATCACCACGTTTTTATCGCCTTCATTTCAAATATTATTGCGTGGCTACGTCATGTCTGATCCTAATGCATTTTTCTAATACATAAATGGAAAGTGGCCTCCTTTGGTACATGCATTTTATCCTCCCACTACTTTATGTTATAGTTATACGTATGTTAGCCAATATATCACAAGTATACTTGTAGTCCAGATGGGCGATATATTGTAAATGTTCTCTTATTATTTTATCGATTATAAAAATTTAGTTGTATACGTGGATTTTGTTTTATATTATTGGACGTTTAAGGTGATTTTGCTAGCTTTTCAAAATTATTTTCAATTTGGATAACCTCGAACTTATCCGTGGTATTGTTTCTATCTCAGCCTATTTATAAAATAGAAAAGTAGTTAATAGTAGGCTAAGTAGAAATCTCATATCAATAGAATTTTCTCTTTTTGGTTTCACTATCTAATTACTCAGATTTTCCCTCCAAATTTAGAGAAGCATTTGAGCTGGATAGAAGTGTCTATAAATATCAAAAGTTGTATAAATTATATTTTGCAATATTTTTGCGTTTAGATCTGTTTTCCATTATATGCCTATATGATATACTTCTCTTCTTTAAAAAGCACTATTCATATCCATCTACGTATTGCTTTCTGAATATACGAATATAATAGACTTCGTTGATCATATTTTTCTCTGGCCTCTCTCTCTCTCTACGGATTTTCACCTAATCTATCAACCTATATCTTTGTCTATACGTCTTTCTATCTGTGTAATTAATACTCTTGGAGTTAGGATGGTCCAGAGAGCCTCCCAAGTTGCATCCCCCCTTCTGGAGACCAAACGGATGAAGTGAAGGTCAGTTGCATCTCTCTTTCAATCTCGAAAACAATTTCATTTTGAAATTTTAAAATGTAGATATCAATTTTAGCTTAATATCAATAATGCATCCAGGGCTAAGTTTCTTGTACAGCTTTTTATTTCTCAAAACTTCGGACCTATCAGCCCTTTGATTGGAGTGTCGCACTAAATAACTACACGTCGGCGTTTAGTTAGTGTGATACTCCTGTCCAAGGTCTGATATGTCCAAAAGCTTGAAATATATAGGTTGTACAAGAAACTTAGCCTTGGATTTATTGTTGATTTTATTAAATTATAAGTCAGAGAAAGAAGGTTTATTTTAAATTAATTTTAGTATTTTGTGGGGAATGGTGTTCTATTTAACAAATTATTCGTTAAAAACATATTGTGTAACTAACCAACTATACTTGTGCACAGTTGTTTATATTTTTACAAAATCAATATTGTTTTCTATTGAGTTAAATCTCTTTATGTCGATTTTTAACTTCACAAATATTACAGTATCAATGATGGCAATCGCATTAAGAGAAGGTGACGTGTTGCTCGCATCTTCCTTTATTTACGTGTCAACTAAGTTATTTTTAATGACATGTTCATAAACGGTTTTGAATTTTTACACAATCTTCAAACTTGTGATAGAGTGCATATGTATTTCAGTAAGATTCAATGCCATCGTTTGCAATCAAAGATGAATAACAGAAAATTACACGAATATATCACTAGCAAGTGATGAATTCTCTCACAGGTTATTCCAATAAACTCTATGAAAGGCATGCTGCTGAGAAAGCTTTCAAAAATCATCCATATAATACAAAATATAGCTGTTTTAAAGGAATAGTTTAAGACTGAGCTAGTTAGCGCCCGCACTCGGTCCAGCCTGTAAAACTTGTTATTGTGATTGACGGTGGTTTCATTAAATCACATCGTTCCTTGTGTAAGTGGTCATCTATATAGAAGCTAATAAAAGCTCTATTCCCCTCTCCATTGTCTTTTTCTTCTGACTAGACTTATAAAATAGCAGGCGCGCACCTTTAGTAAGCCCAAAAATCTTTGAATTTCTTTGTATCATATGTTAAAGCACATTTTTATTTTAATATTCAGGTTTATCACAATGAAAAATCAATAAGATAGTTTCGATTTATTCCAACAATGGCTGTAGTATTAAATATGTAGCAAATAGAAGGAAGTGTGTTGTGCTCTTACAAAATATCACACGATTCCCAAAGATAAAAATTGATCGAGCGTTTTCTCTAAAAAACATAAAAAATTGCATTTTATTTTAAAGATATAATTTATAATTATGCTCTTGTGTGCACATATTATTTTTATATCAAGCTTCGTATATATGAATATTTCGAAGAGTGCTCGTTTGGTATCAAATATTTACTTTTTCAAATATTTTGTATGGTTACTCGCCAAACTTCGTTAAAAACATATATATTAATATTGTTTTGAAAATAGATAAATCTACAAATATATTTTGAATTAAAAAGGCATATATTGGATCGAATTATCATTTACTTTACCTAAAACAAATGATATAATTGGTAAAATAAATGATATTTTGATCCAATATATGCCTTTTCAATAAACATATATTAATATATTTTGAAATGCTTATTTTGGATCATAAAGTTTTATTTTCCAATATTTCGTATGGCAACTCGCCAAACTTCTTCGGGGAACAAGATTTCAATATTTCGTTTGGCAACTCGCCAAACTTCTTCGGGGAACAAGATAAACAATAAAACTTTATGATCCAAAATAAAAATTTTAAAATATTTTAATATAGGTATTGCTCTATTTTCAAACATTTGAAGTAAACGAAAAAATTGCGCTACAAATTTTAAAATAAAACTACAACCTTTCGCAATAAGTTTCTTTTATTATGATATCATAATAAAAGAAACTTATTGCGAAAGGTTGTAGTTTTATTTTAAAATTTTCAAACATATTAATATATATAGCAAACTTTCAATAATTGAATGATATAATATTATATGGTAAAAAATCGTGCTATTGTGTAGAATGAAGAAGGAGCACAAGGTGGCGGCGATGCGCCAGAGCTGGTACTTGACGTCCTGGCTCTCTCCCCATCAGTGGCGCCCCCCAAACTTCGGGTTTGCGTACGTAGAGCCTTACTGTAACCTACAATAAACCACTATATATTATACAAACTTTATAGCACAAATCATATATCCAGATGACACAAGAACCTACAGATATGCGACAACTGTCCTAGTGTGGAGCTAACACCTACCCACATATGCTCATATCCAGAAATGTCCGCAGCCTTGCATAAAATTGACATGGACCCAGAGCAGCAGCTTTACACACCTAATATCGAGAACATTGCAACTGCTGTGATAGAGATGCACGGAGACATCTGAGGCTCTTCATTGGACACGACAACAACATAGCACAAACCCATTTACATAAGATAAATTTAGGCGAATATAATTGTTTTTAAAATTTTTATTTTATTTAAAATACTTATTTAACTACTTCCTGCAAAATGTTACTTTTCAAATTTATTATAATTGGCAAGCTTTCGAGTTTAAAACCTCTTCTACAGGCATTTCTTTTCCAAATATATACAAAAGTAAAAATAGAAATTTATATTAAATATATATATTTGGAAGAAATGCCTGTAGAAGAGTCCTTAAACTTGAAACCTTGCCAATTATAATAAATTTAAGAAGAAACCTTTTATCCGATTTTATTAAGTATAAATACCAATCTATATGTGAAATGTTTGTTTTCAGGCTGCATTACGTAAGATTCCCCAGACTCGCAAGGCGCCAACTGATGTCACCATAAGCTTGGTGGACCCTATGGTAAGTTTTCCATAGATGTCAATACTGACATATTTCAAATATATTATGTAAAGATAATTGATATTGATCTATATTTGGGAACTGTCTTAGGACGTAGGGGCATATAGTCTACATTATCCCAGTGTGTTTTATTCAGGCGTGACCAAATAGATTCTTGAATGGGAACTGCATCGGTTCCGATATTGGTAAAGTTTTAATTGAAGAGAGAGAATATGATAAAACATATTGCTATATACCATTTAGTATATAGTCTGTATATACCTAATAGTATATTAATTAATTAATTAACTTTATTAACATCATGAAACGCGATATCCCAAACTCAGGGATATTTGCGCCAATACATTTCACTGCATTACAGCAATTCGGCTATATACAATCCTGTTCAATTCATTATTTTACATAAATTAACTAAAGAAAATTGTCCAAAGAGAAAAACAAACAACAAAGCAAAACACACAGAGTAAGCATCGCAGTTCTTTTTTTTTTCTAAGATTCCTTCTCTTTTTTCCAGTTCAAGAGAAAGTTGTATATGTATTTACAAAATTGATCAAAATTTTTATACTTTTCTTTTTTGTCTACAAATTCATCAAGCTGTCCAATACGATCAAATCTATTTTCCCTAAAATCCCGGAAAATTGGGCACTCCAGAAGTAGATGTCTCGCGTCTTGAATTTCACCTCCGCAGAAGCATCCTGGTTCCTTCACGGCGCCGATAGTTGCCAAAAATTTCCCAAAATTGCCATGATCTGTAATGAATTGGATATTATAAAAATTTGGACGGAAAAATCTTGGAATTCCTAATACGAAAAAGCTTCTGAAAATTTCATTAGTGTTCTCAAAAATTTCATTCATTTTTGCGTGTAAGAATGATTTGACTATACTTGGAGCATGGGGTTCGTAAGTAATTAGATCTTCAATGGACATTTGAGCTAGATCAAATTTGATTATTCTGGATTCTATATAATCTGTTAGGAGTGGAATTTTTGCCAAGCTATGCACACAGTTTGATGAAGTGGTTTTGTATGCTCTAACTGCCCATAAAATGATCTGGTACTGCATGGAGTTCAGTTTGTGTTTACAACGATTGTTTAAATATTTGAACCAAATTTCAGAACCGTATGTAAGTACAGGCCTAATGATTGTTTTGAATAAAGTTAACCTCTTTTCAGTGTCTAAACCCCACATATTGCCACTTAGTGAACATAATAAATTTTTCATACGTCCTGCCTTACACAGAATATCATTAACATGCGGTGTAAAGTTAACTTTGTTTTTCCATTTGTGATTAGAAAATTTCATTCCCAGAATTTTTACTTGCTTGACCGGCATTATTATATTGTTATTAACCTTAATAGGTATTTTTTGTCTGTTATGTAGGTATAGCATATTAGTCTTCTCTGTACTGATCGTTAATTTATTTCTATTACACCATTGGATCACATAATTTAAGGTGTATTCACTTGCGGTTTTTAGTCCTTCAATAGTCTTATTCCAGCAAATTATTGTAACGTCGTCTGCATAACATATAATATCTGCATTCATTGAATCAAAATTTATCAACAAATCATTTAGCAAAATATTCCATAGAAGTGGAGATAAAGGTCCACCCTGTGGACATCCTTTAGTTAGTTTCTTATAAAAAGTTTCTGATTCGTATGTAAATTTCACCTCCCTTTCATTATTCAAATAAGATTTTATGATCCGTATTAAATCTGAAGGAACATCATCATTATCCATTCTTTTTATAATAGCAGGCCACCATGCATTGTCGAATGCACCCGCAATATCTATAGCTATCAAGGAAGTCAATTCTTTTTGTTTATGTTTCAATATAGTTTCTATAATTTTATCCATTCCAGTAATTGTTGATCTAGATTTCATAAAACCATGCTGCCTTGAGCTCATTAAATTATTCTCTAAATAATAGTTACTTAATTTATTTTTTATTATATTCTCAAATGTTTTAGATAGATTAGATGTCAATGATATAGGTCTATAACTTTTATTTATTTCATAATTCGTTTTGCCTGGTTTAGGAATTATTTTTAAGAATGATTTTTTCCATTCATCCGGATAATATCCCATTTCTATACATTTATTGAATAATTTATGCAGAATTGGGATTATTTTTATTTTAGCCTGTCTAATCATATTGTTACTAATGTAATCAGGGCCCGGTGCTTTTTTAATATTTGTTTTTAAAATTGTTTCCTCTATTTCCTTAGATTCGATATAAACACTACTTTTATTTTTATATTTAGGCGTATAATTTCTAATCAAAATATGATCATCTTTATCCAAACCTCCAATATCATCCTGAAATAGATCGTTCATTAAACTTTTTATTTTGTCGGTCTTTAAATGATCTGGTAAATTATCTATTAGTGGTAATCCTAAATTTCTATTTTTCGATCTCAATGACTTGAATATCCTATAAGCATTACCAAATGAGTTATTTGAATGACTTTCTTCTATAAAAATTCTCCAACTCGCTCTTTTTGCCTTTTTACTTTTATTTAAATATTTATTTCTCATTGATTTATAGGTCTTTTCAAGGACCTTTCCATGTCGGTAATACAAATTTCTAATATAGTGGAAATCGTTTTTCATTTTCTCCAGCTTCCCATCCCACCAGTATGTATTTGTTTTATGATTTCCGCTTCTTGTCTTGACATTTAGTGACAGATAAGCTGCCTCTTTAATTATTTGTGTGAGAATCTTTACAATGTTGTCAATATCTTTGATGTTTGACGCGTGGTTTATCATGGTGATAATATTATCTACGTCTTGTATTGTTATTTTTTCGGTAAATGTTTTCCAATCAGCATCTTTTTCTATAAATTTCCATGTTGAGTTTTGAACTGTCCTTTGCCTGTTAAAATTGTGATAAATGTCAAAGGTTATTGCTACGTGATCTGAAATGTGCGTCAATATAGTCGTCTTCCAGTTTTGTACCAAACCTATTGATTTTTTGTTTGAAATCGTAAGATCTATAAAGCTAGAATTTCGGCAGGTGGGTATCTTAAGATTATGAATAAATAGGTTATGTTCATCTATGATGGAGTGGAATTTGAAACCATTGGAGTTTGTTGTCGGATCAAACCAGACTGGGTGTCTAGAATTAAAGTCACCACATAGTATAATAGGTTGATGATTGTAGGTCTCCAGAAGCTCTTGGATAAATTTTCTATGAGTGTCATTAAATCTATGTGGATGTATATAAAAGTTTGCGATAATAGTATTTGATTTTGCTGAATTTAAAGAAGTGGTTGTACAAAAGGAGTTTGTGAATTTATTGATTTTATTAAATTTTAAACTCTTATTCATAAAGATCGTTGCAGTATAAATTTGTTCATCTGTCGTTGAATGCACTATTTGAGATTCCAAATCGAAAATTACATCTCTATCAATCAGATAAGGTTCCTGTATTAGGATGATATCTGGTGGGTTGTCTTTTATAGAAGTTTGAAGCTCATTCAGTGCCAAGAAACTTTTTCTTACATTTTGTTGTAAACATTTAATTCCTTTTCCCTGCATGATATTCAAACTAAATAAGCAAAAATCTTAGCTGCGAAATTTGCCTAATTGTCGGTTGGATCATATCTCGTTCGTTGGATAATTCTGTCTATCTGTATTTTGTATAGAGGACAGTCCGAGGAATTAGCTCTATGATTCGGCGAGTTTCTAAATTTAGGATGTTTTAGACAGTTATAACAATTGCAAATTTTTGAACAGTCATGAATTCCTTGCGCGCCGCATAATTTGCATATCTCGACGTTAGTACAATCGGCCAATTTATGGTTGGGATTAAATTGAAGGCATTTCTGACATTGTTTTACCAGAATCTTATCTTCCACAAAACAGCGTTCAAAGTCAGTATATAATTTATTATTCATATTTTTAAGGATTCGGTAAACCTTTGGAGAAACCCTAAGAACTATGTTGTGGTGGGGCTTATTCGATAGAGAGAATATGATAAAACATATTGCTATATACCATTTAGTATATAGTCTGTATATACCTAATAGTATATAGTCTGTATATACCCTATAGTATATAGTCTATATATACCTAATAGTATATAGTCTATATATATATACCTAATAGCATATAGTCTATATATATATGCTCTATAGTATATAGTATATAACCTATATATAACTTATAGTATATAGTCTCTATATATATACCTATAATAGTATATAGTCTATATATACCCTATAGTATATAGTTTATATATATACCCTATAGTATATAGCCTATATATACCCTATAGTATATAGTCTATATATATACCCTATAGTATATAGTCTATATATATACCCTATTTTTTATTTATTTATTATCATTTACAAAGCACGCGATATCCGTCTTGGATATTTGCATTCTTACACAAGTTTGGGAGCTTATTTACAGTAATTATTAATATGATTTTAGTTATTATAATAGAAATTATTAACATATTTGTCAGTTAGTTAACGATTTAATTACCCTATAATGAATATTAGTGAACATCACAGATAAGAACAGAAATTTAGAGCTATTTACAGCATATAACTATATATCAGTTATTACAGCCCAGGCTATCTATTACTAAAAAAACATTCTACAAAATATATTAAAATTTATATACATATATCTATTATTAACTATTTGATTTAGACAATTTATATTTATTTGATTTTTGACTCTCAAGTCCTCTACAAGTCGACAGTCCGTTAGAATATGCCCTATAGTATATAGTCTATATATATACCCTATAGTATATAGTCTATATATATACCCTATAGTATATCTATATATATAAAAATCAATGTTTGTATGTTTGTTTGTTTGTATGTCCGGTATACAAATTCGCAGTAGTTCACTAATTCAAACCAAAATTTCCATATATAGGTAAAAAAATTACGGGGAAGACGATAGGCTATTTTCATAAATATATAAATCAATTATTAAAACTATATATTCAAATTATTCTACTTAGATCAAGAACAGCGCCCTCTATCAAAGATTAGATTAAATTATGCTGATGCAAACAAATAGATAATGCTAATAAAAAACAATTATAAAAAATCTTATCTAAATATATATCACTCGGGTAGATATGCACACGGGTCAATCCCGGGGCGAAGCCCGGGTCACCCGTCTAGTAGTCTATATATATATACCCTATAGTATATAGTCTATATATATACCCTATAGAATATAGTCTATATATATATACCCTATAGTAGATGCCTATATTTATACCCTATAGTATATAGCCTATATATATACCCTATAGTATATAGTCTATATATATATATACCCTATAGTATATAGTCTATATATATACCCTATAGAATATAGTCTATATATATATATACCCTGTAGTATATAGTCTATATATATATATACCCTATAGTATATAGTCTATATATATTTATACCCTATAGTATATAGTCTATATATATTTATACCCTATAGTATATAGCCTATATATATACCCTATAGTATATAGTCTATATATATACCCTATAGTATATAGTCTATATATATACCCTATAGTATATAGTCTATATATATATATACCCTATAGTATATAGTCTATATATATACCCTATAGAATATAGTCTATATATATATACCCTGTAGTATATAGTCTATATATATACCCTATAGTATATAGTCTATATATATATACCCTATAGTATATAGTCTATATATATATACCCTATAGTATATAGTCTATATATATACCCTATAGTATATAGTCTATATATATACCCTATAGTAGATGCCTATATTTATACCCTATAGTATATAGCCTATATATATACCCTATAGTATATAGTCTATATATATACCCTATAGTAGATAGCCTATATATATACCCTATAGTATATAGTCTATATATATACCCAATAGTAGATAGCCTATATATATACCCTATAGTATATAGTCTATATATAATATCTTCCATAACTCGCACACACATGAGCAATCTAACATTATAATCGAAGAGGCGAAAACTCCCAGATTATCTTAACTTTTACCTTATTAAATTGAGTGTTAAAGGATAAATTCATATTTCAATATCAATTTATTAGAATCAATGTCAAATTTCAATTGTTCGATTATTTACCACGTTTTATTAAATTTTGTAAAGGTTGACATAAACAAATTATTAAAAGGAATTTTCTAACACAAGAGAAATAAAATTATTATTTATTAGATAGGTTTGAAACAGATTCAATGGCATTGATGCTATATAAATATGTATATGTGATATATTTTATATTTACAGATGAAAATATTATCAAATAAATCCTCAATAGACGAAATTGGCTTTACACACTTTCCAAACCCTTCAAAACAACACTTTCCATTCTCCTGATTTGGCACCCGTAGTCTTTCATCTCTTTCCCCACCTAAAGAAATCCGTTTCTAGAAAGCGTTTCGCGTTCAATGAAGAATTTGAGAGGGTTACGGATGAATATTTTAACAGCCTTCGAGACTTTCATTTCCGGGGAGGTATATCGATATTGGAGAAAGGCTTGAATAACTGTGATTATGTAGAGAATAATGTTTTTTAAAATGATAATCAGGGTTTTTCATTGTCAGGCTGAGAACTATAAAGACAAAAGGTCACCTTTTCCATCAAAATAGACATCGGAGCTAGACGCCATCTATTGACCGTCGCCGCAAACTATCGGGCTCAAGCCGGGAACAAAGCCACAAACCAGCTTTATAAAACAGAGAAGCGTCCACCTAGAAACCATGGTTTCGGGCTAATAGCTGGTGTTGTGGTTTTGTCACCGACCCGGTACCGCTAGTTTGCGGCGACGGTCAATAGATGGCGCCTAGCTTTGACGTCTATTTTAACGGGAGATGTGACCTTTCTATTATAAATAAATATCTTCCTGGCGAAATTTCCATCTATATTTTGGCCATAGAATTGGGCCAGCCACTTTCACAGATAAACACCTCTTTGACAGATCGTGACAATTCCATTGGATCCTTTGTGGATCTCATGAAATAATGTCCGCCCAGGCTGACGAGGGTCATTAGCCCGAAACAAAGGTCTCTAGGTGGATGCTTCTAAGTTTGCGGAAGCTGGGGTTGTGACTTTGTCACCGACCCGTGGTCCTTAGTTTGCGGCGACGGTCAATAGGTGGCTTCTAGCTTTGACGTCTATTCGGGCGGGAGAGATGTTTTTTTTTTTTCTTTATAAATAATTTAAAAATTATATGTTCAAAATAATAGTAATTCCTTTAAGCATCAAAATAGGCACACAGAATAAATATCGCAGATCTCTGATCATGTAACAATAATCTATGAGGTACATACAACTGATAATTTCACCACAGCTACTAATTATTCTACATGGAAATTAGGTGAAGAAAAAGCGAACTGGATAAAATTTGGTCTGAATTTAAATAAAATAGATCAAAATAATTTTGAAAACATTTTAGATACAGCAAAGACAAGGAAAGACGTCGATAGCACGGTGAAAGAACTTTCGAACACGCTCGTTGAAGCAGCATATAATACTCTTAATCTAAAAAAAAAAAAACTCAATGAAAAACAACATAAACAGATGGTAGAACGCGGACTTGACAGGTCTTGAGAACTATTGTATATACTTCCGTAACTCCTATAATCGGGCAAAAATTCCCTCTATCCTTATTGAACAACTATAAATGTGCAGGAAACAAATACGTTAGGGAAATAAGGCTAAAAGAATGTCCTGGAAGTTTTTCTTAGAAGACATCAAATCAAAAAACCCATATGGAAATTTTTACAGGGTATCAAAAATATTAAAAACGGTTCTAACCGAAAAGTATTTTTAAAAATTTTAGAAGTGAATAAAGATGAAGAACAATTACAGAAGACAGCGGAACTTTTGAACAACCTTTTTCCGATGATAGAGATAATGAAGACACAACCTTCCACAAAAACATAAGGAACTATACTCTAGGATTTCATAACAAAGAAAATATAATAATAACGCCCAATGAAGTAAATAGAATAATTGATGAGCTAAACTCAAAGAAAACGCCTGGAATTGATAATATTTCTAACAATATGATAAAACATACTAAAACAACTTATAGTTCCAATATTGGTGAAACCTTTTCAAAAATGCTTAGATTTAAATTATTATCCGGATGAATGGAAAAAGCAAAGGCAATAATTATTCCCAAACCAGGTAAAACAGACATGAAAAGTTATAAAAGCTACAGACCCATTTGTCTTAACTCAAACATTTCCAAAATATTTGAAAAAATAATTAACAACAAACTAATAAAATTTTATGAATACTCTAATCTGATTAACAATCGTCAACATGGATTCAGAAGATCAAGATCTACCATCTCTGCATTAAATAAAATTGTTAAAATAGCTCTAGAACCTAAAAACAAAGAATATACAGCTATAATCGCAGTTGGTATAAGTGGAGCGTTCGACAATGCATGGTGGCCGATGGGGCTAAAAAGACTAGATGAGGACAACGTTCAAGCTTCAATAATAAAACTACTACAGTCTTTCTTTAATAATAGAAGAGTGAGATTCAGATATTCACCGAATGAAACCCATAAAAATTAAGCAAAGGATGCCCACAGGGTGGGTCTATATCCCCTACAATATGGATAATTTTTCTAAACGATTTATTGTATAACTATTCAGTATCAGTGAAATCATTGCTTATGCGGATGATATAACTGTGATATGTTGGGGAAACAACATGACAGAACTTTGGAATACAACGGAAAGGTCATGGGGAGAATATTAGACTGGTGTGGGAACAATAAGTTGACCGTATCTGAAGAGAAAAACGAAAATCTTATACTTGTTTAATAGCAAAATAGTTTTTTTTATGATGTACAATCACACACATGGACAATACTTAAATTTGTAACTTTTAGCATATATTACGGAATTAACACAAAAAAAATATTTGATAATGACCATTTACGAAACACGAGATAACGAATTGTAAAAATTTCCTTGTATAAAAAAACCTTGACTGGCGACATCAAAGAATTTCTACCTCTAAATTTTGTCCATGAGTGTATACAAAGTATCATTCAAATAAGCCCACGATATTTCTTGGTAGAACAATTAAAGACCGAATTTTAAAAACTAGGCAACATATTTAAAAAAAACGTGTAGAGAAATTTTAAAAATGCCAACTGTAAAGCGATTTTACTTTAATAAAACAACCATATTTATGAAAGAGAGAAATGTCAACATTTAAATCTGATCTTTGTCCTTTCCTTCCTTATATACGAGACGAGAGTAAATATGTTATTTTTACTACTTCTACTAAACGTAACGTTTCCATAGAAAATATTTGATGGGAGATTTATGTAAAATCAAACATTTCCAATTATTTAAAAAATCTTTATTTTACAAATTTTCTATTAAAACTATTTTATTCCCAATTTTAAATCATAAATAAAATTTTAATATCAGATAAGTCAGATATTTGATATATACATATTACACTTTTAAAAATAATTTTAATTTTGCAAAAAAAAAATCTAAAATTTCTAAAATTCAAAGTTCAAAATCAGTAGAAACGAAAAAAAAAAGTCATAATATTAAATATAGAAATATGCTCAATTTATAAATTATCATAATATTAAAGAAACTTTATATTTAATATTAAAAGACACGTTTTACAAAAAAAAAAAAATCTCACGTAAAGGTTTTTAAAATATTTCGTTAATTTACTAAATCCAAACGGTTTTATCAAACTTGCAAAATTCGATGTTCATTTGTAAGCCTTCAGGTATCACTCATAGTTAAAAATACAGAGTTTCATTTTCTTTCAGTATTTACAAATAGAATTTTTTGAACTTCAGCAATGAAAATGAAGTGCGTGTAAATCATTATCCCAACATCCCGATAACATCGTCCTAGGTGAAACTTGACTTCCATTACATTCGACATATTGATTTATATCTACATTAAAATCCTGTGCTAGACGCGTCGAGAGGTCTCCCACACTTGAGTATCCATTCATTTGATAAACGTTTGTTCTTTTTAAATATCTTGCAGTCACTTGGATCATACTACCATTCTTCTCTAACTCGGCAACAATTGTTCCATTTGGTTGACTCATTTTGAAAACTGAATGTTAATAGTTTCGAAATTCGAGAACTTTATAGTGCTCATTTTATTTGCATATTTATTTTATTTATTTTCATATATATATATATATATTTGCATATTTTTGATTGTTAACATATTCATTATTGCTTCAGAATTTTTTTTAAATTTATTTTTTGTAATTGGAAAAATTAAAATATGAAAATACAAAATATGTATATTTGATTCTATTTGTTCATTGTAAGCTAAAATGTTGTTTTGAAGAGTTTGGAAAGTGTGTAAAGCAAGTTTCGTCTATAAAAATTTTATTTGATGATATTTTCATCTGTAAGTTCAAAATATATCACAAATACATATTTATCTAGCATCAATGCCATTCAATCTGTTTCAAACCTATCTAATAAATAATAATTTTATTTCTCTTGCATTAGAAAATTGCTTTTAATAATTTGTTTATGTCAACCATTACAAAATTTAATAAAACGTGATAAAAAATCGATAATCGAACAAAATGAATTTAACCTTTAATATCCATTTTAACAAGGTAAAAGTTAAGATAATCATGGGAGTTTCCGCCTCCCCGGTTACACTGTTAGATTGCTCATGTCTGAGTTAAGGAAGATATTAAAAATATATATTCAAAAACCTTATTAATTTTATAATATTTAACATTCTCTTGCTATATTAACCAGTTTATATTCAGCCACCATAGCTTATCGTGGTTTTTATTTCCCTTTTTGATTATTGATAAAACGAGGTGCAAACATATTAAGATGAATATATTACATTCATTAAAGGAAAACCTTTTTGAGAAATATATTGATTTCATTTCGAATGATGGAAATTTTACTTGTTTTCTGAGTAACTAAATATTTTTAAATAGGTGTTTTTGTTTTTTTTTTTTTTAGTTGGGGGGGGGGGGGGATAGGGTAATTCTGAAACAGAAGTGCCATGATGTCGTCCCTCATTGTCCCATATATCAGTATTATCAAAAAAAATCCCAACCTAAAAGTTGAAAATGACTTTATCTGAAGCCCTTCATTGTTGTTACAAAGCGAAAATAACATTTCAGCCAGTTTGCAGCTCCCTAAGAAAACCAGATTGAGGCGTATAACTGTTTAATTTTTTTAGACTTTTTGAAGAAACTGATTCCGAAAATATTAATCAAAAATTATTGATTTACAAGAGATAGAACAAAATAAAAGATAAATTTATGGTAAACAAAAAGAAATTTATCTTCTCTTAAGGTTAGTGCCTATTTACTTGTGATCTTATATACATACTCTATGAGAACAATTAATTAATTAAACTTATAATATTTATACAACACACGCTCCCCTGTGTATAAGCCCTAATCAAGTCCATGGTTATCTGCACAGTTTGTCCTTAGTGAGACTCTTTGTTAGTATATATGCCTATCCATGTTTTCACTTTTAGTGTATGCCAGTTTGATTCCATTTTGTACTTTCTCTTTCACAAAATAATACTTTTGGTTTATGTGCTCTGTTCCTTAAGTAATTTTGGAAATTTGTATCCAATTTATTACAGCCTGGCTGTCACTATTCAAGGTAATTGTAAAAGTTACATTTTCGAAAAGATCTCTAGTAATATCTTTAACCATAATACTCCAGAAATTCCTTCACATATGGAAATAAGTCCCGCTTCACATGTAGACAAGGCTACTAAATTTTGCTTCTAACTTCTCCAGTTTATTAAGTTGTCGCCAAGTTTGCCTGAATAGCCTGAGTAGGATTTTGCGTCTCGGGTTGTGCACCAGCTCGCATCAGTGCTTATTGTGATATTATTTTCTGTTGGATTATATGCCAAAATTTTATTTCAGGTTCTTTTCAGATATCAATAGATTCTTTAAACTCCAGGTAAGTGTATTTATCCTAGAACATTACTATACTGATATAAATTGCTGACGTTGAAGGATATGTTCGGTCGAGTACCCGTAGAGAGGTACATAAGTGATACAATCATGTCCTGGTATACAGTTTTATCTACCGGCTTAGAGTCCAAATACTCACCCAAATTTGATTTTGATCTCCAGGTGTCTACACACAGTTGAATTCTTTCAGTCCAAATCTGTGAAGAATTATATCAATATAATGAGTCTGAGATAGATAAAAGTCAATTCCAATAAATGGTTCGTCATCTTTCTTTTCTGTTAGGGTAACGTATTTTTACAATTATGAGGCTAGGTTATTATTAATTTTCTTACTGGTTCCAGCAATGATGATATCATCTACATATAGACCCAGTATTGCATACTCTTCTCCTCTCTGAAATTTATAAGAAGAGAGAGAGAGAGAGAGAGACACGTGGATCATATTTAATTCTAATCATTCCCGACTGGTTTGAAATTTCGTTGATCCGTTTGTTCCAACATTATCCTGAGTGTTGTAGACCATACAGGCTTTTTCATTTTCACACTTTGTTTTCTTCACCTTTTTGCATAAAATCATCTGGTTGTCTCATGTATACTGTCTCTTTTAACTCACCATAAGTATAAACCGTCTTCACGCCAT
This sequence comes from Cordylochernes scorpioides, assembly GCA_030710605.1. Classification (NCBI taxonomy): domain Eukaryota; kingdom Metazoa; phylum Arthropoda; class Arachnida; order Pseudoscorpiones; family Chernetidae; genus Cordylochernes; species Cordylochernes scorpioides. Next base: position 165,696,722 of record CP092886.1, on the reverse strand, counting down.
AAATCATTATGATTAGATTCTGTTGCGTTGCGAGAGCTGCTATTTTTCACAAGCTTTCCTTTTTGAGTACAGGTGAGAAATATTCCTTATAGTCCACACCATATCTTTGATTGCATCCAACAGCAACCAGTCTGGCTTTTCTTTTATATATGCCATCATTTAATATTTTCTTCATACTGTAGACCCATTTACAGTTGATAACTTCCATACCATTTTCCCTTGGTACGAGCGTCCATACTTTATGTTTCTCTATCTAACCGAGCTCTTCTTCCATTGCCTCGAGCCTTTCGTTTGAGCCATTTCTCCACTATTCATCGCTTTTTAAAAATTATCCGGAATATATAATGATCTATTTCCAAGATTACATTCTCGCCTCATTCCTATCCGTTATTCTTTGTGAGCGTCGAACTCCTTCTTCGATCAATTGCCTTTTTTGTTCTTCATATCTGGCTTTGTGTCGTTCTTCTAAGACGCCTTTTGAATTTTTTTCCTTCCTCTTTTTACACATCTTTCTCTTTCGATTCAGTTTGTCTTTAGTTATTTTCAATGTCACCACCTAGTTCAACTGAATTATCTTCCTGAAACTTTACTCTCTGAGAGGATTGTCTTCTTTCAAGATAAGAAAATTAATATCTTCCTGAAGATCATTTGCATATTCGATTCCTCTCTTCGCTATATTTTACTGATCTGACTTCATTAATTCTCTTTGTCATTATATCATATATTCTGTTGACTTTTATTTTATTAGAATAACCGATAAAATTCCCTTTCTACCCTTGGGTGAAAACTTGTTTCTTCCTGTTTTGCTCTCAAGCCAATGTGTCAAAAATCTAAATATTCGAATATGTTTGACCGAATGGTTTCCTGCCATATATACAGCTGTAGCAATTGATTCTGCCCAAAACTTCATGGGTAATTTTGAGTCAATTAGTAAGGTTCTCGCTGTATCTATAAGAGTCCTATTCACTCTCTCTGCGACTTCATTACTTTGTGGTGAGTATGTGGTGGCAAGTTCGTGATGGATCCCATTTCTCTTGAATAATCCTTCAAATCTAGAGTTACAAAATTCAGTTCCTTTGTCGGTTCTTATATCTTTTATTCTAAGACTTAATTCGTTTTCGACTCTTGCTTTTTATTCTTCAAATCTTCCAAAGATTCTCGCGTATATGGCTTCTGAACCAGCTTTTCCATTATGCATGCTTCACACTCTGGTAACCTTTCGAATTTTAGATCCAATCCTCTTACAATATGTCATTGAATCATATTTTCATGTATTCTTCGTTTATATGGTTTATTCTTTTATTCCATAAATTTATATTGCTATTTTTATTTGAAAAATGTGTATTTATAACCATGACCGTCTCATTTTTTGCTATTGCTACATTTCTTAGTTTTGTTTCCATCATAAACATTCTATCATTAACATATGCCTCAGAGCAATTAAATCAATCCTTTCACTATACATTTCTGCTCCATTCCTATTGAAAATAACTAAATAAAATTGTTGACTAATTCGTATACTGACAAGAAATTATTCCTTAAATTTAGTACATGTAAGAAATCTTTGATGCGAATATTTTTTATCCTTCACTTGTGCATGTGATAAGTCTCATATCTCCTTTGGCTATGGCTTGAGTAGGTTTTCCCTTCTCAGCTAGATTTATTTCACTTTCGTAATCTGTCACATATTTTTCATCAAAGTTAGGTTTGGTGTTAAATATACGATGCATCCTGAATATATACACCATATTTGCCTATCATTTCTCTCATCTGGTTAAAATTCTAATTCTTTTACATATTTTTCAAATGCTTGCTCATTAATTTCACTTTTCACAGTATCCACTCTGCTTTTCACGTGTGTAGACATGTGGCGCACTTACAGTAAAAGCAGTCGCTAACTACCCACCATTATTATCATGGCCTGTACCACGTGTACTAGGGATATAGATAAAAAGAACAGTATCCATTAGGTTATTAGAATGTTCTCTACTGTATTTGTGACTTCTATAATCAGGAGTCCATTTCTTTTGATATCCTTGTTTCTTCTTATTTCGAAACCAGCTATCCTTAGCTAGATATCCTTTAAAAAAACATATTTTTGGCTGAAATTGTTTAACTTTTCTATCTTTAGTTCTATATGCTTGTTCATACCCGTTCTCAACCGATTGATTTAATCTCGTATTTCTTCTTGACCCCTCTTCTATTAGAGTTTGTCGAATCTCTTCAAGTGTTGCCTCTATCTTTTACATCGTAAGACAATATCAATATTTCCACACCTTGGATGTATGCCTATGACAAAATAAAATGAAAGTTCTATTGAGGGAAATTGATGCCCTAATGATGAACTTCTAGCAGAAATATTTTTGACCTCGTTATATTACGTCTACAGTTTCATTATCTTTCATTCTAATGTTCTTTAATTCTAAGCCTATATCAATAATTTTAAAGTAACAAAGGTTTTTTTACTACCCAGCCTATGACGTGTATCGGCCGAAACTATGCTGGATATTTTCTTTTTTCCCCTAGTATATATTCTATCTATTGGAAATTTCTTAATGGTATATATATTGTAATTTAAACCAACAACCTCATATTATATATAATAAAACAAGATTTTTAATGCTGTATAATAAACACTTCTATAAATAATTATACATAATGATTGACATGTGTTATTACATCATCATATGTAATGTACTTTGTACAAACTGAGGATAAATAAATAAAACTCTGTAATATATTAAGAGCTGAGCTAAAGCAAAGATCGAAAGGTAGAAGTCCCACAACTTTGAGAACGAGGCCTAGAAGATAGGGCGTTGTCAGTGTACAATGACACCTCTTCCTATCCACGCCCTTGTTGCATCTGCTGAAACCCAATACTTCCTCTCGGCAAAGATATATAAGCCTCCTACATGGCCAGAAAAAAATAGTCACTTCACCATCAGCGGGAGTCCTCGTTAGATGTCCTCAAGGTCCGCACAATCGACCAAGTAGACCAGTAAGAAGCCTCTTCTCATTTCGCTCCATCTTTTGCTTAACTCGACTTTTATCTGCTCACGGAACTCTCCTAGTACAACTGTGTCCCTTCGTTTTTTGTGAGGAAATTCCCAAGTCTTCCACTCTGCCTCGACCACGACTGCCTGTACTCTGTGAGAACTGTTAAAGGTCTTCCAAGGTGCAGAGAGGTATTGGACAACTCTCCACATCCTGACTGCCCCTCTCGGTTACTACAGGTTTCACCCTCTCGGATTTCACACCACAGCGAAAGACCCCTCAGGATATCACAGTATAGCGAGAGTCGACAGGATCTCACACCATATATATATATATATTTTTTAAAGATACATATATTGGATTTATAATGTATTTATTGTTCCAATATTTCGAGGGGCGACTCTCCTCTCTTTATCGAAGATGTTTGTGTTTTTCACTAAAACATGCGCGCACGCGTACACCACTCTCGTTCTACAAGGCCAATGAAATAATATTAAGAATTTTCAAAATTTATATATTTGTTAGTTATTAAGAGGTTTGTTTTATATATATAATAAATGAATAGATAGAAAATATAATATATATTAAAGATTGAGCAATCCATATTAATATATATAAATAAATAAAAGGCATATATTGTATCTCTCTCTCTCTCTCTCTCTCTAAATTTATTATTCAAACAATATTTCTAGGGGCAAAACGCACTCTTTATCAAGGTTTTTCTTTGATTTAAACCAAAAAAACGTGGGTATGTGATCCACTCATGCTATACAAGATCAAAGTAAGAAACTATTTGATGAAATTTCACTGTATATAAAATATATTTACAATTGTTATATTTAATAATAATAATAATTAAAATAGTATATAATTAAATAACCATTTGATTGAATAAATGAAGAGGCTGATAAATATTATAGAAATAAAAATGAGTATAAGGATTATGATTCAATATATTGTGTTGATAAATATAAATAAAAATATGTTACAAGCATAAATATATACAAAAATAATAAAATAAAATAAAAATAATAGTAAATAAATAATTTAGGAAGATATAAATTTTCTATAAATTTCTGTTAGGTCAATTTTCCTATTTATGCTTTCTGTATCCTCTATAGAGGCCCAGCTTTCTAAAATAATCTACAGAGTTTTTATTTAATATATTCTGGTATATAAAATAGATGCTTTGTCAAATTCGGGTATATGATTATTGTTCAGTGCATGGTCTACTAGGATAGATAATGGTTTATGGATCCGTAGAGCTGCTTTGTGCTGGTTAATGCGTTATTTTAATGCTTTGCTGGTTTCTCCAATGTAAGTGGCTGGACAGGTTCTGCATGGAAATTTGTAAATAATATTGCTTTTGTTTTCCTTTTGCTATTATTCTTGCTGTCTGAGTGACGTAAAATTTGTTTTAAATTTGGTGCAGATTGATATGTGGTAATTATATTAAATTTTTTCAATATTTTGGCGATTCTTTCTGATCCGTAACTGTTTGGGAGAGAGCGATACCTTTTATAGGATTGATCATTGCTATTGCTTGAAGATGGATATCTGGGAGTGTAAATATGCTTCTTGATGAATTTCTTCGGAAAATTATTGTTTATTAACTCTTTAAAAATTATATTACTCTCTTTTTTTTCTTTCAATTTTTCTATTTGAGAAATATGTAGTTAATCTTTTGGAAAGTGTTTTTACTACGTTAATTTCATTATGAATCGGACTAAAAGAGCTAAAATTTAAATAGTTTCCTGTGTGCGTAGGTTTTCTGTATATGGTGGTTTCTATATGAATTTCTTTTCTTACTAGTTGAATGTCTAAAAATGCTAAAGAATTATTGTTTTCTATTTCGTGTGTGAACTTTAAATAAGGTTTGAGATTATTCAGAAAATATAGGAAAGTATCAATTTCCTGTTTCAGTTATGCGAAATACATCGTTAATATATCTCATCCATAATAACACTTTTAAATTATTTGCTACAGTAATAATTTTGTCTATTTCATTCATGAAAATGTTTGTCAATGCTGCTGAAATATGGTTGTCCATAGGCAAGCCTCTTATCTGCCTAAATAATCTGTTTTTGAAGTTAAAATAGCTATACTCTAAACAAAGCTTCATTAAATCTATCAGGGCTTCTTTGGAAACAGGAAGAACTATTTCGCGGTGGAGTTCTAGACAAGACTAGAGGGCTAGGACGTCGTGTGGGATTGATGTGTAGAGGGATTCTACATCAAATGAAATCATCCGACTATCACTGGGAATTTGTAGATTTTTGATAGTTTCAACAGCTACTATGGGATTGGAGACTGTATGAGGAAGTTGATTCTGGAATGAAGAAATTATTGACAACAAATATTTCGTGAGAGGATAGAGAGGAGAACCATCATAGCTAACTATGGGACGTAATGGTGTGTTAGGCTTATGAACCTTTGGTAAGCCGCAAAAGTTGGGAAAATTATTTTCTTCTGCTTTTAAATTTTCGAAATCTTTCTAATTGAGTCTATATGTGCGTATAATTTTGTTTAGTTTTCTATTGAATTCTTTGGTGATGTTAGTTAATGGGTCTTTAGTTAATTCTTCATAAACTTCTTTATCTTGTAATAATTGTTCTGTTTTATAATTGTTTTCAGTTGTGTCGTGTCCATGTTTACCGTGTTTCTTCCTTTATCTGAAGGTGTTATTAATATTTATTGGCTATTATTCAATGAATTTATTGCTTTTCTTTCTTGGTGGCTTAAATTTTATTTATTTATTTATTTTTTTTTTATTATTGGTGTGTGTGTGTGTGTGTGTGCTATTTCTGTTCTAAATTTAGCCTTATTATCATCCTGTAAATGTTTTATAGAATTTTCAATCGCGGCTATAGTTCTTGGAGTATCAATATTCTGGGAAGGAACAAAATTTAAACCTTTTGATAAAAGTGTGACGGTTTTAGGAGAAAGAGACAGATTAGAGATATTTACAACATTATTTTGACGTGTCTGGGGAAGAGTTTTTTATATCCATTTATTTAGTTTTTGCGATTGAATATTGCGAATAACGATTGATTTATTTTGACATTTGTTGTCTATATAGTTATTCAATTTAACAAATAGATCATCCGTTAATATTTCTCTTAGGAATTAAATTTGTAATTTTAATGTGATATAATTTTAAATAATAGTGGCAATTCTTGATTCTTGCATTCAAAAGTTTTTTCCCTGTTTCTATTAAGATATTTTTAGAAATATTTGTTCTGACTGGATCTTTAAGAAGTAGTGATGGCGGAATTATTTTCGCTTCGAGACATTTGTGGTTAAAATATAAATGTAATTTCCAACTATTCATTGCGAGGCGAATTCTTTCTAATGATCTTGGAAGCTGATGGAGACGACCGCTACAAGATGGCTCCCCTTCGTTCACAGTCTTTCTCGCGTTGGGCGGGCAAGAGCTTCAAATTCCCTTTGCTCTTCTCAGTGGTACACCATCTTCACGGATACCTGCCCACCGACTCCACCATCTCTAGGCTCCAAGCCCGGCTAGTGCGTTTCGTCTGGGGACCTTGGCGCACCGCTTCGCTTCCTGGAGGTGTCCTAAGACGTCTTGTCTCCGTAAGGGATTCGGCCTCCTCTACGTCGGCACGCAGCTGAGACTGGCATGTATGAAAGGTCTCCAAGCTGCGCTTTGTGAAAGTCTCAACGCCTACTCTTTGCTCACTGATAGTGAGGCCAGGGTAATCCCCCTTCCATCCCGGACATGGCTTCCACTTCGACGTCGCAGCCTCCTGAAGATATGGAAAGCAGTTTCTGACTTCCTAGCGCTGGTTCACCGGATAGTGCCAACACCAGCTAAGGGACCTCGCCATAATAGGAGGATTCAGGTTTCTCCGGCCACATCTGACCTCCTAGCCACTGCACGATGGAAAGTATTGGGGACATCGATGACACTGTGTCACCACTCACTCCTCCGAGCGTTGGTCAACCTTTGTAATAGTCTCTTAGCAGAAAGCCTCCGAGGGTTCCACACCGATAACCTAGGCGCAACTGTGGGGCTGCGCGGGACGGACCACTCCGTTAATGCGTCTAACCACCCGCACCATCCGCCGTACACTTGAGAGACCAAGTCTGGTGACCCTGCACATCGCCCAGCTTCTGTAGTGGTGGCGAATATTCGTCAACATTCCTATCACTATCGGCTAGCCGTCTCTTTGACGTTGCGCTTTCTCAGGGCACAATGCCGACATTGCAGTACAGCTGGCCCTGTACGCTCTTTCCTATCACGGCCTCTGCTTGAGAGACCTGCATCGCCTGTGGTTCTAGTGACCTGACGTCGGCCCACCGTAATTGGTCTTGCAGCTCCATCAGATTCCTCATACGAAAGGCCTTCAACATCATACAGCGGCAACCCGACCCACAGGCTTGCCTTTCGGCCAAGGGTTGGATGACAGCGCCCTCGCCATCCTCGCGTCTGCCAAGTTATCTATACACAGGTTATTTTTGTGCCTTGAGGTGAGGGGAGAGCGTGAAAACCCCTTTACTTACTAGAGGAGGATTCTTTGTCGTTGGGGGAGCCTACTGGACTTTACCTAGCTGTAAATAATTTTCTCTTTTGTTTTTATTTTTATTTATCTCTCTTTATATATATATATATATATATATATATATATATATATATATATATATATATATATATATATATATATATATATATATATATATATATATATATATATACTAGCCGAATGACCCGGGCAACGCCCGGGTTTTACCCGATTAAATGTTTTTATTCAAATAATATTCGTTACAATTATAAATTGGCACCGTGGATGTCACTTTTGTGAAACGTCCCGCTCCAAACTTTGTGTCTGAGAAGCGATATTTTTATAGAAAGATGATCTGGCTTTTGTTTTCTGCTCGAATGAATGTTTTTCTGTTAGAATTTTGTTCCTGCGTACAAAATAATGAACTGGTTTCACCCGTGGTCTCTGCTTTTTGGAATTTTTCCCGATATAATTATGTATCTAATAATCAAACATGATACAGCAATATCGTCATCATCATTTTCTGACTAAAAATATATAGTTTTAATAATTGATTTATATATTTTAAAAATAGCCTATCGTCTTCCCCTAATTTTTTACCTATGTATGGAAATTTTGGTTTGAATTAGTGAACTACTGCGAATTTGTATACCGGACATACAGACAGACATACAAACATTCATTTTTATATATAGAGAGATATAGAAGAGATATAATTTTGTATCTGATAATAAAACATGATACAACAATATCGTCATCATCATTTTCTGAATAAAAATATATAGTTTTAATAATTGATTTATATATTTTTTAAAATAGCCTATCGTCTTCCCCGTATTTTTTTACCTATGTATGGAAATTTTGGTTTGAATTAGTGAACTACTGCGAATTTGTATACCGGACATACAGACAGACATACAAACATTCATCTATATATATAAAAATGAATGTATGTGTGTGTGTCTGTTTGTCCTTTATGCCTGACCAAACCACTCATTGGAACGCCATGAAACTTTGGGAAGTTATTTAGTATAGTACTAGAAGGTTTCTAGCGAATAAAATTTTTGAAATAACTTTTCGCTTTAAAATAATCAAGATAAATATTCTAATTTATCTGTTATAATTCAACAATCTGCTCTAAATATTATCATGATGATACGATGATTTTGTAATGTAGAAAATTAGGAAAGACAAAATTCAGGATGACACGGCAATTTATTTGAGACAAGAATAATGATACAATTTCAAGGCAAGATACTATTCCTTTAACTTCCAATTACCGAGGGAACCAATTAATAATGATTTTATTCAACTTATCGAGTATTTTTCAAGGGACCGGGAAAAAATGTTCACTTTATCGAGAGATTCGTTAGACAAACCTTTACTCGGGTAAAACCCGGGCGAAGCCGGGTACGTCCGCTAGTTTATATATATATAGAGAAGAGATAGAGAAGAGATATAATATAAATGAGTTTTAAAAATTGTAAAAAAAAATGCATCGGCCGGGAATCGAACCCGGGCCGCCCGCGTGGCAGGCGAGCATTCTACCACTGAACCACCGATGCTTTAAAAAATGGCCATATTTAGGTATTCATTCCATTCCGGATTAGTCGGCGTAAAAAAAAGTTCTTCAAATTAAAAAAAAAAGAAATAGCCAAAAATACTAATCAAAATGCAGCCGAAAATTTTCCTCAGGTTTATAAAAAGCGACATGCAAAATTTGGTACCAATTGGTTCAGTAGTTTTTGAGTTTATCGCGAAACAGACAGACAGAAATTGACTTTTATATATATAGAGATATATCATGTGATTGAAGAATAACGATTGCAAACATACTTTACGTACACAATTTGTTTGGGGCATCTATAATAGTTCGATTATTGAGAATGTGCCTTGTAGAATGAAAATTGTTAACCTATGATGATATTGAAAAAACAAGCTCTCTCTATATAGCCCTGGAAACATGAAAGAATTGATAGTCATTAAATTTATAAAAATCTTTAAGAGCATATATTAAAAAAGGGGACACTAACATATCTATGTATTATTTGATCTATTCTACCATTGACTTGTATGATTTTAATAAAATATTTTAAAATCTCAAAATTTCTCTCTCTCTCTCTCTCTCTCTCTGAAAATATTTATTTCTTTTTTCTCCTGTAATGTTTGATTTTATGCTATTTGATATGTTGTTTTCTTACATGAAATACAATAAAGCGTTCTAAATTAGATTTGTAATTTTTCACAATATAAATTTCACTACTGCAGCAGATAAATGATCCTCAAACCTAACCTTTCAAAATCAATTTTTGTTATTGATTTCACCTATTATTGAGAGTTCGATGATACTATATTGAATGGTGGGTTCACATTCTGCTAGTGTCCCCATTTGTACTATATGCTCTTAAAGATTTCTATAAATTTAATGACTATCAATTTTTTATGTTTCCAGGGCTATATAGAGAGAGCTTGTTTTTTCAATATCATCATAGGTTATCAATTTTCATTCTACAAGGCACATTCTATATAATCGAACTATTATAGATGTCCGAAACAAATTGTGTACGTAAAATATGTTTGCAATCGTTATTCTTCAATCACATGATATAGCACATTCAAAATCCATTATATTACGTCTAGGGGTTCAGCAATATTTATATTTTAAAGATTGATTTTAGTTGTATTTAATTGATTTTTTTGTGCATAAATAAGTTTTACTTTGGACAGAGATAAAGTTCAAAACACAGCTAAATATTCCATCGCACATATATTAATTGAGATGGGGTTTAAGGAATATCAAGATTTCTAGAATATTTTAATTTGAAGCTCCTATATACTGAGTTTAGAAGAATTTTGATGAATAATTATTCACTAGAATTCTTTTTTTAGTCAGACAATATTTCAAAACTCCGGTGATTAGATTTAAAATAACATTTTATTTCGAATTTTTTTGAAAGTTTTCAGCAAAACAGGGTTTGAAAATAGACAAAAAGAACTATCATTTTTGCAATGTTGAATTTTCTTGTGGAATGATTATTATTGTTTGTGAATTTTTTTTTTTTTAGTTTGATATCTATCGTGAATTATATTCAAACACTGGTATGCCCTCATTTTGAAAAATAAAATGGAGTATCACATAGTGTAATTAAAATTTCTAAATCAGAGAGAGAGAGAGACAATGACAATTGAACATGATTTATTGACATCTCGTCAATACACAAAGTGCACATTCCGCACAATTTAATGAAGAGAGAGAGAGAGAGAGAGAGAGTAAACAAAAGGCGCGTATCATGTTTAAAATTGAGAAGCATACTTTAAATATTTACCTCACCGCGGCTCACTATTGTAGATTTTGACAGAGTATATAACACTCTGATGTCATCATTTCTTGCAGAATAACAATAACTGTGATTAGAATAGGATTTCTTAGAAGAATAATTATGATTGACATCTTCGTGGTCAAATGATTTATACTCGTAAAAGTTTAAATCCAATGACGCATTTCGTGACATAATCACATAACGTCTTGCTATGTGTTCATCGCAATTTAGATACTAAATTTCTATTTAAGAGCAACCAAAAATAAATTGTGTGTAACCTAGTTTCACAAATACAGTTAAACCTGTCTATAGCGCTCCCTCTAAATAGTGCTTTCCTCTCTATAGCGTTCGATTTTAAACATTAAAATATAGACATTTTGCATTTAAAGTGACCTTACTATAGCACCCCCTCTATATAGCACCCTATTTTGGTGAGTCCCAAGAAGGGGCGCTATAGACAGGTTTAACTGTACATATAAAAATAAAAAATCTATTTCGATTTCTCGAAGAGAATATGGGGGTAAAAAAAACTTCTCTTTCTCTACTTAGCTTAATTTTAATATTTGGAAAATTTTCATGGTCATGTCTTGCCCTTTTCTACAAACCTATCTCTTCGCTTATTCTTTTTCTAACCGGCCTATGATGCGTAACGGCCGACGCTTTGCTGGAGTTCTTTTTGTCTTTTTTACTATTATATGCTATCTACTTATTAATTATATATAGATATTATGATGAATTAGCGCGCCATCTGTTATGAAAATTCAAAACTATTATAGACGTGTATGATTCTTTTAAAAAATAAACAATTTCTACTGCCCTTACTGCATTGGAATAATTAATGGGAGGGCCATATATATATATAACAAACCTTCTATGTTTAAATTAAACAGTAAATTTATAAATTTTGAAATTGTCTTAACGGAATTATACATATATTACATGAGGTGGCATATTTGTTCGAAATTTAATTTAAATATATAAATATTTCATTCTTTTCAGAAATAAAGATCGATTATATATAATCTTTATGAGAAAATAGTAGAAATGTAATATTGTACTGGGATAAGGTGCATAAATTAAGAAAAAGGCATCTCCTTATCGTGCAACTGAAAGTTTCTGATGGCTTGCGCCATCTATCGGAATAAATATAAACTATTCTCGTTGATTTTTAATTATTATAATAAATTTTAATTATTAGGTACAGCTTGCACCACGCTGATGAGGGCCAACAGCCCGAAACGCGTCCGTGGTTAGCTTTTCTTGATTAATCAATAATGGGTATTTGGCCAATTCTGGAATAATTAAAAATCAACGAGAATAGTTGATATTTATTCCGTTAGATGGCGCAAGCCATCAGCAACTTTCAGTTGCACGATTAGGAGATGCCTTTTTCTTAATATAATATTTATGTATATACAGGGTGATCCAAAAGTCCCGCACAACTTTAAAAATTAATAACTCCGCGAATATTCGCGCTAGAGCAATGCGGTAAACACCATTGTGTTCAGGATGCAATGGGATTTTTTATGGCAAATAATGTAAAATTCTAAATTGATTTTAGTTACAATTTTATTCGCCAGATGGCGCTCTACCAGAATCAGAGATTCAGCGGCCAAATTGTTTGATAAATTGAAAAATATAACTGATCGACACGTATTTTTCCTTTTTGAATACCAGGAAAGAACCCTAATAATATCAAATAACAAATTAATAAAACACCACTTCGCCAAAAGTATGAAGAATTGGTTAACGATTTTCAAATACAATCAGAGATATGTAAAATAGGTAAATGCAAATTAAAACATGTAGCAAAAAGAAAATTGATATTTTAGATACGGTTTGTTTCCGAAGATAATAAATTTCTAATATTTTTAATTCAACCCTCACTCAGTATCGATTATATTTATTTTAATTCATTTGAAAAATATGTATCTATCTCTGATAATTTATTTTACTCTGGAATGCCGTTGTTGTTGTCGTGTCCAATAAAGAGCCTCAGATGTACCATGCATCTCCATCACATCAGCAGCAATGTCCACTATCTTGGGTGTGTAAAGCTGCTGCTCTGGGTCTATGTCAAATTTCTGCAAGGCTGCGGCCATTGCTGGACATGAGAATATGTGGGTAGGTGTAAGTTCCACACCAGGACAATTGTTGCATGCCCTATAGGTTCTTGTGCCATCTGGATGTATTGTCATTCCTTTATAGTGTTTTGTTATGTCTTGTTATAGTTTTTGTCATTTTTCTCTCAGAGTTTATTTAGAATTTTGATCTTTTTTTTTATTTTTTGTTTAATTATCTTGTATTCTGTCAAAGAATCAGCGTCAAATAATGACATTTGTTCTTTCCTTTGGCTCAACCTTCTGGCTTCCTTTGCCAATTCAAATGCCATTTCATTACTCCCGATCCCAGCATGGGCAGGGATCCAATGTAGAATGCATTTATTCTCCAATGGTTCCAGTTGGGTAAGTAACGAGTGTATTTTCTGTGTGATTTTAGTATTTCCCTTCTGAATTGCTTCTAGAGCGGATATGGAGTCGCTGTATATTAAAATTCCTTCTGCTTGATGCAGGGATGGTTGGTTAAGGCATACATCAAGGGCTTTCCAGATAGCTGTCAGTTCACAAGTGAAGTTTGACGAAATCTGTCCTGCTCCTTCTTTGATTTTGATGTTTGTTCCATCTTGCAGTATTATGTTAATTCCGGCCCCTCCATTACTCAGGGTAAGGTCTGAAGATCCATCTGTATATGCTGTTAAAGGGCGTGGCCTAGCATTTTTAATCAATAATTCCTACTATGAGGACATAGCCGTTAATATTCCAAACACATTAGACCTCGAAACCCAAGGTATCAAAGTCTACCTCAATCAAAACAAAGCCATCAACATATACAATATGTATCACCCTCCAAACAATACATTTATTGACGATGGAACAATGGCTCAATTTCTTACAGACAACACTATTATTTTAGGTGACCTTAATGCCAAACATCAACTATAGGGATGTTCTACGCCAAACCCAAGAGGCAAAATACTATCAAACATAGTTGACGACAATGCCTTCATGTGCTTAAATGATGGGAATCCTACCCATCATTCCTACAGCTATAATACTGCACAAGCCCTTGATATAAGTTTTTACTATCCTGACATTTTCCACAAATGCAAATAGCAAATATTAAAAGGTTTTGAAAGTGATCATTTGCCTAATTTGATAGAAATTAGCACCAAGACCAAAACTAGCTCAATTAAGAAAATTTATGGAACTTCAAAAAGGCTAATATGATATCTTTCGAAAACACCATTATTAAAGCAGCCAAAGTTTCAATACCAAGAGGTTATATTAAGAAATGGATTCCAAATTATACACACCAGGCAAAAAATATTCAAACACTTATAACTAAAAGAAATGAACTACAAAAAAGTGCACCCAAAACCAAACAAATTGTAGAACTGAACTGAACATTGTGATTGCAAAAATAAAAAGATTATACGTAAATGTGAAAAGGGAAAAATGGAAACAAACTTGTGAAAACCAGAACCCAAGAAACCCAAATACAAAACTTTGGAATTTGGCAAAACAAATTGACAGAGTCCAGCCACAAACTGAAAACACAAATATGATTGAGAATACAGATGGTACACCAGCAACTAATGACAAAATTGCTGCCAATCTTTTAGGTAATTCATATCAAATAAGTAGTAAAATCAAGGTTGAAAAAAGGCCGAAAGATTATTCATGACTGTAAAAATGTCACCAGCACTCATAATATTTTCCATGAAAAAAATCAATATGAAAGAGCTAGCTTATGCATTAGAAAACACTGACCTAAACAAGACTCCTGGGCCAGATGGAATCCATGGCCGAATGATATCAAACTTGGGCAAAATTGGCAAAGAAAGACTTCTTAATATTTTCAATAACTCCTGGAAAACTGGAAAATTGCCTCAAGACTGTAAAAATGCAACAATAATAAATCCCATTAAAAAACTTGACAAATCTGCTGATGACCCAAAAAACTACCGACCTATCTCCCTCACAAATATTTGCTGCAAATTAATGGAAAAAATTATATTCAGACGACTCACCTACCACCCCGACACAAGAAATCTCTTACCAGAAGAACAATATGGATTTAGGAAAGGACATGGGACAATAGTCCAACTCTTATTTTTCACACAAAAGGTAAAAGATGCACAAAACAAAAAAAGCCAACTAACCACACCATATCTACTTTTTAGACCTTACACAAGCTTTTGATAAGGTATGGAAAAACAAGTTAATTACAAAATGATACAAAC
This sequence comes from Cordylochernes scorpioides, assembly GCA_030710605.1. Lineage (NCBI taxonomy): Eukaryota > Metazoa > Arthropoda > Arachnida > Pseudoscorpiones > Chernetidae > Cordylochernes > Cordylochernes scorpioides. Next base: position 165,681,582 of record CP092886.1, on the reverse strand, counting down.
ATTTCAAAATTGATGGAAAAGCTATCACTTGGATAAATGATTTCCTTAAAAATAGATACATCAGGGTAAAATATAATGGCACTCTATCTAAAACCTTCAAATTGTACCAAGGATTACCACAAGGATCAGTCCTTAGCCCAACTCTCTTCACCCTATTTATTGCAGGCATAGAAGACAAATTTTCACATAAAACCAATATTGGACTTTTCGCTGATGACATTATTATATGGAGCAGCAACACTAACTGGAAAAAAGCTGAAAGAGATTTGAACAAGACTATTCTCCACCTAGAAAAATTTGCTAATAAACATAAATTAGAATTTAACCCCCAAAAATCTGAAACCTGTCTTTTTACTACCGATAAGAAACTATACAAAATAAGACCAAATATTATTCTGAAAGAACAACAATTGCAATATAATAAACATCCTAAATATCTCGGCTACACCCTGGATCCAGAAATTAACTCCAGTAAACATATTGAAGGAGTTGTTAGAAAAGGAAGAGACCGACTAAAAATCTTGAAATATATTTCAGGAAGAGTGGAGAGCTGAAGCAACAACACTAATATTAACTTACACATCTCTAATGAGACCTATCTTGGAATATGGATATCAAATCTATGGTACAGCATCTGAAACAAATCTAAAAACACTGGAAAGGATACAACTAAATGCACCTAGAATTATTACAGGTCTTCCAAATACCTGCCCAAATAATATTGTACTTTGTGAGGCAGACATTATGCCCTTAAAGGATAGAATAAGCTACAATCTGCCAAAATATATAAACAAAATCAAGAGTTATGAAAATAAACACAGAACTTTCAATTACATACTTATTTGGGAACCCAATATAAGACTCAAAAAAGAAGGCCCTCTCCACCTGGCCAAAAGAAATGGATTTTTAAAATATAAAGTTGAAAAATATTATTTAGCTGAAAAAATATCTACATGCGAACCACTAACAAAATGTTATTTTTAATGCCACTTTAAACGAACCCACCAACAAACAATACCAAAATCCAGAATACTTAAAACAATTATCATTAGAAATAATTAATAAAATTCCTAAAAATGCAATAACTATCTATACCGATGGTAGCAGAGACGAGTTGGGACACACTGGCAGTGGCTCTCTCATTAAAACCACAAATGGCAATGAGAAAATGAACAGAAGAAACCCTGATTTTTGCTCAATCTTCAGATCAGAACTTATAGCCATCTATGAAGTCTTAAAATCCATCAGAAATACTAAACATCACGATATATGGATTCTTACTCATAGTAGAAGTGCCATACAACACTTGAGTCACACAGGGGAACTTAGAGACAAAGTAAGCAGGAACATAATTGGTTATCTCCAAAAACTCTCAATACCTCAAAAATTCACCTTCAATGGATACCCTTACATGTTAGCATTGAAGGCAATGAAGCTGCTGATGCGCTAGCGAAAAAAGGCACAAAAGAACCCTTGCTACAGAAAAAAAACTTACTTTTAAAAAAATAGAAACAGTAGCCAAAATAAACAAGAACTGGAGGATCCCACCTAAGCACAGTTGGTACACCCTAGAAGCATATTGTCACCCAGACCTTTCAGTTCACAAGCCGGCATGCGAAGCATGCCCTTCGCTGCTATTCTGTTCAACTCATAAGCCAAGTAACGGTATCCAAGCTAGTGCTTGGACATTGTACCTGGAAACACCACCTCCCAGACAACGTGTCTGGAAGGATTTCTATACCGGTGGCCTTTAATCACAGCAAAATAGGAAACTATCTACTGTGTCCAGCAGGGACCGCGGGGAGGTAGCCCCAGCTCGACTCTGTTCACTCACAGCTGAGGAAAAGCTCAGCTGCCACGTCGTGGGCTTTCTCAAGAATCTTGCTGTGATTTCTCAGCAGCTTACTCTCGATCGCGCCCCTCGCCCTTCTTCTCTCTTCCTGCACACCCACTACCCTTGGACAATCCAAGGCGTAGTGGCGTGCATTCACATCCCTTTCTCCATAGACGCAATCAGGGTTTCTCTTAATTTTAAATCTGTGGAGAGTTGGGGAAGAGCCCATGTCCCTAACTACCCTAATGAGTTTGTGGGACATTACCTTACAGAGGTACTTGGGTGTTGTTACCCCATTGAATACCTCTCTCCCCTTCACACTGTTCCTCCATCTGTCCAACCATAAGTCCTGAACGTGACCCCTGATCCTCCTATAAACTTCTTTCTTGGTCACTGGGGTCCTCAGTGATCTGCCTCTAAAGCATCCTGCCTTAGCGATCCTGTCTGCGAACTCATTACCTTCGATGAGGCTGTGTTTTCTAAACCAAGGGAGCTCCGGAGCCCGCGTCATCATCTCCAGCTCCTGGATTATTTGATGCGCGAGTTGCCCTTTCTCCAGATTGATAACGACGAGGGCCGACATACAATCTGAATAGAGGCGGTCCGGGCTGAAGTTCTTCTCGGCACACACTCTGAGGGCTACCCTGATCGCAACCAGCTCGGCTGAAACGACCAATTCGTCCACTCTGAGTGTTAAACTTTCTTGGAAGATCAGCTCTCCATTAGTGAATATCACTACCCCGGCTCCAGTATTGGTTCCAGACTTACTATCATCAGTGAAAACCTCCGTGCCAATCCCTGTCGGCCCTCTAGGACTCCAATTCCACTTTGGCAACCACTGCGGAGGCTTCCTTGTGTCCCTCTTCGATTCCAGGGCCCCCGCTTAAAGTCCCAGGGAATCTTCCCTTTTCTCCCAGATCTTCTGTTGATGGTCTCCTCCTCTAGTTTCAATCCCAGGGGAATAAGCCCAGCGAGGACCAAAAAGGCCTCACTGCTGGTAGTGCGATATCCCCCTGTGATTCTGAGTGCCGCTGTCCTCTGCACTCTCTCTAGAGTTGTTGCCACCTTCTGATCCCTGTTTCGGCGCTACCAAGCCCCGGAAGCATATAGCAGGATTGTCTCGACACAGGAGAGGCAGAGGTTCCTAAAAATAGTACCCTCCTTCTCTCCCCCCCCTGTTGAGGGCCAACCAGGACAGGCCTGCACAACGCTTCCCTGCCTCTCGCCACCATCTCCTCCGCCTGGTATTGCCAACCCATCTTGTCATCAATGACCACCCCCAGGATGGTCATCCTATTGACCAACGCTACCCTCCGTCCTTCCATCCGGATAGCCGGCTTGTGTTCCCATTTGATCCCTTTACTTTTAGTTCTTATGTCCCTAGGCTTAAAGCTGAGGGCTTTAGTTTTGGAGACATTGAACTTAAGGCCAGAGTCATGGGCCCAGATCGAGAAAATTTGGAGAGAAGTTTCAACACACTTCTCAGTCTTCGCTCTCGAAGCAGTCTCAATGATGAGGAACTGGTCGTCAGCATAGAGAACCAGCCTGTCTCCCTCATGGAGCTCCTCCTGGAAAACGGTGTTTACCAGGATATTCCACAGAATAGGTCCGCAGCAAGAGCCCTGGGGGCAACCCCTAGCACAGTTTCTTTCCAACTTCCGCCCACCAAAACTGAGGCTAATCCGTCTATCCCTCAGGAAGTGACGAATCAAGCTGCACAAATTATCAGGACAACCCATGTCCATCAAATTTCTCATCAACTTGTTCCAGCTCATGGAGTTGAACGCGCCATCAATGTCCAGGGCCACGAAAAGAACCCAAGCACCCTTATTTAAGCCCATCTCAACCCCCTCTAACACCTCGTTCAGAGCTGTGGCTGTGGACTTCCCTTCCCTAAAACCATGTTGGAAAGAGGAAAGGAGCTCATTACTCTCTAGCCAGTGCTTCAGTCGCTGAGCTAGTAGGCTATCCAGGACCTTACCTAGACACACTAGTAAAGAAAGGGGACGATAATCATTAGGAGAATTACCCTTTCTACCAGACTTTTCGAGAAGCACTACTCGAGCAACCTTCCATGCCTCAGGAAAAGTACCAGTGTCCAGACACCTATTGAAAAACCTGGCAAGAAGTGATGGGTGCATTCTTAACAGGGCTTTCACGACCGTGTTATCGATCCCTTCGGGACCAGAAGATTTCCTTTTCCCGAACTTGAAAGCCGTCAGTTTCACCTCATTCTCAGAAAAGGGCGGATCCACCAAACCACAAGTGGTCAGAGAGATCTCGTTCTCTGGTTCCTCGTTTCCTAAGTGCCGATCCAAGTTGTTTTTATTTTGTCTTCTGCTTTCGAGCGAGTAGGTCTAGAACACATTCTCTCTGAATTTTCTCATTGTTGGTGGATGAAACAGCACCAGTGATTATTTTGGCCGCTTTTGCTTGAACACTGTCTAGTCTTACTTTTAGTGATGAGCTTGAGGGAGCCCAGACCGGTGTTTCATATTCCATTATCGGTCTTATTAAGGTAGTATATGTTGTTCTGAGAATTCTGGGTTTTGCTCCCCAATTTGTTCCACATAGCCTTCTCAGAATGTTTAGTTTTCTGATAGCTCTATTTGAGGTGCTAATTATATGCTATGAAAATTAAAATTCCTCATAAATAATAATTAAAATAATTTTGTTGACATCTTGTCAATACATACACAGTCTGCACTATTAAAAAAAGATAATTTGCATTATATACACTATGTACAATGAATATGGCGCCTCTGCCAGCGCTGCAGAGTTTGGTGGAGAATCGCCAGTGGGTCTCCAGCGACACCACGCATTTTGCGATCTACGATGAATACGTAGATCGCGTACTTCGCCGCTTAGGAGATGGTGATGGCGTGGTCCTCGAGACCAACTGGAAAGATCCAGGACTGCAGTATCACACCTAGGTATTATGGATTTATAATTTTATCAAGTATTTGTTTGCTTATGCTTATTTTGTGGTTATATTTATGCCTTTTTCCCTGGGAGTGGAGAAGACGCATAGGTTTGGTTTTATTGGGTTTATGGTCATTTGGAGTTCCATTGCCAACTACTTCAGTCCTCTCATTGATGTCTTCAGTATCTTTTACGATTTTTCTATGCTGCTACTTGTGTGCCATATGGATTTATCATCTGCATAACAGGCAACCTTTGTGTCTTCAGTGAGGTAAGGATGTATGTCGTTAATATATAGCAGATAGAGTAGAGGACTGAGCACAGATCCCTGAGGTACACCAGCCCATGTTCTTCCTTCCTTGGAAAATTCTCCATTAACCCGAACCTTTAACCTTCTTCCCCTTAAGAAGTCTGCAATCCAGATTAAGGTTTTTCCTCTTACTCCGATGTTGTGCAGCTTTTCACGTAATTTCTCCCTCCACACTCGATCAAAAGCTGAGGTCATATCAAGGAATATAGCCGTGGTCTTCTTTGGCGGTTTTTCCCGGAAAGAATCTATTATTGATTGACAGAAGTAGAACAGTTGATCAGTTGTACAGTGCTGGGATCTATAGGCCGTTTGGTAGAGGTTTATTTTATTATTTTTTGTGAGCCAGACTATGAGCCTAGAGTGGATAATTCGTTCTGGTATTTTACAAAGTATGCTGGCGAGAGCAATTGGCCGATAGTTCTTGTATTCCTTGGCATCTTTGTTTGGCTTCAGTATTGGCACTATAATTGATATCTTCCAATTCTTTGGTAGAGTACCAGTTTGCCATGAAATGTTCAGTATTCGTAGGAGTTGATTATTAGCTTTGACTTCAAAGTGTTTAATCATTTGACCAAAGATTAGATTATCTCTTGGTGACCTCTTGGATTTTTTTTTTGATGAGTTTAGCTCATTCAGTGTGAAGTCTCTCGAGAAAATATCTTGTTGATGGAAGTTTCTTGCTTGTTTAACTAACTGGTTTATATTATTTTTAGAGTCTTTTCTTCATTCGTATAGTTGAGAATGGAAGTGCTTGAAAGATATTCAGCAATTATGTCAGCCATCTGTTTGTTCTCGTTCTCGCTGTTCTATTCATATCGGTTAGAGTATTGGAGGATTGGTGTTGGTTTTGATTGTTCTCTAACACTCTAATTATATTCTAGTGTTGGCTGTACTTTCTTGGATCCATTTTTTTCGCAGAATTCTGCCATTTTTCTTGTTTGAATATCCAAATTTCTTGTTATATTTTGTGAATAATTTCAATGAGTTCCTTTCTGTTTTCTTCTGTTTTATTTTTTAAAGAAGTTCATTGATATTGTCTCTCTCTCTGAAATCATTGCCTCGATGTTGTGGTCCTTCCAGTAAGGTATCCACAGGTCTTTACGTCTACCTCTAGTTATCGATGCTCTTTTGCAGCTTTTTAAATGTTCGAAGAGAATTTTTCCAAGCTTTTGTCAAGCGTTCTGTAATTCAATTTTTCGTTGCACAGTTCTTCAAGCTTTTCTGTGATTTTTTTTCAAGTCGGCTTTCCTAAAGTTCCATGTTCTTTTATTCTAATGGACATTCTCAATTTTGAAGTTTAGGGTTGTTAAAATTGGTCTGTGGTCACTGATTGCACCTCTCAGGATTTTCCATTGTGTTGTGGGTGCGATGTTGTAATTTATCGCTGTGATGTCTATTGCGGATTCTGTGCCTGTGGACTTAGATAGATAGGTGTTCTCTCCGTTATTTAACGGTGTAAGGTCGAGGTCGGTTAGCATGTCCTCAACCTACTGACTTTTGTTATCCTGGACAGGTGATCCCCGAATTGAACTTTTGGCGTTAAATTCGCCGAAGTATGATTGTGATATCCGAAGACGCTTCACTTAATGTCTCTATTGTGTGTGCCCATACAAAATGCAAAGATTTCACGAGCTGAAAGTTGGCGATTTTGAGATGCGTCAAGAATTCGCTGCATGGGTTTTCCGGCAAATTGATTTTGATGAAAACTGGCTGTCGAATGTTCTGTGGACAGATGATGCTCACTTTTCTCTAAACGGAGAATTTAACATTCAAAACAGCCGCATTTGGGCAACAGAAAACCCTAGGATTTTCACAAAAATGCCACTTTACCAGCCTAGAGTTACAGTTTTGTGTGGGTTCACTTCTTTTATTATTGGGTCATTTTTCTTTGAAAAATCAATGGAAGAACTTTTAAAACCGTTTTTGTAACTGGTGAACGTTATGAGAAAAGGGTATTCCCATATTGCAGGGTAAAAGCACTAGGCGAAATAACATTCATGAAAGATGGAGGACCTCCTCATATCTCCCGAGGTGCCAAACAATTGCTGAAGGATACGTTCGGTGAAAATCGTGTGATAGGTCGCCACTTTATATACCAGTGGCCTCCAAGATCAACAGACTTGACGCCTTGCGATTTTTGTTTATGGGGATACATTAAATCGTGTGTTTATCGATGCTGGCCTACCACATTGGCCATGTTGAAGGCTTCTATCAGATGGCACGCTTTATCAATTTAACAGATATGTTATTTAATGCTGTCCATTCTGTCATTTATCGTCTGAAGGCGGTGATTGAGAATGAAGGGTGCCACATTGAGCAAGGATTGTGACCTAATACAAGAGAGAAGGCAGTTACCTCATGTGTTGTATAAGCCGCCATGTATTATATTATCTATCAATATTTTGCAGCTCTTTGTGTTGGGATATGGGGATAATAAATGCTGTCCTCACATCTTGACTTTTTTTTTTTTGTGAACAGTAATATTTTGTTTGTCATTTGCTCACATATTATGTCGTGCAAACCAGAGTGTTATAACTTCTCGAATAACACTGGTACACACAATTTTACCCCTTATGTTTAGTTTTTCGCTTTTCGCTCATTAGAAGAAATACATAGATAATAGATAACATAGAAATACATACATAAGAAATACATGTAGCATAAGGAATATTTTCTGTACACCAATAACTTTAGAAATTTTGTGAAAAAAAATAATACAAAATGATTTTACTACCACGTTTTTCAACGCAAAAGGTCGATTTAAAATTTATTTTTATTTGAGGGGACACATTTTTAAAATTTTGTACAGTATAATAAACAATGATAACATTTGACAAGCCCATAGGATATTTGGAATAAAGTACGACAAATATATTTTGTCACTCCCCTCTATATTTCATTTGTTGGATCATGACAAATATCCAGTTAAATAGTGAAGGGTCGCCAATCAGTCAAGAAACTACACATTCCTTATAGCAAGAAATCCTATTAATAGTGCCATCATAATTTTTGGTACTATATTAACATTTCAAAAATTCGTGTATTTATATCAGCAGTGTTTTTCAAACATTCAATCTATTTCACAAAACCTCATATAAAAATAAATATTTTGCTACATGTTTTAATTTGCATTTACCTATTTTACATATCTCTGATTGTATTTGAAAATCGTTAACCAATTCTTCATACTTTTGGCGAAGTGGTGTTTTATTAATTTGTTATTTGATATTATTAGGGTTCTTTCCTGGTATTCAAAAAGGAAAAATACGTGTCGATCAGTTATATTTTTCAATTTATCAAACAATTTGGCCGCTGAATCTCTGATTCTGGTAGAGCGCCATCTGGCGAATAAAATTGTAACTAAAATCGATTTCGAATTTTTCATTATTTGCCATAAAAAATCCCATTGCATCCTGAATACAATGGTGTTTACCGCATTGCTCTAGCGCAAATATTCGCGGAGTTATTAATTTTTAAAATAGTGCGGGACTTTTGGATCACCCTGTATGATTCTTATATTTTTTATTTAAAAATATATAGAGCTCTAAAATCTCTCTTAATTTCTAAGATCAAGGAATAAATTTTTATCAGTTTGAAAAGGAACCAGTTTTTATCATAAATTGTTTTGGAAATAAGAGATAACTATGAATTTTTATATAATAAAAGGCATTTATAGGTTCAAAAAGTTTTATTGCCAATATACGTCTTTATATAAAAATATGTAAAACCATTTTTTTCACATCAATACTTATCATCGAATTAATATGTTTCAGATTTCGAGAACGAAATTAATTTAAAAGTCATTAATCTTTCATATTTAATAATATATCTTCATTAAGTTTGAATATTTTTCAATATAAAAAGAATTAACCTTCCCTTATATTGCCCCTAAAATAATTCCATATTCCAACTTAATGAGATAAAATCAATTCGAGTGATAGTATCAAAATCGCCTTTATTTTTGCATAAGTGTATTACAAATGTATGAAATTGACCAAAAAAACGTTATTCATTACAAGATAGGAGATAAATATGCAAAAATGACCACCATATACCTAAATAGAATAATTAGACGACCAATTATAAACAAGGCAGCCTTGAAAAAATATTAATTTCTTAACAAAACCAACTCGTAGGATTGCGTAACCATGTGTCTAATTATAAATACCCATTCTTTTAACACACTTATCCTTTAATGAATTAAATAATAAACGAATCAATGCAATTTTGCATAGATATACCAACCTCGAAGTATCCGAATGTAAAATTTGCAAAAATATACCTCAGTAAAAAAAAAAAAGTTGTAAACTTTATCAACGTTTTTTTAACAAGCTTTGTCCGTTACCTTTCGACGACCTACACTGTCTCCCTTTTCAAAGATAGTTTATTAGAGAATTAGTTGTCCTCGTGTCCAATGAAGAGCCTCAGATGTCTCCATGCATCTCTATCACAGCAGTTGCAATGTCCTCATCTTGGGTGTGTTAAACTGTTGCTCTGGGTCCATGTCAATTTTCTGCAAGGCTGCGGCCATTGCTGGGCATGAGAATGGGGGTAGGTGTTCCACACCAGGACAATTGTTGCATGTCCTATAGGTTCTTGTCCCATCTGGATCTATTGTCATTCCTTTGTAGTGTTTCGTTCTGAGTCTTATTATTGTAGAGAATTAGTTTTTCGCCGATATTAACATACTGGTAATTATTCAAATATCTAATTGAATATTCGCGTAGCAATGTGTGTGTGTGTGTGTGTAAATAAATTTATCATTCTATATTTTCAAACATTCATTTTACCGCTTTTATTTAGCAAATGTTTTAAATTCAATATTTTTACAAAATTAAACAAATTTCATAATATATATAAACATTTTAAGTTAATATTAACTAACATCTAAATATATTTTATATATATTGATAAATTAATTTTATAAATAAATCTAGAATCAATTATTTTTTTTTTATTTGGCACAAATTTTAAAAAATATTTCTATAAAAATAGCATGTTAAATAAATTGACACGAAAAATATTCTATTATATATAGTACTTAAATTCAAAAGAAAAAGAAATTTCAGAATTAAAAATTATAGAGAGATAGATTTACAGAAACCTGAATAAACTGAGAAAAATAGGTTTTTAAAAAGAGCATTTTTAATTTTTCAAACTTTCAATTGAAAGACCATTTATCACCTAAAGATATCGAGGGCAATGAGTGTTTTTTTTTTCACCAGAAATTACAATGGGGAAAATATTTTCAAATAAACTTATTCTAAAATGAAAAAAAAAAATCTATGAAAACAATTTCAAATTCTCAAATTACTTTAAACATTGCATCTAAAATTATTTTCTTCTGTTTTCATAAGACCGTTTGTTGTGGTATTTGTCAAGTATTAAATTGAAATACAAGAATGTATTGACCATTTTCCCATAATTCCAGTAGCATCGTTTCAAGTGGTATTTCTATTCCATTAATTTCGACCCTATCTTGAATATTTCTATCAAGGGCAATTTCCAGAAACTCCTTCAGAAGAAAAATTGTTGTATGATCAAAGAAAACATATTTATCATTAGCAAATGGTTCTTGTATCAACGCTGATATAAATGGTGCACTAGTACGGGTTAACGTAATCTGAAAATGTGTAATTTCATTCATCATTTTGTCATCAGAATATGGATCAATTCGAAAATGAGAACTTTTAAAGTGTTGGAATATTTTTGCATATTTTAATAGTAAATAGGATTATTAACATACTTGTCATTTCTATAGAATAAGGATGGAAATTTGTTTATATTATTGAAATATGAAAATATTTAAGAGCTTTTTAAAATCATAAACTTGAGTAATGTTCTGAATTGTTTGTTTAGAAAGTGTGAAGTCAATCTCTTGCCTAACATTTAGAGAATTAATATATATATATATATATATATTATGATGCATAGTTTCGAATTTTCAAAATAAAATATATTTTATATAGTATTAATACCTTAGAATTTGGTTAAATATATCCTGAATTCATCTTTTTGTTTTACATTTTACATTTCAATATTGAAAATACTTTTCATAAACACCTTTTCAAAGTTAAACAAAAGAAAAACTGAATATATACACTACCTGACACTGAATTTGTATCGCCAATAATTAGTGGGCAAAAGGTTGTGAAAATCTGCATAGAGTACCAGTAACAAACAATAAATGATCTTTTTAGAACTGAATACACCTATACACTGGTTGACAACGCTGTCGACTCAATATGTTGTAGGACCACTGCGGGCGGCAATGCAGGTAGCAGCAAGTCTTGTGTTGACTCCTAAGCGTGCGAATGGTGTCCTGAGGTATGGCCTTTCCATTCGCTGTCAACAATCAGCCACAGTTCATCTTCTGAACGTGGCGGTGGCATCGCACGTAAACGACGTCCAATTAGGTCCCAGACATGTTCTATGGGTGAGAGATCAGGAGAGACTGGGGACCATGAAAGCACCGAGGTTTCATGCTGGGCATATTTGCCGATGCGTGCTGTGTAGGGTTTAGGCGTTATCCTGCTTGAAATTGGCATTTGGTACTCTCTGAAGGAAGAGTAGCGTCTACGGCCGGAGCACACCATCCGCGTATCGTTGGTCCATCACAGTGCTCTCGATAAGAATTAGAGTTAATATTCTATTATGGGCGAAGGTTTCCCAAACCATAATGTCGCGTTGTCGTGAGGTGCGGTGTTCCAAATATGCGGCCGGGTTGGACCTGTTACCTAGACGGCACCAAACTCTTACTCGGCGACTGTCATTGCAAAAACAGAAGAGAGATAAATCTGACTACCCTTTGCGATTTGGCTGTCCATGGGGCTCTATCCCGACAAAATTGCGAACGGAGATGTTTAAACCGTTGGGTCAATGCAGTCTTCTTAACGGGCGCCATGAGAGTAGGCCGCCGGCGACCAATCTGCGTACAGTGATATAGTGATTCTGGTTGGTAAGGAAGAATCAAGAGTGTTCTTTCTTCACAGCTTACAAAATGGCGACAGAATGGAACTGTGGTGCCGCCAACGCCATCCGGAGGATGTGTCGGTCAACGCGTGCTGACGTCAATCTGGCCGCGCTAGTACCCCTCAATCGTGCCACACCTTCTTGTTCCAACCATCTTCGCCATATCCTGTGCACTGTGGACGCATCGATGTGTCTGTCCATAGAGATTTGATCTATGGACCAGCCGGCCCTTCTGAGTCCAATCACCATACCTGTCGTGAAATCGTCTGTCTGCTGGAACTGTGTCGGCTGGCGGCGGTTGGGCATTCTCTGATACTAAACGTTTTCTCCGAGTCAAAAATATCAAATACTTTCCCTGTCAGACACAGAGGTGTAAATATTTTCAAATTTGCAAGTTCCTCATATATCTCAATTCACATTCCCGGGATGGATGCGCAATGTGCTTCAATTACATAACTCGTTGAGCTAAGCTTTTCTTATTTTTCTGCCCAGTAATTCTTGGTGTTGCAAATTCAGAGTCACACACACGCACAGAATATATGCAAATTTTCAAAATTTAAAGGGAACAATTAGAATTTGCCACCTGTAAATAGTGTTTGAATGTTGTCGAATTGATGGTACAAGTAAATTGGGGTACATTGATGGTACTTGTAAACACAATTTATCGTAAAAAGAATAGATTAAATAAGGAATATATGTTTGCCCCAAAAATAATGTTTTAACAAATGTTCGTTAGGCTAACTTTGACTGGGGTAAAAACCGGGCGTAGCAGGGTACATTTGCTAGTTATATTATAATTTATTTATTTCATAATAATCATATATATACAAGTTGTATTTTTATCTGAATTTGCCTAAACTGATGTTGTGACAAGTTTTTTATCACCACTAATACATTTGGATTTAATTTGTTTTTAAAGGGAGAGAGGTGCCACCTTTGGTTCATACATATAATATAAAGTTGCGGGAGGATGGTATTCCTGTACTAAAAGAAACATCTCTCCCTTTAAATATGCAATTAGAACAATGCATTATGTTTATTACACGAATAAACACTTTAAAGGGGTGAAAAGAATGATCCACAATACCTGGTTTTGGAAAATTCAGGTCAAAGTCTACTGGTATATTTTGGTTTCGGGCTTGAACCCTAATCAGTAAAGAGACGGTTTCGGTTTCATAAAATCCTAATCGTGCAACTTCATGTTGTAATCTAGCCTGGAATTCGGTCCCACGGCTTCGCAATCTTAAACACATGTTTATAAAATGCGACTGATTCCATAACTCCTCTTATAGGTTGTTTTGAAATCGAAACCTCCTCTGTGCTGATGAGAGTTATTGCCCGAAACCATGGTATACACGATGGCTTTGTCGGAATTTGTCAACACTGGTGTTGTGGCTCATTCTTTATCACCACTTTAAAGTTTTTACTGGGATGATAGACACAATGCTTTTTTCTAGAGTATTTTTAAAAAAGGTGTCTCTTTTGGCACATATATATATTCTTGGAACTTGGCTTTCAAAATCTAAATAATATTCAAAATTTCCAAAGAGAAAGATATATGAATCCTGTAATATATTTTAATGGGATTTACAACAAGAATTAAACCAAAATCATCACATAAAAATATATATCTTCATACTTCTTACATATAATAGAAGTATAAATATGTACGCGCATTTTTTCGAAAATTAAAGCTTTATTGTGAAAAATTGGTTAGACATTCAATGTTCAAAGTATTGTTCGTCGCTAGCCACTACATTTTCCCATCTTTCTGTCAATTAACGGATCCCATCGCGGAAAAAGGCCGGCTCTTTGGCCGCTATCCATTCGTCTATCCATTTTTGACTTCATCGTAATTAGAGATTTGCTGGTCAGCCAGGCCATGTTGTATTGATCGGAAGAAATAATAATCGGAAGGAACAATGTTTGGGCTTACGGCGGGCGGGGTAGGACTTCCCATTTGAGCGTTTCTTAGTACGTTTTAACGGGTGCTGCAGCATGTGGCCGAGCTTTATCATATTGAAAAATAACGGTCGTGTCTATTGGCGTATTGCAGCCGTTTTTCTCGCAATGCTCGGCTCAAACACATCAATTGCCTTTGGTAGACATTCCCTGTGATCCTTTCTTTCGGTTGTAGCAGCTCATAATATACCACTCCTAGCAGGTCCCACCAAATACACAGCATAATCTTCTCGCAATGATTATTCAGCTTGACCATCGATGATGAGGCACGGCCAGGGTATCTATACGTTGACCGATGTTTTGGATTATCGTAATGGACCCACTTTTCAACGTCAGTTACAATTCGATGCAAAATCTTCTTTCTTTTTTGACGTTGAAGCAGTTGTTCACACGTGAAAAAAACGGCGTTCGACGTCTCTTGGCTTCAGTTCATACGGCACCCGATTTCCTACCTTTCGGATCATTCCCATTTATTTTATGCGATGAAAAATGGCTAGTTAAGTGTTTAAGTGTTTTTGCGTCTGTGTTGGATCTTCATCGAGCCTTGCCTCTAATTCTTCATCCTCAAACTTTGGTGGCGCGCGCTCCGGTTCTTTCTTCGTCTTCCAAATCAAAATTAACACTTTTAAACCGTGCAAACCACTTCTGACATGTTCGTTAAGCTAGAACATATACTAGAATACTAAAAAATACTAGAATACGATGACTCTCAGCAACTTTTTTATTCATATTGAAGTAATGAAGTAACTTATTTATACTCCCAATATATATTTAACGTTTATATTTTTTTAATCGGGTTAACGAACATAGAAACATAGAAAAAAATAAAAGATAAGTGGGTCAGGTGTTGATATTAAAAATAAAGAAGGCATCTCCTGACCACGAGCACATGTGCTTTTTAGATGGCAGAGCGCCATCTAGTGGAGCAAAAATAAACTAAACGTTTATTTAGCTTGCTCCGTGATATTTGGCCAACCAAATTTCTTGATAAATCAAGAAAAGCCATCCACGAACGC
Source organism: Cordylochernes scorpioides (assembly GCA_030710605.1). Lineage (NCBI taxonomy): Eukaryota > Metazoa > Arthropoda > Arachnida > Pseudoscorpiones > Chernetidae > Cordylochernes > Cordylochernes scorpioides. Next base: position 165,666,566 of record CP092886.1, on the reverse strand, counting down.
GTTTCGCGCTGTTGGCGCTCGTCAGCGTGGAGTAGGCTGTAACCACTGCGACCAAAAATATGTTTTGGTCCCAATGGCTTCCCGAGAAATCAAGAAAGAAATTTCGAATTTAGTATCCATAATTACTCCCATCACCAAGAATTCCTTTAATTTGTCGCACATGAAGGCGGAGCAAACAAATAGAATACTAGAACGATCTGGTAGATAGAGCGGGGAGCGTTGATAATGAATGAGCTAGGCCCTCGCTATACTTGTCTGATCGCAGTAGGGACAACACATATTATGATGCACTAGCGCGCCATCTGTTATGAAAAATCGAAACTATTTTAGACGCGTAAGATTCCTTTTGAAATTAAACAATTTCTACTGCCCTTACTGCAATTATTATTATATGATTAATTTTTTCATTGCAGTAAGGGCAGTAGAAATTGTTTAATATCAAAAAGAATCTTACGCGTCTAAAATAGTTTTGAATTCTCACAACACATATTGTTAAATTATAGCTTCAGGATGGTATCAATTACTGACTTTAGAGAGAGAAAGAGAGAGCCGAAACCTCGTTTTTAGTATAAGTTGTATTTGCTAGTAGTAGTGGCAGTGTTGTAGTAGTATATATAATACCAGTATAAGTATTATTCAATAGTAGTTATCGAGTAGTAGCTAGTGAAAATAATGATCTTATTAATATCAGTAGAAATTATCAGCAGCAGTGTGTGTAGAGAACTATTAGTTAGTAATAGAGAGTCGTATTTAGTAGTAGAAAAATTATCACTACTAGTTAATAACAAAAGTTAGTTGCCTTAAATGGCAATAAGGAAATAATAATAGTAGTTAGATGTGTATTAGTATTAATCGTAGTAGTAGTTATAGTAGTAAATGTATATATAAGAATTTCGACCTGAAAGTAGCAGTAACTATTAATAGTTATTGTAAAAGGAATTCAATAGGAATTATTTATAGTTACCATTATAGTAGGCAGAGTAAGTTGTGTGTGTGTGTGTGTGTACTCTAGTTGGTAGAGTATATAAGAGTGGTGAGTATTTGGTGATAGTTAGTAGTGGTGATTAGTAATGATAATAATATTTAATTTTAATAGCAGTACTGGTAAAATTAGTAAATATTAGTAGTATATATTTAGTAATAACTAGTAGTAGTAGATAGTAGTAGTTTTTAATATAATAGTTGGTTTTCTGTAGTTATTATTTTAACATTTGAGTTTAGTAGTAGTATAGTATTTAGTAGTATTAATGGTATGTGTAATTATTAATAAGTTTTTGTAGCATATAATAGAAAGTAGTAGGAGTCCTTTACTTGGTTTGTTTTCAGGACGATATCGAGCTACAAGCTATCACGGGACCGAGCCTTACCAGAACCGACGAGGGCGCTGCAAGCGTAAGCCTCCAGCTCCTTTTTATATTCTCTCACCTCTACTCTTCCAAACTTCTAACTATAACGTCGAAAGTTTAAAATATCATGGAACAAGTTAAATCAACCTTTAGTTGATTTTTGTTCCACTAGATGGCGCTTTGTCATCTAAAATGCTCATGTGAACGGTTAGGATATGCCTTTTTTTTATATCAACATCTGACACTTTTAATTTTTCTTATTTTTCCCATTTATAAAGGTATGTTCAATTACAAGTATCATATGTATTGTATATCATATAGAAGGAAAATAAGATTAAATGTAGGCTTGCATAACCAGTATACAGTGATACGGAAATTCCTCTATAACAGATTTGACTAATCTTAGGTACGCATGGTAAAGGCCTTAATCTTCTTCTTCTTCCTTATCTACACTCAATCATATTAGGGTATCAAGCCTGTAAAGCTTGAGACTTTTGATGGTGTTTGACAACCATCATGATTGGGTGATTTAAAATGCGCCTGCCTTTGTCATTAAGACTGGGAGCACTACTCAGTGGCAGGCCGACTTAGCTCCAAAAAAATTGCCGCCGCTGACATGAGGGACAGACGCCATGTGCAGCCACTCCTAACATGGAGTACAAACGCTGCTCATCCTGTATCCCTGGATTAGGAGCCCTTACAGGGTACTATCAGCCCAGGTTTTTTAGTGAGCTTGTTACTGCTCCCCTTCCTCCTTTTTCATCCGGGCTTGGAACCGGCAAAGGCGGAGTTAAAGGCCTTAATAAATGTGGTGGATAGGTAGAGATTTACCTGAATTTTCCTGCATAATTTTGAAGCGGAAATAAACTAATGAAATCTGTCGTGCTAGAAAAATTCCCAAGATCAGGTGGACAGATAGGGTTACAGAAAATGTTCTTTTTGGAGAAGTTCTAATGGAAAATATAGACATATAAAGGGATAAATTGAAAGAGAGATAAACAAAATAGAAATTTTCTGGGCATATATAAATATACCGAGGATATCATTAGAAGAACTTCCATATTCGTTATATTCGTATCAAAATACCCCCAATCACAATAACTTTTATCATCGCACTAAAGTTTGTTGAGATAATATTTGATGATATATGTCAAAATAAACACATTGCCTAATTTTTTTATCACATTTAAGATAATATTTATATTCGTCACAACACATACACTTTTTTTAGAAATTTAAATAAATTCAGCAAATTTTGTTTTTATAAGAATGATTTAAAAATTCTTAAAATTATGAAAGTATACTGAAAGTAAGAAGTTCCAATTTTTCTAAATAATTATGTTATTGCAGGATGAAATCCGGGAGACATCGACCACTCAGTTCGAGGAAAACTTCAATGAGCCGATATATGTAAGCATATTTATCTAACACACAATTTCACATTCTAAAGTTTATGTCCATAGTTTCCTTAAATGCCATTTTTCTAAGATTCAACCTCTCAGTGTTGCATATAAAAGCAGAATGATCCAATACAAAGTTAGAGCTCTAAAGAAGCGGTCTGGTAGATAAAATTGGCTAAACCTCTGTGAGGGTTAATCACTGATGAGCCAAGCTCTCCCAATATATTTTTCATCGCAGTAAGAGCAGTAGAAGTTTGATTTATTTGTGAAAAGAAAAAATTTTGGTGTTTTCATTTGTATTATATAGATGACGCGTTATTGCTATGTATTAATTGTGTTTATTCGTATCTTTATGTTTAATTAATTTCTCTTTTTTCTGTATTTTGGATAACATAATTTGAAAGTAATTAAGAGAAAAGGTATTGATGTGTAGAAATCCACAATTGTTCAACATGGAATGCACCAGAGTTAAATGGGTTTTTGAACTCCTATAAACTAGATTACCTATTAAAGGAATAACTGCCCAGCTGCAAGTTCTAATGTAAACTAATTTTTATTCGAAAACTAAATAAATAAAAAAGGCATTTCCTGATCGTGCAACTAAAATTAGCTAATGGCCTAGTATTTTTTAGTTGAACGATCAGAAGATGCCTTTTCTTAATTTATCCAACTGATTCCAGTACAATTTCACTTTTATACTATTTTTTCAAATATGAAATTGTTAAGCTGATAACTGTAAAATATTCTTCTGCCGGTATTTTTCCCTGTTTTTAATCAATGTCAAATCAAACAGAAACTATTGACGAACGGCGCACACTTTATAATCGATATAAAAACCTTCACATTCCCTTGCCATCTTTTTAAAACAGAACCAATCAAAGAAATGAAACAGATATTGTCTCAGAAATTATAAATATGTTATTTCAGTGTATTTCTTCCAGTCCACACTATATTGTATAGTTCATATTACATTTTATCCTACATCTTGAACGTTATAAATACAATCAATTACTTATATCATTAAGGTCATCATTTTATCACAATTAGAATCGTGATAAACATTTGAGGCTATCTTTTATTATTGAAATATTTGTATAAATTATATTAAGAACATTTTCAGGTCTTACTGCAATCAGAAATATATAATATAAAGATATGACTCATCAGTTGGTGAACCCTATAGTTTAATCACCAGACCGTTTATCATTGTATTAGGCTCATTGGATTAAATAGGTTCTATTTAATTAGTAATAAAATATAAAACAATTTGAAACAAATACGGACTCAAGTTCTCTTTTAGGATTGAAGAAATAAACTTTAAATTAAATTCTTTGAGAATACTCTTCCAAAATTTATTTCAATCATGCTACTCATTCTTATATGAAAAAGGAGCCTTATATACGATCAATCTAAACTCTAATATCTGATTAGGTTAAGACATCTACCTGAAAAACTTTGTTTTTGATTTTTTTCCATATCTTCACAAACTTTTGACGATATGGTGATATGATATTCAATTTCTTATTTTTTATATTGGTATAATGAAAGCATATAGGGAATCAACTGTCTAGCCAGTTGATTTCAAAAAATGATTAAGGGTGGAGCTGGTTACTGAGTACATGGCCGTGTATTGCAGCACGACATCCTAGAACTCCGGGACCTAAATGAAGAATCTCTCACGGAGCTAACCATCAATGTGAGCTATCATTACTTTACTTTGTGCGTTAGATATAACGCTTTAAAAACCTTATAAATGCTTTTGTTTGAAAATTCATCATATAAAATCACTATCCACACGAAAATATTTCAATTTGCCATTAAGTTAATTATTCTGGAGAGAAAGATATGTGCTTAAAAGACAGAGAAGTTCAATGAATAGTGCTTTTTAACTTTTCGACTGAAATTTTGGTCTTTTTCATTCACAGTCATGGACAAAATTTGAGAAATCTGTACCTTTTATCATGTATATCAGGATTCAGACAATAACTCTGAAAGATATTTGATTGACAGTGACTTTTATTGAAGATTCACGAGATAATCAAGTGTGAATAAAATTGCCTCTGTCTCCTTAAAAAAGCAGACAACCGGCGACAGCAAATACTTTCCGCTTCATTAAGTTTTATCTATGAGTGTGTAATGTTATAGGTGAGATTAGATTAAATTATGAGTAATCAATTAATCAGAATTGAGAACATTTTGATATATTTTAAACTATATTTTTCAACAATTAACACATCTCTAAAGTATTGGAGGAGTGTGGAATATGTTTTATATAAGGTTCCATCATGTAAGAAGGAAACCTCCTTACCTAGTGTCTTCACGTGGCGAAGGGTAGACAACGCCCTATATCCTAATATGGAGGAAGGCTCTCACTTTCCATTGAAATTGAAAACGGCCTCAAAAGATGGATAAACCTACTATTAGGTAAAAGGCATACGAATGCGGCAGACAAAGAGAAAACACCTAATTTTTTTCCATGAAAATCCTCAATAAATTGGCAAAATGTACTATGGCTACATACACTCATGGACAAAACATAAGGAAGTTGTACCTTTTAGCATGTATATCAGGATTCAGACAATAACTCTGAAAGATATTTGATACGCAGTAACCTTTATTGAAGACACACGAGATAATCAAGTGTGAACAAAATTGCCTCTGTCTCCTTAAAAAAAAAAAAGAACACATAAACAGCAACATCAAAGACTTCCTACTTCCTTAGGTTTGTCTCTGAGTGTATATTGCCACCAGACTATGTTTATATATTGATCCTCATGAAGGAGCCTGATTGATGAGGAACGCCAGTCTCAGGGCTGATTCACCTGACATAATTATACCCACAGAGTCTTATGACTCATTAGTGGAGAATCACCCATCCCCGTTAAACCCATTCCGTAGTTTAATTTCTCGAGACTAGAAATTAATTGAGAAAATGTCTTGGAATTGAATAAAATTATGAATAATTCGTTATTCATTTGAAAATTAACCTTTGTCATTCTTGATTTTATTCTCTCTCCTGTTACAAGATCTAATTTATCCTATTTATCACAACGAAACAGCAATAGCCTCGAATATAGAAAATATTCAGAAGGATTTGCATTGCACACATGACCCCTTTACATTTCTTACAATAGAATTGCGTTCTGAATAGTCCTTCTGAAGGCCATTTACGGAAATTTATATTATAGCGAAATATTTAACGTACAGATATTAACAATTTTAATCATTATATTTTGCTTCTCTATAAATATCCCTCTTCTCTGATATTTTATAAATTATAATTTTTTACATCAAATAACCTGCCGTGTGTGTGTCATTCGTATATTTATATTTCATAATTTTCTATGTGACATTTTGATGGAAATACTTAGCAGAATAAGTGAGACAAATTGAAGATTGCCGAGCAGACATTGAGGCCATGTGTGCTGTGAACTACATTTTCCGCGACTGAATCTATAACTCCACCGCCGTGTCAAAGTCAAGACTTCTCTCCAAAATGACGATGTTATTTTAAAGAATCTGATGATAAATCCGCTCTTCTCACGCCGCATAAAAAAGGAAGCAAAACTACTAAGGACAAACTTGGGAATCCTTGACAGAAGCACTTCAGCTTCGAATCAGTATCAACAAGAATTGCAAGCTGTGGGTCATAGCTTCCTTAAGAAAGAAGCTATGTAGCATACTAATTATTATTTTATGCACAGGTTTACAATTTTATTCATTTTATTTTGCTACACTATAAACGTCCCTTTTTGCCTCTCTGGTTTTTTATAAATTATAATTTTTATATGCACTAAATAAAATTCCTTGTTTTTCTGATGTTTGTCTTTCCTCATTTCCTACGTAACATTATTAACTCTCATTTACAATACGCTAACGTTCACATAATATCTTTATTTATCCGCTTATTCTCACCAAAGGACACGACCAATGAGATTAACTAATCACAAATAAGACTTATTCGGGTCGTAAGGCTCAAAGAATGGTGATATAGGTGAAGGAACAAGACCAGAAAGAAAATGGCGCTGAAGATTACTACTCCATTCCGAGAGTGAAATATGGATACAATTGGCAACGCTGTTACTGCGGTGTAGTGGTGAGTATTTGCCTGAACGTATCTAGTGTTAGTCGTTCAAAACAATAAATTTAGCTAGTCATTTTTATTATTCGACAGTGAAGATTGAAATAAAAATTTTATTCTCTAATGAGAATAATTGAATTGGAGAATTGTTGCCAACAAAATTTCATTCCTAGGCAGAACCAAATATTATCAAAGAGTTGTGATGCAGTTCAGAGAGCTAGACCCAAAAGAGCGTGGCGCGGCGTCTTTCAACACCATGCCGTCAATGGGGCCGAGACACAGCCGGAAATATTCCTCTCACATTGCAGAAGTAAGTACTAGAGGTTCCACTATATATTGGAATCTTTCAATCCGTAGTTTGGGATGGTCCAGCCGGAGATATTCCTCTCACGTTGCAGAAGTAAGTACTAGAGGTTTCACTATATAGCGGAGTCTTTCAATCCGTAGTTTGGGATGGTCTTGGTCAAAATATTCAAAGACAAAGCCTTATTTCCTGGGAACATCGATGCAGAGCTGTTGCTGTGTTTCCAGGAAATAAGATATAGATAGCACTCTCTGCCATCTAAAAATGCTCGTGTGAGCGGTCAGGATATGACACTTTTTTTAGATCAACACCTGACCTTTTTCTATTTTTATTATTTATCCATATTTATATGCAATTTGTTAGTTTCAAAAATAAAGTCTTCCATTAAAATTGTTAAATATAGCCGACACTATAGAATCTTATATAATATTGTTTTAAAATGATTAATAGAACTACTAACAATATATCAAACTCGCCTTGCATATATATTTTATAAAAATCCGGTAACTCTGAAGCATAGCAGCACACACAAAAGAAGTGGGATATAAATTAAGGTTCATTACAATGTCATTCGGTCAGGTGTACTTTACATCATTTGTTATAGAATTTATATTATCTGATTCCGGTGACGTCAGAGCTACATTACCTTCCAATATAACAAAACTAGCGGATGTACCCGGCTTTGCCCGGGTTTTATCTGCGTGAAAGTTTGCCTAACGAATATTATTGAAAATAATTTTCCGGAACATAGAATATTATGATAATAATGATAATAATGTTCATTACATTATATATTTATATAATACTAGCGGATGTACCCGGCTTCGCCAGGGTTTTACCCGAGTAAAGGTTTGTCTAACGAACATTTGTTAAAACAATTCTCTATAAACTTATAAAAAAATAATAGATATATTTTGATAATTTGAAACTCGTAAATTTGAACGGTCCCTGTGTGCCGTGTCATCCTGAATTTTGTCTTTCCTAATTTTCTATATTACAAAATCATCGTTTTATCTAGAGAACATTTTTCCCGGTCCCTTGAAAAATACTCGATAAGTTGAATAAAATCAATATTAATTGGTTCCCTCTGTAATTGGAAGTTAAAGGAATAGTATCTTGCCTTGGAATTGTATCATTATTCTTGTCTCAAATAAATTGCCGTGTCATCCTGAATTTTGTCTTTCCTTATTTTCTACATTACAAAATCATCGTTTTATCTAATGAACATTTTTTTTCCGGTCCCTTGAAAAATACTCGATAACTAACTTTGACTTGTGCGCAATTAATAGGTAGAAAATTTTACTTTTGATAAATAATCTTTAACATAATAAACTTAGTGATAATAAAACTTATGGATAAAAAAACTTGTTAACATCGTCGCAATGGGGGCGCTGCTTTCGAGTTAAATCTACAAATCTGCAAATAACTCTAAGGATATTCAAGATATTCAAGATATTATTTTTCAAAGGCCTTCCCAGTACTATACTAAATAACTTCCCAAAGTTTCATGGCGTTCCAAAGAGTGGTTTGGTCAGTCATAAAGGACAGACACACACACACATACATTCATTTATATATAGATAGATAGATAAAGATAATAGATCATATAATGTAATATAATAATATATAAAATATATTTTTCGAGCAAACATATCCACTCTCTCTACTGAATAGATTTCTAAAAAGATATATCCTTCCTTCCTTATATATATAAAAATGAAATGCGAAATCGATGTTTGTTATCGCATCACGCAAAATCTACTGACTCAATCATTATGGAATTTCGCATGTAGGTAGCTGAAGATTTCGTTTAACATATAGGCTATTCAAAAAACTAAAAAAGTTAATGTGCTTTTTTTTTTAAATAAAAAACCAAAAAGCTTTAGTTCCAGTCTTTTACCGCTAGGGCGCAGCACTGGTCGCGACGATAAATGAATTTGATTTTTTTAAAGCATCGGTGATTCAGTGGTAGAATGCTCGCCTGCCACGCGGGCGGCCAGGGTTCGATTCCCGGCCGATGCATTTTTTTTTTAAACAATTTTTAAAACTCATTTATATTATATCTTCTATATAAATGGAAATTTCATAAGTGGTGTTCGCTAAAAACTTTCGTTACAATGCATCAATTTCGACCAAATTTTCAACATTTATGTAAAACGAGATGGAGCAGGTTTTGCTTAACATCAAAATATTTTTCCTAACTTTAAAATACATAACTTTGCTGTTATCGATAAAATACAAAAAAATTCAACAGAGTTAATTTTATTTATATATAAATACAAAAAAAAATTCAGCAATTCATTCAACTCAATCTAAAAAAATATTCAAAACAAGCAATTTTAAGATAACACCATATGTAAAACAGTCGGCCAAGAAAACAACAACGATATTACATCTGTCTCACATATTCACACACAATCTTGATTAATAATTAAAACTAATCTTTAGCATTGTTTATTATACTTCGTAATATATAATATTCGTTAGGCAAACTTTCACTCGGATAAAACCCGGGCGAAGCCGGGTACACATCCGCTAGTATATATATAAATATCTAGAGATATACTACATGATCTTAGCCAAAAGGCCGAGAAAAGATATTTAATATATAGAGATGACCTGGCTTCGAATTTTGTTCTTGCCTACTAAAAATTATTATCTGGATTCGCCAGTGGTCTGCTTTAGTGAATATACCCCTAAAGAATTTTTAAAATGTAAATCACAAGCATGATACAGCAATATTGTCTTTATAATATGATGCACTAGTGCGCCATCTGTTATCAAAATTCAAAACTATTTCAAAGGCGTAAGATTCTTTTTGATATTAAACAATTTCTACTGCCCTTACTGCAATGGAAAAATTAATGAGAGGGCCTGGCTCATCAGTGGTAAACCCTCTCGAAGCATATTATATATTTATAAATGTATGTAATTCTACTGTCCTCAAAGCTTATGTCCATAGTTCTTCTAAAATACCCATTCAAAGATTCTACTAACAGTATCACTATAAAAGGAAGTTAAAAAATGCAATATAACAGCGGTATGGTAGATTAAACTGGCGAAACCGCTGAGAGGGTTCACCACTGATGAGCCAGGCCCTCTCATTAATTTTTCCATTGCAGTAAGGGCAGTAGAAATTGTTTAATATCAAAAAGAATCTTACGCCTTTAAAATAGTTTTGAATATTGTCTTTATCATTTCTGACTAAAAAAATATTGTTTCTCAGTACATGGTTAATTATAATTTTTCTTGTTTAAAGCGCGCCAAAAAAACTTTTCAGATTTAACTCTCTGTCCTGTTCAAATTTCAGCGAGATTAGTTACATATTGAGGGCGTGCATAGCCGACCAACATATATATATATATATATATATATATATATATATATATCTGATATCTAAGTAAAACGTTTATGGAGATGAGTATCTTTTATTCTGGTCTTCTCAAGCTTTCGGGCTTGTCCGCCCTTCTACAGGAGAAACATATACTATATAACGAGAAAATATAACGCCGCTTGATGCTAAAACTATTATGATTTTATGTACATATTGTTGCACTGGGCTGCGGTTTGGCAGATTCTTCAGTCTTGAGTCTCTCCTCAGACGTGTCTTGCATCTTTCCAGAACGTGTCTCAACCATCTTACAAGGTTAAACCAGTCAATAATAAGACAACTATAAATTTAGGTAGCACCTAGAATCTCTCTTTATTTACCACATCAAAGTTTAAAGCATGTAGGGTATTTAGTGTATCAAAATACAAATGTTTTATAGTACATAATATTTTATATTAATAATCTGTTTTATAAAAATAAATAAATTTATAATTTAAATTTTAAATATATTAAAAATAATATTATAAATAATTTTAAAAATAGGCGCATTAATCATGATGCAACACTTCCCCCTCTCCAGAGGTCGTCACGTCCTCGTGAGTGACCTCATCAATTCTTTCAAAATAGGGTTTGAGTCTTGAGACATGGACAATCAATGGGTCTTGGCCAGGATTATCTTTCGGCTCAATTAAGTAATTTACGTTGAACAGCTTCTTTAATATTCGATATGGCCCAAAATATTTTCTCAATAGTTTTTCACATTTTCCTGACTGGTGTCCAAACTGCCACTAAATGTCCTGGTTCATAGATTCTCTCGTTGTGTTTTTTGTCATAGTTTCTTTTCATTCTTTCCTGAGTCTTCTCTGTGTTGTTAATGACTACCTGTCTCGTCCTTGCTATTTTATCTAAGTAGTTTTCTATATATTCGTCGTAATCGTCCATGTTACTGTCCGTTTGGATATTCTCGTCATCTAAGAGGGACATGGGTTCCCTCCCAAACAACAGGAAAAATGGAGAGTAGCCTGTGGTTTCTTGAATTGTGGTATTATATGCGTGGGTGATAAAAGGAAGGATTTCGTCCCAGTTCTTCTGATCCGTATTCACATACATGCTGATCATATTGATTAAAGTTCTATTTAGCCGTTCAGTTAGTCCGTTAGTCTGGGGGTGGTAGCTCGTTGTGAAGCAATGTTTAACTTTGCACATTTTCATAACCTCCTTCATCAAATTGCTAGTGAATTGTGAACCTCTGTCGCTGATAAGAAATCTTGGAGCCCCGTGACGTAAAAATATATGTTCGATTAAAAATGTAGAGACTTCTTTCACTGTCGCTTCTGGTACTGCCTTTGTTTCAGCATACTTGGTATAATAATCCGTCAACACAATGATCCATTTCCTTCTTCTTTTCGTTGATGGCAAGGGGCCAACAAAGTCAATTCCGATTCTTTCAAAAGGGTAGTTAGCTGGGGGAATAGGTTGTAGAAGTCCAGATGGCAACTGATTTGAACCTTTCCGACTTTGGCAAAGATGGCACGTCTTTACAAATTCGGAAACATCTTTCAGCATGGAAGGCCAATAGTATTTATTCTTCAATCGGTATGTGGTTCTGGCGACGCCCAGATGGCCATTCAGCATATGGTTGTGGTATTCACTCAAGATTTCTTTCCTTCTCTTCTTTGGCACTACCAGCAACCATTCTCTACCTTCAGGATTTGGATTTTTCTTGTAGAGACACCCATTTTCTTCTTTAAAGTTCTGTGTAATTGAACGCTTGTTTCCACTAAGGTTCTCCTTAATATTCTCAATAAATTCATCCTTTTCGTCTATTTCGTCTGTATTTGATTCAAAAATAGTCTTTCATAATCCTCGTCCCATTCGTTTTCTGGTAAGGGTCCTCTCGATAGACCATCAGCGTCCAGATGTTTTTTTCCCGATTTGTGTATAATTTCGAAATTATATTCCTGAATCTTCAGTGCCCATCGTGCTAATCGACCGGTCGGATCTTTTAAATTCTTAAGCCAGCATAGTGCGTGATGATTAGTTACGATTTTAAAGTGCCTTCCATATAAATAGGGCCGTAATTTTGATATCGACCACACTACAGCTAAACATTCCTTTTCGGTGGTTGAATAATTTTGCTCAGGTTTACTTAGGGTTCGGCTCAAATATGATATTACCTTCTCTTCGCCACCGATATTTTGAATTAGTGTTGCGCCTAAGCCGATGTTAGAGGCATCTGTGTGAATGCAGGTGGCTGCATTTGGATCAAAGTGACCTAAAATTGGCGGATTCATAAGAGCTTTTTTAAGGTTTTGGAACGCTTCTTCCTGTTTTCCTGTCCAGATAAATTGCACATTTTTTCTGATGAGACTGGTCAATGGGTCAGCGATTAATGAGAAATCTTTAATAAATTTTCTATAATATGAGCACATTCCTAGGAATGATTGCACTTCTTTGGCCTTCTTGGGCTGAGGAAAATCTCTAACGGCTTTTATATTATATTCGGCAGGTTTTATACCCTCTTGGTTGGTTATATGTCCAAGGATCTCAAGTTCCTCGAAAGCAAATCTGCATTTCTTGGCGTTCAGTTTTAAATTAGATTCGCTGAAGCATCTGAGGACAGCTTCAAGTCTTTTAATGTGGGTTGGAAAGTCCGAGCTGTATATAATTACATCGTCCAGGTAGCAAAGGCAAATCTGCCATCTCAGATTTCCGAGGACATTGTCCATGTTCCTCTCAAAAGTAGCAGGGGCGTTGCATAGACCGTAGACCGGTTTTGGCTCAGGAATGGGAGTGTAAAATCGTCTAGGGGCAGATACCTGGGGCAGCGGCTTGTTCTGGTAGTACCTCGGAGCGGGGGCCTGGGGCTTGGGGGTGTTCTGGTAGTACCTCGGAGCGGGGGCCTGGGGCTTGGAGGTGTTCTGGTCTGGTCTTCTGAACGACGGAGCGTTCTTCCATTGCTCTTGATGGTGGGAACGAGGAGAGCGTGGTCCATTATATAGAACCTTTGATTTTTCTATACGTTCTTGATAATTATTTTCAAACAAATCCATCTTTTTACACAATCTTAGGAGTTCGTTGGTATTCTTAGGAGGGTTTAAGTAGAGGGCAAAAGAGTACTCTTTCTTTAACCCTCCAATACCCCAATTTATTTTATTCTCTTCTTCCATTTGGGGGTCGACCTTGTTGCACAGAACCAGGATATCCTCTGCAAACCTGATTGCAGGTTCATTCCACTGCTGCATTCTGTTCAGCCTCATCTTCAATTCTTCTTTGTTGGCGTCTGAGCCAAAATCCTGAATTAGGCGGCTCTTGAAATGTTCCCAGCTGGTAAAACTTATCTTGTGTAGGTCCAGCCAGGTTTTGGCGCTACCAATCATGTTCATGGCTGCATAGCGAGAAATAATATATTCTGCCCAGTGGTACAGGAAGCCAATTTCTTCAAGGGACTCAATCCATGGGCGAGGGTCTTCTGTTCCATCATATTTGGGGATGTCTATGTTGGGGTTCAAAACAACTGGGTCGGCACTTGCATCTCTACCAATTGTTGCACTGGGCTGCGGTTTGGCAGATTCTTCAGTCTTGAGTCTCTCCTCAGACGTGTCTTGCATCTTTCCAGAACGTGTCTCAACCATCTTACAAGGTTAAACCAGTCAATAATAAGACAACTATAAATTTAGGTAGCACCTAGAATCTCTCTTTATTTACCACATCAAAGTTTAAAGCATGTAGGGTATTTAGTGTATCAAAATACAAATGTTTTATAGTACATAATATTTTATATTAATAATCTGTTTTATAAAAATAAATAAATTTATAATTTAAATTTTAAATATATTAAAAATAATATTATAATTTTTTTTAAAATAGGCGCATTAATCATGATGCAACAATATATACATATATATATATATATACACTAGGATGTTTTTGCATATTATTTTTTACTTAAGATATGTTTTTTATTTGGTTAAGGTATTTACATATTTTACTATTGTTTGTTATATTTTATGAATTATCTTATAGGTTCGGAATTCTAATATTTAAGTTAGTTTTATAATGGTTATTGGCTATTGCATATAAGTTACTTATGTATATATATTATATATGTTCCCGGCTTCGACCGGTTTTTACCCGAGTAAAAGTTTGCCTAACGAACATTTGTTAAAACGATTCTAGCAAACATTCAATCCCTACTAATTCCACACTTGTCTATACTCTCGATATTTTGAAAAAATTTCCCGGTCTCTTTAAAAATACTCGATAAGTTGAATCAAATCAATATTAATTGGTCCACTCGGTAATTTGAAGTTGAAGTAATAGTATCTTGCCACAAACGAATATTTGTAAATAACTGTATTCAGAGAATGTACCCGGCTTCGCCCGGTTTTTACCCGAGTAAAGGTTTGACTAACGAAAATTTGCTAAAACCATTCTAGAAAACATTCAATCCATCTATATATAGATTTATAAACGTATATAAATATAAATATTGTTATATGCGTTTAAATATATTTCTGAAACATATTTTTTTTAAAAACCTTTATTAAATTTAAAATAAGATATTATCACGTTTGTGAATTTTATAATTAATTATTTCTTTTTTTTTTCTCAATGAATTATGTATATTTATTTAAAAAAGCATTTTTTTATCATCATCACATACAATGAATTTTTTGTATATTAACAAACGATAATAAACAACAACAACAACACTCGGCAATCCCGATTTCCTAGACTTCGCTGTACTTAAAAATATTCCCTGGACCCCAAAGGCCAGAACCACCGACGATTTATCATCTGACCATCTCCCTGTAATCTTTGAATTGAATTGCCCAAAGGATTATTTCACAACCCAGCTCAGCCGAGTAACTAATTGGGTTCATTTTCAACAAGATCTAATCTCCACAACGCCCCCCAGACTCCCCTTGAAAACTGAAGTAGACATTGATTCAGCAGTTGGAATTTTAAACGAGAAAATTAATAATAGCTACTCGAAAAACACCATAGTCTCATCTTCCAAATTAATAAAGAACCCCAAAAACCAAAGCCTTAATAAGGGAGAAAAATAAAGCTAGGAAAAGATGGCAATCAACCTGGGATCCAGCTCATAGAGCTACTTACCTCAATCTTCAAGGAAAGGTAAATCAAGCCCTTGAAGCAGAGAAATCTGAAAATTGGAATAGTTTTTTAAGCAAACTTGAATCGAGCCCAACAGACTTCTGGAAAAAAACAAAACCCATTAGGAAAAAAACTGACAAAATCACTAGTTTAAATGCAAATGGAAAAACCTTGCTGACCGACAAAGAAATTGGAAATGATCTTTCAGAGCATTTTTCCAAACACTTTTCCAAGGCGGAGGATGAGGTTCCGTCTTACCTAACAGATAACAGTTGCCATCATCCCCAAGAGAATATACTATCAATGACAACGCCAAATGAAGTCAAGGAAGTGATTAAAAACCTAGGTAATCACAAAGCTCCAGGCCACGACAATATTACGCCGCAAATGACTAAAAACCTCCCCATCAAATGGATAGTTTTCCTCGCTGGGATCTTCAATGCTGCATTACACCTGTGCTACTTCCCGAAGACATGGAAACATGCCATTATCATAACCATTCCAAAAAAATCACCTGTCAAATCACCTGAAGATCTCAGACCAATCAGCCTTCTCTCTACCATCGGTAAGGTATACGAGAGGATTGTTCTTCGCAGATTGCAGACATACATGGATTCTATTAACTTTATCATTCCTCAACAATTTGGATTCAGAAAAGGACACTCCACAACCCACCAGCTAATCACAGTAATAGACTACATCCAAATAAGAAAGTCCCACAAGGAGGCAGTAGGTGCTGTTTTTCTAGACCTTACCAAAGCCTTTGATAGAGTATGGCATGATGGCTTGATAGCAAAAATAACAAAAAATCAATTTCCAAGGGATTTCATCAAATTCTTGAAAAACTATCTCCAGGACAGAACCTTTTCAATTAAGCAAGGGAATTATATAACCACAGCAAAACCAACCCAGATTGGAGTCCCTCAAGGCTCTATCCTTGGACCCTACCTATTCAACATCTACATCAACGATTTCCCTCAACATCCAAAATGTCAAATAAAACTTTTCGCAGATGACGCAGCAATTTTAGCAAACTCCAAATCAATAGGAATAATAACTATACAACTCCAAAATTACATAAACAGTATAACTAAATGGTGCAACGATTGGAAATTAGACATCAACCCAAAAAAGTCTCAGGCAATAATTTTTCCTCCACTAGACAATAAAAAATTCAAGCCACAATCCATCCTAAAGGTAAACCAGAGCCCTATTAACTGGACTGACAGCGTTAAATATCTTGGAGTTACCTTAGACTCCAAGTTGAAATTCAACATGCATGTCAAAAATATCATAAAGAAAGCAAAAATCGCAAAAATAACATTATCAAGCCTGTTCAACTATAGAAGAAAATTGACTACAAAACAAAAGTTTACTCTATACAGAAGTTGTATCCTCCCGATAGTAACATACGCACTTTCAGTTTGATGCAAATATATTACAACCACAGACAAAAATAGGATAAGCGTATTTATGAGAATCTGCCTTCGGACAAGTATAGGAGCTCCATTCAACCTATCAAACAAGATACTGAAAGAGGACTTGAACCAACCCGATCTAGAAGATATGTACCAAACTTCCGTTAAGAAATTATATCTCCAAATGCAAAATTCAAATAATCCAACCATACAAGATATTCTACAAAATAAAGGAGATATCAATCCCCGATTCCGACGACCCGGCCCTGACACTTAGTCAAGAGCTCATCGCCCAACAGCTGCCCTCCTGCAAGGCCTAGGGGGACCACTTCTACTCCACCAACTCGCCATGTGTAAATAGCCAGGACAAGGTGACTCGCGAGCTGTGCTCGAATGTAACACCTGTAAATTGAGACGAAATAAATAAATAAAAACAACAACAAGGCAAGCTGTAATAAAATTTCTCAAAAAAAAAAAAAAGATGCAGCCTCTTGTAATCGAATCAACGATCGGCCCAGCTGGCGAAAAGGTCAGTATAATCGGAACCAACATACTTTTGAAAATTCTTGAAAGATGTGGCATCGAGTACAAAGCAGAAGAAACTCCTTCAACAAAGAAACGAACTCGCGAATCCCCCCATCAGATTCAACATCACGTAGCCAAAAGACACCAAGAATGGAAGTTGTCTCACAGCATAATGAAAACGATGTCTCCATGAACGAGGTGACTGAAGTCCCTCAAAAAACATCCGCAGCTACCCCTCCTAAAGTTAACGAAGAAAACATTGATGAAGATGGTTCTAGGACAACAGTTACACATGCAAAAAACCAATAACACCACCTGTAAAAGCAGAAAATGTAACAGACTGGAAGTTGCTCTGCCAAGAGCTGAAAGACCTGTGCACCGATAAATTCCAATGCACGATCTCAGGAAATAAGCACATTATCAAGGCCAAAAATATTTCAGACTTCAAAAAAATCAGGGAATATGTTCAAAAAAACAATGGCGGCTACTCTTATAGACTCCAAGAAGAAAAACCGCTCAAAATGGTATTAAAGGGCGTGACAACAGCCTACAAGACTGAAGATATAGCAATAGAACTTGCAACAATGGGCTTTATTGAGACCTCTGTGAAGAGACTTCATAGACAATCAACTAAAAGGCCAATGAATTTAGTACTGGTAGAATTACCGAAAAATGAACATAACAAGAAAATTTACGGAATAACTGAACTTCTCTATCAGAAAATTGAAGTATAATCTTTCAGAACAACAAACCGTGTGACTCAATGCTTCAACTGCCAGGGTTTCGGGCACGGTCAATTTAACTGCTTCCTGAAATCAAAATGCGTCAAGTGTGCCGAGGAGCACCATTCGAAGGACTGTCCAAGAAAGTCAAGACAACTTCCCCCAAAGTGTGCAAACTGCGAAGAAGCGCATACAGCCAATTACCGCGGATGCCCTAAGTTTCCAAGAGTACATCAGCAACAGCCAAGATACCCTGGTCAGTACAAACCTAACAACCCAATTCCGATTTCAAAAAGATCTGAAACACTGCCGAAAATTGTAGAACAACAAAACCAAAGCAATGCTAAGGTTGTGACAAGAAAAACTTCTCGTTCTGAAACTAAAGACCTGTGTGAAAAATTGATGCAAGTAATCAAAACATACCTACAATGAATTGTAAATTACCTTTTAAAATATTTGCTTGGAATTGTAACGGAATCAGATCAAAGAAAGAAGAATTATTGCACTTTTTAGAAGATAACTCAATTGACATTGCTCTGCTCAGTGAAACTCACCTTAAACCCTCAATTGATCTAAAGTTCAGGAACCATCAAACCATTAGAACTGACCGAATTACAGGAAAGGGTGGGGGAACAGCCATCATTATAAAATCCTTTTTTAAATATATAAATATGCTGATTCATACTTCAAACTTGGAAAATACTTCAATTTTGATAAAACCAGATGGAAAAACCTTCTTGCAAATCTCAGCAATTTATAAGAAGCCTGATGCACCATTATTGGAAGAAGATTTGAATCAACTGATAAAACGCAACCACGCAATAATCGTTGCAGGAGACTGGAACTCCAAACACCCTCTTTGGGGATCAAGGACTTCTAATAACAGTGGAATCGTGCTGCACAATTTCTCTGAAAGAGAAAGCCTCGACATTGTCGCACCTTCGTCACCTACGCATTACAGTCCACTCGGCAATCCCAATTTCCTAGACTTCGCTGTTTTTAAAAACATTCCCTGGACTCCAAAGGCCAGAACCATCGACGATTTATCATCTGACCATCTCCCTGTAATCTTTGAATTGAATTGTCCAAAAAATGAATTCACAACCCAGCTCAGCCGAGTAACTAATTGGGTTCATTTTCAACAAGATCTAATCTCCACCACGCCCCCCAGACTCCCCTAGAAAACTGAAGTAGACATTGATTCAGCAGTTGGAATTTTAAACGAGAAAATTAATAATAGCTACTCGAAAAACACCATAGTCTCATCTCCCAAATTAATAAAGAACCCAAAAAAACAAAGCCTTAATAAGGCCGAATTTTTTTTTTCTGAAGAAGGCCTTGCCCGAAAGCTTCCTTAATCGCGTTAATAAAAAAGAGTTGCGGCGATATATGATTCCCTCTTTCTAATTTGTCGAAATCCGCAAACCGTTTACCATGATTACTCCGTGATATTTGGCCAATTCGTGGATGGCTTTTCTTGATTTATCAAGAAATTGGGTTGGCCAAATATCACGGAGTAAGCTAAATAAACGTTTAGTTTATTTCTGCTCCACTAGATGGCGCTCTGCCCTCTAAAAAGCACATGTGCTCGTGGTCAGGAGATACCTTATTTATTTTTAATATATATATATATATTAGATGATAAAAAAGAAGAGAAAAATGTTTTTTTAATAAACGTATTCGATACAAGCTTTCGGGCTGTCAAGCCCTTCGACAGGTACAACGAAAGTGAGTAAACAAGACTATATATATATAGAGAGAGAGAGAGCTACTTACCTCAATCTTCAAGGAAAGGTAAATCAAGCCCTTGAAGCAGAGAAATCCGAAAATTGGAATAGTTTTTAAGCAAACTTGAATCGAGCCCAACAGACTTCTGGAAAAAAACAAAACCCATTAGGAAAAAAACGGACAAAATCACTAGTTGAAATGCAAATGAAAAAAAACCTTGCTGACCGACAAAGAAATTGGAAATGATCTTTCAGAGCATTTTTCCAAACACTTTTCCATGGCGGAGGATGAGGTTCCGCGTCTTACCTAACAGATAACAGTTGCCATCATCCCCAAGAGAATATACTATCAATGACAACGCCAAATGAAGTCAAGGAAGTGATTAAAAACCTAGGTAATCACAAAGCTCCAGGCCACGACAATATTACGCCGCAAATGACTAAAAACCTCCCCATCAAATGGATAGTCTTCCTCGCTGGGATCTTCAATGCTGCATTACACCTGTGCTACTTCCCGAAGACATGGAAACATGCCATTATCATAACCATTCCAAAAAAATCACCTGTCAAATCACCTGAAGATCTCACACCAAACAGCCTTCTCTCTACCATCGGTAAGGTATACGAGAGGATTGTTCTTCGCAGATTGCATACATACATGGATTCTATTAACTTTATCATTCCTCAACAATTTGGATTCAGAAAAGGACACTCCACAACCCACCAGCTAATCACAGTAATAGACTACATCCAAATAAGAAAGTCCCACAAGGAGGCAGTAGGTGCTGTTTTTCTAGACTTTACCAAAACCTTTGATAGAGTATGGCATGATGGCTTGATAACAAAAAATCAATTTCCAAGGGATTTTATCAAATTCTTGAAAAACTATCTCCAGGACAGGACCTTTTCAATTAAGCAAGGGAATTATATAACTACGGCAAAACCAACCCAGATTGGAGTCCCTCACGGCTCTATCCTTGGACCCTACCTTTTCAACATCTACATCAACGATTTCCCTCCACATCCAAAATGTCAAATAAAACTTTTCGCAGATGACTCAGCAATTTTAGCAAACTCCAAATCAAAGGAATTATAACTACACAACTCCAAAATTACATAAGCAGTATAACCAAATGGTGCAATGATTGGAAATTAGACATCAACCCAAAAGTCTCAGGCAATAATTCTGCCTAATAACGCTAGACAATAAAAAAAATGCAAGCCACAATCCATCCTAAAGGTAAACCAGAGCCCCATTAACTGGACTGACAGCGTTAAATATCTTGGAGTTACCTTAGACTCCAAGTTGAAATTCAACATGCATGTCAAAAATATCAAAAAGAAAGCAAAAATCGCAAAAATAACATTATCAAGCTTGTTCAATTATAGAAGCAAATTGACTACAAAACAAAAGTTTACTCTATACAGAAGTTGTATCCTCCCGATAGTAACATACGCACTTTCAGTTTGATGCAAATATATTACAACCACAGACAAAAATAGGATAAACGTATTTATGAGAATCTGCCTTCGGACAAGTATAGGAGCTCCATTTAACCTATCAAACAAGATACTGAAGGAGGACTTGAACCAACCCGATCTAGAAGATATGTACTAAACTTCTCTGTTAAGAAATTACACCTTCAAATGCAAAATTCAAATAATCCAACCATACAAAATATTTTACAAAATAAAGGAGATATCAATCCCCGATTCCGATGACCCGGCCCTGACACTTAGTCAAGAGCTCATCGCCCAACAGCTGCCCTACTGCAAGGCCTAGGGGGACCACCTCTACTCCACCAACTCGCCATGTGTAAATAGCCAGGACAAGGGGACTCGCGAGCTGTGCTCGAATGTAACACCTGTAAATTGAGACGAAATTAAAAAAAAAAACAACAATTGGCTCAAAAATCATGCATTCTGGTTAGCAGCTTCGTAAATAAATATATTTCTACAACAACAACAATGTTATTTCCATCTTTATTATTATAAAACAATGACAAATTAAATTAACAATGTAAAAATATATTTTAACATTACAACATTTTAACATTTAACACAAAAACGTTACAATAATTTCTTTAAATATATATTAATATTGAAATGCCAAGAGTTTATAGCCATTATAAAGCACTAATATTTGAATTAGTTTTAATTAATATATTAGCCCTGAAAGACCCAAGGTCATCAGGCGTGGAGCAGACTTCCTTCCAAAACCTAAGCCTATCTCCGTCGCAATGGGGGCGCTGCTTGCGAGTTAAATCTACAAATCTGCAAATAACTCTAAGGATATTCAAGATATCAAAGAAATTATTTTTCAAAAACCTTCCCGGGGATATACCTAATAATATCCCAATTTTCACGGCGATTGGATGTATGGTTTTTGAATCTATAGAGTACAAACATACAGACAGACAGACATTTAATTTTATATATATACTAGACGAATGACCCGGGCAACGCCCGGGTTTACCCGATTAAATGTTTTATTCAAACACTATTCGTTACAATTATAAATTTGGCGCCGTGGATGTCACTCTTGTGAAACGTCCCGCTCCAAACTTTACAGTCAGATTAGTTACGATATACACATGTGTAAATCTTCAAATCGAGCGAGCGTCTATAAATATCTCGATTTAGATCAAGTCTTCTAATTATTAAGCGAACTATTATTAATAAAATTTTGAGAAGATATCGATTTTAAACGTATTTATAACCTTGATAGAGGGCGCTGTTCGTGAGCTAAGTAGAATAATTTGAATATATATTTTTAATCTATATTAATAAAATGGAAATTTCATAAGTGGACATCACTAAAAACTTTCGTTACAATGCATCAATTTCAACCAAATTTTCAACATTTATGTAAAACGAGATGGAGCAGGTTTTGCTTAACATCAAAATATATTTCCTAACATTAACATTCGTAACTTCGCTGTTATCGATTAAATACAAAAAAATCAACAGAGTTAATTTTATTTATATATAAATACAAAATTAAATTTCAACAGAGTTAATTTTTTTACATACTAGCTAATAATCTCAATCTAAAAAATATTCAAAACAAGCAATTTTAAGATAACATCATATGTAAAACAGTCGGCCAAGAAAACAACAACGATATTACATCTTTCTCACATATTCACACACAATCTTTATTAATAATTAAAACTAATCTTTAACATTGTTTATTATACTTCAACTTTTATTTCTACATTTGTTCTTAAATACCCAATTGTTTTATCATGTTTCTAATTTCGCCTAACAAATATACAAATTTATAGTGACCAACATATGCAAATTTTATCTTTGTTTTTATTTAACTTGATATCGTAAACATAACATCCATTGTGAGCATTTTTCTGTTCACCTTCCGTGGTTTCTCTTTTCTCTGATAGTTTTTAGGTGTAGTATATTTTCTTATTACTAGACTACAAACATTCCCTCGAGAAAAACCTGGGCGAAGCCGGGTACATCCGCTAGTATTTAATATATATATAATTTAAAATAGCCTATCGTTTTCCTCGTACTTTTTTTACCTATGTATGGAAATCTTGGTACTGTAAAAAAACTTTGCTTCAATAATATATTTTAAAAAAACACCCAGGCTAAGTTTCGAACCAAGGTTGTGGAAATACGAAGCCGCACACCTAACCATTAAGCTTTATATCTAAAATGAAAATATATAAATAAATAAAACCTACCAAATATTTCAAATTAGAGCAGTTATTATATAAATATTCATATTATATTATGAACGGAAAAATATGTCCAGGGTAGCCTAGTGGTCATGGCATCTGCCCGGGAAGCGGGAGGTCGTGGGTTCGATTCCCATCCCTTGACACTTTTTTTATTTTATCCATTCTGACCAAAATCTATCCGTTAACTTCACACAGACAGAATAAGGCAATTATATAAGTAGATAGATATTCACATATTTTGATAAGTCTAATACAAGGTAGTGTCACTTCTTAATATTCAGAATGAAACGTTCAAAGCATTGTGATGCAGGCGAGAATGTTTGGCCGACAAGAAAAATGCGAAGAACCAATCTACTCCACGCCCAAAAGGAGAAATGGGAAAACCAAGAGCGTCTGTACCTGTGGTCTTGACGTAAGTAGAATTTGAGATAAATCAAATAGTTGAACACTACAAAAATTCCCATTCAATTCTTAATTTTACCTTTGTCTATAAAAGGCCTTGTTTCCTACATTCGCCAGCAGAACTATATGAAAATGAAAAAGGTTTTGACCATTTTAAATAATATATTTATTACGATTAAAAACGCGAGATAAAAGTAAATGTTTACCTTGAGTTGTCTCAAACTTGATTGGACTTAGGGTTCTAAAGTGGTGGTGAAATTGAATTATTATATAATGTGATAATGCCTCCAATATAATTTTGCTAAAATATTTCTGACAATAATAATATTTGTCCATATTAAATATCCATTATGAATATCTAAAAGCTCGCCCATTCTTGTAAGAATGCCAGATAGTGATATATTTATGCATATACTAGCCGAATGACCCGGGCAACGCCCGGGTTTTACTCGATTAAATGCTTTTATTCAAATACTATTCGTTACAGTTATAAATTGGCGCCGTGGATGTCATTCTTGTGAAACGTCCCGCTCCAAACTTTGTGTCTGAGAAGCGATATTTTTATAAAGAGATGATCTGGCTTTGTGTCTTCTGCTCGAATGAATGTTTTTCTGTTAGAATTTTGTTTCTGCATACTAAAAATGAACTGGCTTCACCCGTGGTCTCTGCTTTTTGGAATTTTTCCGGATATAATTTTGTATCTGATAATCAAATATGATACAGCAATATTGTCATAATCATTTTCTGACTAAAAAAAAAAAAACAACTATTTTTGCCCAGAACCTGTCAATTTCAATTTTTCTTGGCTAAAAATGCGACAAATATCTCTTCCATATTTTTTCTATGTCCTGTTAAAACACGTTTTACATGTACATTAGGTCAGCTGATATTACCTTCCATCTCCACCGCTAGAGGCGCTGTTTGCGAGCGAAAGAGCAAATTTGCAACTCAAATTTGCAAATAACTCGAAGAATATTCGGGATAGAGACCTGAAATATTCAATATAAGTTTTCCAGATTCTACTATACATACTGCTAAAATTTTAGTCATATTAGTTACGTATATTACGTAAAAGCATTCCATTCACAAAAGCAAACGATGGCAGAATTGATGACTCTGATACTTGTATATTTTAACTAGCCGAATGACCCGGGCAACGCCCGGGTTTTACCCATTTAAATGCTTTTATTCAAATACAGGGTGATCCAAAAGTCCCGCACAACTTTAAAAATTAATAACTCCGCGAATATTTGCGCTAGAGCAATGCGGTAAACACCATTGTGTTCAGGATGCAATGGGATTTTTTATGGCAAATAATGAAAAATTCGAAATTGATTTTAGTTACAACTTTATTCGCTAGATGGCGCTCTACCAGAATCAGAGATTCAGCGGCCAAATTGTTTGATAAATTGAAAAATATAACTGAACGACACGTATTTTTACTTTTGAATACCAGGAAAGAACCCTAATAATATCAAATGATAAATTAATAAAACACCATTTCGCCAAAAGTTAGAAGAATTGGTTGACGATTTTTAAATACAATCTGAGATATGTAAAATAGGTATATGCAAATTAAAACATGTATAAAAAATATTTATATTTTAGATGGAGTTTTGTGAAATAAATTGAATGTTTGAAAATAACTGCTGATATCAATACACTATTTTTGAAATGTTAATATAGTACCAAAAATTATGATGGCACTACTAATAGGAATTCGTGCTATAAGGAATGTATAGTTTCTTGACTAATTGTCGATACTTTACTATTTAACTGGATATTTGTCATGATCCAAAAATGAAATATAGAGGGGAGTGACAAAATATATTTGTCGTACTTTATTCCAAATATCCTATGGGTTTGTCAAATGTTATCATTGTTTATTATACTGTACATAATTTTGAAAATGTATCCCCTAAAAAAAAATCATTTTTAAATCGAACTTTTGCGTTGAAAAACGTGGTAGTAAAATCATTTTGTATTATTTTTTGCGCAAAATATCTAAAGTTGAGGGAGATAGAGAGATTATTCCTTATGCTTTTTCTTCTAATGAGCGAAAAGCGATAAACTAAACATTAGGGGTAAAATTGTGTATCCCAGTGTTATTCGAGAAGTTATAACACTTTGGCCTGCCCGACATAATATAAAATGTGGGCAAATGACACAAAAAATTACTGTTTACAGAAAAAAAAGAGTCAAGATGTGAGGACAGCATTTATTATTCCCATAACCCAAAACAAAGAGCTGCAAAATATAACACATGAGGTAACTGCCTTCTCTCTTGTATTAGGTCACAATCCTTGCTCAATGTGGCGCCCTTCATTCTCAAACACCGCCTGCAGACGATAGATGACAGAATGGTCACAATTAAATAGTTGAAATTTATAAAACGTGCCATCTGATAGAAGCCTTCAACATGGCCAATGTGGTAGGCCGGCATCGATAAAAACGCGGCTTAATGTACCCCCATAACCGAAATTGTAAGGCGTCAAGTCTGGTGATGGCACCGCGGGAGATATGAGGAGGTCCTCCATCTTGCATGAATGTTATTTCGCTTAGTGCTTGTCTGTCCTGCAATATGGGAATAACCTTTTCTTAAAAGTTAACATTACGTTCACCAGTTACAAAAACGGTTTTAAAAGTTCTTCCATTGAATTTTTCAAAGAAAAATGGCCCAATAATAAAAGAAGAAGTGAACCCACACAAAACTGTAACTCTGTGCTGATGGAGTGGTATTTCTGTAAAATTCCTAGGGTTTTCTGTTGCCAAAATGAGGCAGTTTTGAATGTTAAATTCTCCCTTTAGATAAAAGTGAGCATCATCTGTTCTTAGAACATTTGACAGCCAGTTTTCATCAATATCAATTTGCCGGAAAACCCATGCAGCGAATTCTTGACGCTTCTCAAAATCGCTGACTTTCAACTCGTGAAAACTTTGAATTTTGTTAGGATATTTTTATAGAAAAATTCTAAATGTGTGTTCTCTCCAAACTGTTCCATACGAAATCCCCGTTTGTCGAGAAACTTGTCTAGCACTTACTTCTCCATACGGGGATAACGTTTCAATAGCTTCAGCATTCTGCAAAACCGTAACAGCCACTGACTAGCATGTCGATGGTCTTCCACTCCGAGGTTTTGCTTCCAGAGATCCAGTTTCCTCAAAACTTTTAATCAATCGCTTTAGAGAGTAGCAACTCATTGGTCCTTTACCGCTCCGAATATCTTTAAAGGAACGAAACGCTCGTAAAGCTTCAGTGGCAGATTCTGAATCACAATTTAAAAATTCACCAAGAGTGCTTCATCCTGTAGTGACGGCGTTCCAAGTGGAAGGGGAGAAGTTCGACCACACCTCCTTGCGGTCCCCCTGGACCCTTGGAATATTTGACCAAATTCTGGTTCGTTTCCAAGATGACTAACGTTGCAACGGCACCCATTTTCAAATGAAGAGCAAAACTGATATCTCCAGTAATGCCACCGCGTCCGGGGTAACCGCCGCGTCAGGAGCTGCAGCTCAAGCTCATGATGAGAAATCTACTACGAGGATAAATTCAATCTACTACAACTCAATATAAATGGTACCCAGAGGAAAATAAAGAGCTGACTTGTCTTCTCTGTGACAACAATGTACATATTAAATGTCCTCAGGAGACAAAATTGAATCAGAATCTGAGATTCAATATCAAAGATTATACAACACTACGAATGGACAGACCGGGAAAATTCGGAGGAGGACTTGCCGTTTTGATTAAAACTCTAGAAATCAAATTTAAGGAAATCGCCTATAATCAGAGTAAGCCTAGAGAAGGCACGACAGAAGCTCAGGCAATAGAAATCTATCTTACAGGTAAAACAATTCCAATCATAAATGTTTATCACCACGATAATATTAGCATCAATACAGGCCTGATAGAGACATTAAGTGAAGCGTCTTCGGATATCGCAATCATACTTGGTGATTTTAACGCCGAAAGACCAACTTGGGGATCACCTGACCAGGATAACAAAGGTCAGCAGGTTGAGGACATGCTAACCGACCTCGACCTTACACCGTTAAATAACGAAAAGAACACCTATCTATCCGAGTCCACAGGCACAGAATCCGCAATAGACATCACAGCGATAAATTACAACATCGCACCCACAACACAATGGAAAATTCTGAAAAGTGCAATCAGTGACCACAGACCAATTTTAACAACCCTAAAATTCAAAATTGAGAATTTCCAACAGAATAGAAGAACACTGGGAAAAAAATTACAGAGAAGCTTGAAGAACTGTGCAACGAAAAATTAAATCACAGAACGATTGACAAAAAAATGGAAAATTTATCTTTGAACATATCCAAAGCTGCAAAAGTATCGATACCTAGAGGTAGACGTAAATACCTGTGAATACTTTACTGGAAGGACCACAATATCGAGGCAATGATTGCAGAGAGAAAGACAATAAAAATGAACTTCTTAAAACAAATAAAACAGAAGATATCATAAAGGAACTCATTGAAATTAGTCACAAAATAGAACAAGAAATTTGGATATTCAAACAAAAAAAATGGGCAGAATTCTGCGAAAAAATGGATCCAAAAAGGAAAGCCATCATTGGAATATAATTAGTGTTATAAAACAATCAAAACCAAAACTAATCCTCCAATACTCTAACCGATATGAACAGCGAGAACGAACAAACAGATAGCTGACATAATTGCTGAATAGTTAAACAAGCAAGAAATTACCATCAACAAGTTATTTACTCGAGAGACTTCACACTGAATGAGCTAAATTCATCAACAGGAAAGTTAAATCCAAGATGTCACCTGGAGATGCTCTAATCTTTGGTCAAATGATTAAGCACTTTGGAGACGAAGCTAAAAATCAACTCCTACGAATACTGAACATTTCATGGCAAACTGGTAAACTACCAAAGAATTGGAAGATATCAATTATAGTGCCAATACTGAAACCAAACAAAGATGCCAAGGAATGCAAGAACTATCGGCCAATTGCTCTTACCAGCATACTTTGTAAAATAACAGAATGAATTATCCACTCTAGGCTCATAGTCTGGCTCAATAACAATAATAAAATAAACTTCTACCAAACTGCCTAAAGATCCAGACACTGTACAACTGATAAACTGTTCTACTTCTGTCAATCAATAATAGATTTCTAGGAAAAACCGCCAAAGAAGACAACGGCCGTATTCCTGGATATGACCTCAGCTTTTGA
Organism: Cordylochernes scorpioides; assembly: GCA_030710605.1. NCBI lineage: Eukaryota > Metazoa > Arthropoda > Arachnida > Pseudoscorpiones > Chernetidae > Cordylochernes > Cordylochernes scorpioides. The sequence goes on along the minus strand of CP092886.1, from coordinate 165,637,258 downwards.
TCGAGTGTAGAAATTATTTGAAAGGCTGCACAACATCGGAGTAAGAGGAAAAATCTTAATCTGGATTGCAGACTTCTTAAGGGGGAGAAGGATAAAGGTTCGGGTCAATGGAACATTTTCCAAGGACCGAAGAACATGGGCAGGTGTACCTCAGGGATCTGTGCTCAGTCCTCTACTCTTCTCGCTATATATTAACTGTTGTTTATATAAATAGATGAATATTATTTGTATTATTAAAGCCTCATTATGTAAAAATATATGTATATATAAATTGGACATTTGTTGTTGGCCATGGTCAAGTTTGAGCTCTTGTACGTCTAATTACGACACAACAAAAGTGGCGACGAGGATGCGCGATCTACAGAGCCAGTAAAAAGCTGAAGAAAACGGCGTCTATGCAAGTATAACAACTACATCTTTTAAACAAATCTGACTCTCGGATTATGGAGAGGAAAAATAGGAAAATGAGTTAAGATTACATCTTTTAAGCTACCTGGATCAAGAAAACAAATGAGTAGAAAAGATCAGCATGACAAGTTCAAAGTTAATAGTACCTTTTAGATGCTATAGCCTAGTGGAGGACACTTCGATCTTTTTGTACAAAAATTTGAGGCTTTCTTTTTGGCATCTGAAGGAGGAGATTAAAGTGCTGATTTTTACCTCGCTACCAGATTCTGAAACTTTGAAGCAGGGAAACGACATTTTCTTCCTGGTCTAATGAAAGATCAACCCTATGATACTATCATTCAAATAATTAAGCTGCATTTGGATCCAAAGAAGAAAGTGATACCACAGCGATGCAGATTTTTAAAGAGAATTCAACAGGAAGGAGAATCAATTTCGGAATATCTTATAGAATTGAAACATTTGGCAATAAATTGTAATTTCGTCGATATGTTGGGAACCATGATGCGAGACCGTTTTGTGGCTGGAATCAAGTCGGAAATCCTGCAAAAGAAGCTACTACAAGAGGACGATGATGTCACCCTTAATAAAGTTTTTGCAGTGGCGATCTCGTTCGGATTGGCGGAGATAAATACAAGAGAATTACAAGATAAATTAGTGGCCAAGATATCCCCTGTGAATTGAAAGGATAAAAAGGGTGAGTACAATAATAGTACGGCGCAGTATAGGCCTTTCAGACAAAGTGGCAAAGGCAAAATAGTGTGTTATAGATGTGGTGAAAGACATTCACACGTGGCATCTGTTTTACATCATAGAACAAGGACTTGTTTTAAAATGTAATAAACTGGGTCATTTAAGTAGGGTCTGCAAAGCTAGTAAAAGAATGTAGGATGTAAATTTGTAAAAGAGGACTCTATATATTCTGTACAGGGCGAAACTGATGCCACAATAAATTTAACAGTAGATGATTATTCTTTGTGCTTTACAATAGATACAGGAAGTCCAGTTACGTTAATACCTAAAGATATTTATAAGAATTAATGTGGCAAGGTAAAAGATTATTTCCAAAAATTTAAGATTAAAATCCTTTTGTGGTAAATCAATAGAGATTATAGATCAAATAAATGTTTTTGTAAAAGAAGCCAACCAATATTTACGATTAATAGTTGTAAATGAAAAAATCCAGGTAATTTTATTAGGAAGAGAATGGCTTAAACAGTTGAAACTTGATTATTCTATATTGTTTAGCATTAAAATTTTAAATAATGAATACAATAAAAATGTATTTAAATATATAGAAATTTTTGATGGATAGGTATGCAGATTTGTTTAACAAAGATTTGGGCTGTCTAAAGGACGTTATAGAATACATTTTAATTAAAAAAAGGATGTGACTCCTGTGTTTTGTAAGGCCAGAAGTTTACCTTTCTCTCTAAAAAACAAAGTAGAGAATGAAATTGATCGTTTAGTGAATTCTTGCATTTTATAACCTATAGTTCATGCATATTGGACCGCTCCAATAGTACCAGTATTAAAAAAGGATGGTAGTATAAGGATATGTGGTGATTTTAGATGTACAGCTAATAAAGCAATAGAATTAGATAGGTATCCCCTTCTATCGATCGATGAGATCTTTTTAAAATTATTTAGAAGCACCGTATTTTCGACTCTAGACCTATCACAGGCTTACTTACAAGTAATGTTAGCGGAAGAAGCCAAAGCTGTTGTTGATATAAACACAACAAAGAGGTTGTTTTCTTAAAAAAGACTACCATATGACGTAGCGGTAGCACCAAATAAATTTCAGAGGATTATGAAAAGCCTATTTTCTGATTTGCCAGGTGTGGCCTGCTACATAGATGATATTTTGGTTGCAGGAAAATACTTTGAAGATCATGAACAAAAGTTGGATCTAGTGTTTAGATGATTGCTAGAAAAAGGTTTAAAGTTAAACAGATATAAATGTAAATTTAAAAAGAAATCGGTGGAATATTTAGGGTTTAAAATAGATAAATATGGACTGCATCCCTTAGAAAATAAAATTAAAGCAGTGATAGAGGCGCCTGAACCTAAAGAATGTTTCGCAATTAAGATCTTTCATAGGACTCTTAATTTATTATTATAGATTCATAAAGAATATAGCAAACATTTTAGCGCTATCCTATTCAACTTTTGAATAAAAATTGTAGATGGAATTGGACGAAAAATATCGAATGTTATTTTAAAAATGTAAATAATTATTAATAGGCGTAATTCTGAGTCATAGAAATGATATAAAGGAAGAATGCCTTATAGATTTTGCTTCTAGAACATTATTAACTGAAGCGGAAAAACGTTTCTCTCAACTAGAAAAGAAAGCGTTGAGCATAACTTTTGGCGTTGAGAAATTCAGACAATACTTACTGGGACGAAAATTTGTATTGGTCACAGACAACCGACCCTTAATTCATATATTTTCACCTCATAAATCAATTCCCATATGTGCATCATCCATAATTAAAAGAGGGTCCTTAAAATTAGCTGCTTTTAATTATACTGTGGAATTTCGAAAAACTAGTGATAATTCCAATGTTGACGCATTGTCACGTCTCCCTTTAGATTCGAGTGTCAGGGAGTCTCTTGATGAAGACCAGGTACTTCTTCTTAGGAAGTCGAATGAGGTACCGTTCTCTTTTATGGAGGTGGCTAATGAGACGCCCCAAGATAAAATACTGTCTATAGTATTAAGGAATGTTAGAGAAGGCAACTGGAAATTCACAAGGGTACCGAGAGAAAACCCACTAGCTCCTCATTATAAGATCAATGAGGAATTTAAGTTTGGAGTTTGGTTGTCTTCAATGGCGTGAAAGAGTGGTAATTCCCCAAAAATTAAGATCTTTAATTTTAAATGACTTGCATGAAATACACATGGGGATTGTTAAAACGAAGATGATTGCCAGACGGTATTTTCTGGTGGCCAGGCATAGACAGTAACATCGAGGAGTTAACTAGAGAATGTAGAGTATGCCAAGAATCGGCAACCATGCCCCCGGCTACCATCTCGGAATGGACTTGGCCCGAAAAACCGTGGCATCGACTTCATCTTGATCTAGCGGGTCCGTTCATGGGAAGAATGTTTTTGGTTCTCGTGGACGCATACTCAAAGTGGATAGAAATTTTTATCATCAAAGATATTACCAGAAAAACGATTATAAGTCATCTTAGAGAAATTCTCGCCAGAATTGGATTGCCCTAATTTTTTGTTACACATAACGGAAGACAGTTTGTCTCCGGTGAATTCGAGCAATTTACCAAAATGAATGGTATACGGCACATTAAGACCAGTCCGTATAATCATAGTACAAATGGTTTAGCTGAGAGATATGTAAGAGAGTTTAAAAACCTTTTGAGAAACCTTTAGAGACGAATCTACAAAGTTTCCTATTTGCTCATAGAGCATTCCCCCAAATTGTGATAAAGGAATTCCCCGGCGGAACTGCTAATGAAGAGAAGTTCAAGATCAAGATTCTCGAATTTAATACCAAGATGGGAAATCTCCGCGAGAGGTATTTCATGAGGCCGTAAGAAGGCAGGAGCAGTTTACTACAGATTGCGAGGTTTATTTCCGCAACTATGCAACTGGACCTAAACGGTAAAAAGGTACCATTTTGTAATTATTGAGCTACCGTCACTACCTTATAAGTTGCGAGGGCGTCGTGTATAAGAGGCATATCAATCAATTGCGACCTGTGAGGAAGAAACAAGTGGAGACAAGAAATTTGATACTTCCTCGAACATCAGGAGAGAAGCCTGTAGGTGGAAGTCAGAAATAAAGTGAAGAGGAGGTTCCAGAGGTTACATCAGGAAACAAGGAGGAGACTGCCTCAGTGCACGTACCCTCTTGCACTCCTATACCAGGGCCTGTTGCTTTGCACGTGCCCTCTTGCACTCCTAAACCGGAGGCTGCCGCTGTGCAAGTGCCCGTCCGCAGTTCTAGACCTCAGAGAGCCAGGAAACCCCTATACCGGCTGGAGTATTATTAAGGGGGGAGATGTGTTGTGTATGTAAATAGATGAAGATTATTTGCATCCTTTAAAGTCTCATTATTTAAGAATAAATGTGTATATAAATTGAACATTTTTTGTTGGGCAAACGAAAAGAATTTGAGGCTCTTTATTGGACACGACAAAAACAAAAACGGCATTCCAGAGTAAAATAAATCATCAGATATAGATAAATATTTCTAAAATGAATTAAAATAAATATAATCGATACTGAGAGAGAGTTGAATTTAAAAAAATAGAAAATTATTATTTTCGAAATATAAACATCAGAGAGGATTCCAGCAAACCGCATCTAAAATATCAGTTTTTTTTTTGCTACATGTTTTAATTTGCATATACCTATTTTACATATCTCAGATTGTATTAAAAAATCGTTAACCATTTCTTCTAACTTTTGGCGAAATGGTGTTTTATTAATTTATCATTTGATATTATTAGGGTTCTTTCCTGGTATTCAAAAAGTAAAAATACGTGTCGTTCAGTTATATTTTTCAATTTATCAAACAATTTGGCCGCTGAATCGCTGACTCTGGTAGGGCGCCATCTAGGGAATAAAGTTGTAACTAAAATCAATTTCGAATTTTTAATTATTTGCCATAAAAAAATCCCATTGCATCCTGAACACAATGGTGTTTACCGCATTGCTCTAGCGCAAATATTCGCGGAGTTATTAATTTTTAAAGTTGTGCGGGACTTTTGGATCACCCTGTACTATTCGTTACAATTATAAATTGGCGCCGTGGATGTCATTCTTGTGAAACGTCCCGCTCCAAACTTTGTGTCTGAGAAGCGATATTTTTATAAAAAGATGATCTGGCTTTGTGTCTTCTGCTCGAATGAATGTTTTTCTGTTAGAATTTTGTTCCTGCATACTAAAAATGAACTGGATTCACCCGTGGTCTCTGCTTTTTGGAATTTTTCCGGATATAATTTTGTATCTGATAATCAAATATGATACAGCAATATTGTCATCATCATTTCTGAATAAAAAACAGCTACTTTTTTCCCAGAACCTGTCAATTTATTTTTCTTGACTAAAAATCCGAAAAATATATTTTCCAGATTTTTCTCTATGTCCTGTTAAAACACGTTTTACATGTCCATTAGGTCAGCTGATATTACCTCCCATCTTCACCGCTAGAGGCGCTGCTTGCGAGCGAAAGGGCAAATTTGCAACGCAATTTGCAAATAACTTGTATACATACTTGTATACTTGTGTACATAGACCATAAATCTGTACATAGACAGGAAAAGCACATATATTTTAATAATATAAATGGGTTTTTAAAATTGTAAAAAAAAAATGCATCGGCCGGGAATCGAACCCGGGGAGCCCGCGTGGCAGGCGAGCATTCTACCACTGAACCAAAATCAAACGGTGACAGAATTGTTGGTGACTCTGATACTTGTATATTTTAATAATAATATAAATGAGTTTTAAAAATTGTAAAAAAAAAATGCATCGGCCGGGAATCGAACCCGGGCCGCCCGCGTGGCAGGCGAGCATTCTACCACTGAACCACCGATGCTTATAAAAAAGGACCATATTTGGGTATTTATTCCATTCACAAAAGCAAACGGTGACAGAATTGTTGATTGATGACTCTGATACTTGTATATTTTAATTACATATCGGTATTGAATCATAATGAGAGAGGTAGGTTTTTTTCTTCTTTTTGAAGTACTTTTCTATGAGAGAGAGATAGATAGCGATATTTTTACAATTAAAATAATTGTGTTAATATTCTGTTAATTCAATTATAACGGTGCTCACAATTTTCATTAATAAACTAAATCAAAATACGAAAATATACGCATCATAATAAGCTAAATAACTAATACTACAAAATACGTACTACGAATCAATAAAAATGAATAGAGAGAGAGCGCTACATTATAGTCCTAATCTGACTAAGACCTATAATTCGACAAAGAAATGCTTCAGCTCAAGTCAATCCCTATAACGATTAATTAGCAATTCAATAAGGCGAAATGATGGAAAACTGCGATTTTTATATATAGGTAAGATTATAAAGAAAAATATATTTTTTAAAACATTTATCTCTCCTAGACTAAATGTCTGAAGCTCTTTATTTTCAGTCCAATAGTAAAGGAAGTTGATCATTCAATTTTATTTATATTTCGGAATATATTCGACGAACATTTTTGTAACCCAGTATAATTTTAAGTTTTAAAATCATATTCCACATACACACGATTTGATGTCTCGCTCATGTATGAATTTTTCCAGGACGTTCCTCCACCAGTTCCGGAAAAGAGGGACCTGACCGTTACTACTGAGAGCCCTAAGCAGGGATCTGATGGCACCCCCCTCCATGTAAGTGGTAAACACACAAAAACAATCACAAACACCTTCTATTAAGAGATCTTATGTTATATAGAATCTTACAGGAGTCTAAGAAGAAAGTAAAAAGATCTAAATGTATAATATTGCCGGGTCTGCACCCCAAATCCGTTTGTGTTATTTATCTGATAAGGATGGCATAAAGACGACACGTGAGTTCTTAAAGGGTTGCAGTTAGAGCTAGGACTTTATCAGAGTGGTACGAACTTGAAGGAATAAAATGAGTGAGACTTCCTCCGCCATCATAAGGATCCTTGGCACTGTGGATATCACCCTTGCAAAGCGTCCTACTTCACATACACAGTCCACGTCCGGCCTGGACGACTTTTAGGCGACCTGTTGCCGCTGTAGACCGACACACTTGTCTCACTGTCCACTTTAAACCTAGCAGTCCGCCCCGTACAGTTCAGTCGCCAATACGGCCTGGCAAGTTTCAGGAAACTTCCGCGGACAGGCCAACAGCTGCTATCTATTTGGATATTTGCTTCCGGAACACTCCAGCGCTTTCTTGAGAGAGCATCGTCTCTGTCGAACGGCCGCTGTTTAGCTTCCTACTTGATCCCGCGGTCACTCCCCCCCGCCTGGTGCCAGTATCACTTACTTATTTATCCTTTTCTTGACACGCACATGTTCTCCCCGATCTGATAAACTCACCATTGAATCTTCCTTTCTGCCATAGTCCTAACACTTCCCTCCTCCAAAAAAAAGCTGTTCGTCCCTGATCAGCGCAGGAGGTCCTTTTATTTTCTTTGAAAACTCCGGCCACATGAGGCTTATCAATCCTTCTAAAGCGTGACGCCAGGATAAGCGTCGCACTTCGTTTGTAGAAATACGTTTCAACTCGGGCTTTCTTTCCACCTTCAATCAGTGCCAACGCCTGACTGCCGTCTTGCTGTTTAGCGACCGACCTAGCATAGGGCCGTGGTTCTTCAAAAGATAGCGGGCACAGCTCGTTGTTTGCTATTCTATCGCCTGAAGTTTGGATTTCTTCTCGCGGATACTCAGTAGCCGCGATGTCCATTTTCAAATTGATGGTATATTTTGTTGCGCGATTTCTTCCTCTACGCCTGTGGCGGTGCTGTAGCTCGTCTTGCTTTGCCGTGAATGCGCCTTCCTGATCCACGCTGTTCATATCGTTTCAGTCCAGAACATATTCATCTATGTCACCCTCCCAGAATATGTCGACACGATTTCTTTGCTGAATTAATTCCTCTATCGGTCTTATATTTTCTTCAACTCGAGAAGTTTTCTCTTTCTGAATTATTTAAGATTTGGGCTTTTTCGTGCTGTGTGACCTTGCACTGGACTATTGACTTCTCAAAAATACGAGAGGCGTCGGGTGTGGTAATCTTCAATTTCAATATTCTAAAATATTCGTAGATAAATTTTTAGTGCTGTTTAGTTTTGAATTTTAAATAATGTATCCCACACACAATAAATTTAGATATTTTGCTCATACCTGAATATATCCAGGAGACTCCTTCCTCGGCTCGGCCAAGGAGCGACCTGACCTTCACGATTGAGCGCCCTGGACATGGATCCAATGATGAACCACTCCATGTGAGTTGAAATATAAGGTCTAAAATAAAAATACACGAATATTTCTTCCAACACCAAATATAAAAGATATAGTTTCGCATTTATATTTTGTCGGTATAGAATGCAATAGCTGAACTAGAAGAGGAAGAATCTGCGGAACAGGCAATGGAATCACTCCATCAGTTTCCAAAGGTTCTTGAATGACTTTTGACCCATAATAGAGAAATTGTGTCGTTGACATTAAGATTGTAGAGAAGAGTTTGGAACGAGTTCACTAGAAATTGAAAATAACCAGGGGTGGAGAGTGAAAAAAGAATTGACTGTTTATATTCAGTCAAAAATTTAGCAGTTGTTCTTTTAATATTGATATTTTAGAATTCGTAGATAAATTTCTGGTGCTGCTTAATTTTGAACTTTTAAATAATGTATCCCACACACAATAAATTTAGATATTTTGCTTATACCTGAATATTTCCAGGAGACTCCTTCCTCGACTCGGCCAAAGAGTGACCTGACCTTCACGATTGAACGTCCTGGGCATGGATCCAATGACGAACCCCGCCAAGTAAGTTATCACGATCCTCAGTTCAGCTGAGTAATGGCATGCCCGTCATCATGTTCGGCATCACGATCATCAGTTTAACTGTGATGAAGATATGCCCGTCATCATGTTCGGCATTACGATCATCAGTTTAACTGTGATGAAGACATGCCCGTCATCATGTTCGGCATCACGATCATCAGTTTAACTGTGATGAAGATATGCCCGTCATCATGTTCGGCATCACGATCATCAGTTTAATTGCGATGAAGACATGCCCGTCATCTTGTTCGGCATTACGATCATCAGTTTAACTGTGATGAAGACATGCCCGTCATCATGTTCGGCATTACGATCATCAGTTTAACTGTGATGAAGACATGCCCGTCATCATGTTCGGCATCACAATCATCAGTTTAATTGCGATGAAGACATGCCCGTCATCATGTTCGGCATTATGATCATCAGTTTAACTGTGATGAAGACATGTCCGTCATCATGTTCGGCATCGCGATCCTAATTTTAGATTATGAAGGGCATTGTCGTCATTATGCTCTGTACCACAATCATCAGTTCAACTGATAAAGGATATGTTCCTCATCATATTCGGAATCACGATCCAAAGTTTAGCTGATGAAAAGTATGCTCGAAAGCTTGAATTCGCTTCAATAGAAGAAGGTATAGCTTCATATGTTTTTCTCTTCATATAGGTATTTTGTTGTACGGTATTCTGTAGTTTATATGTTTACTAACCATATTCATATTTTTTGGAGCGAAGTGATTTTTTCTTTAAAAAATATATATATAAAGAAATTTTGCAGGAACGTCTTGGGAGTTCTTACGTCCGCTTTGATGAGCCCCGTCCCGACGATGTACCCAGCGTAAGTATCCCTCTCATTATCCTCGTCCCCACTATCTTGTTGAAACTCAGACCTGCGCAAGTAATAGTGTTCGATTCATTTTCAAATATCTCCATTTAAATGTTCTCAGAAAAAGGGCCCTAGTTATGAATAAACTTTATAATTACCCGGATAAATAAGGGTATTAAAATATATTGAGACAAAATTTAGTTACAAAACATTTTCTTATTTACGGCAATATAAATATACTTTTTCTCGAAATTTCATTTTTATATTTATTGATTTGGGCTCTTTTAATGGAATTATTTTAGCATTTTAAACTGAATGGAAATAGAAATTACTTTTGGTTCACACACACTCATGGACAAAATTTAAGGAAGTTGTACCTTTTAACATGTATATCGGGATTCAGACACTAATTCTGAAATATATTTGATACACAGTGGCCTTTATTTAAGACACACGAGATAACCAAGTGTGAACAAAATTTCATTTTCTTCTTATTTAAAAAAAGCAGACGACCGGCGATATCAAAGAATTTCTACTTAAGTTTTGTACATGAGTGTACATCTTTCTTTATTCTGTAATTCCTTCCTGCTCTATGGGAAATCGTTTTTACCGTATTTTCTTAGGCTTTTTCCTCCTCCTTAAACTATTTTGGCCTTCAGTCCATCTATTTCCAGACTTGAATGACTTTAAAATCTTGTGGATGGTGATGACAGCTTGATCGGAGTGACATCATTGAGATCGCAATGGATCAACGCCCAAGAATAGTGAGTATTGGTGTGAAAGAGGATACAGTGGACTCTTGAGGAATTCTAGATATATGTAGCGGACGCTCGAGATATAAACTGTAAACTTGTAAATAGGTAAATTCATGATTTTCTAATTAATTAAAATACTTTGAATACAGAGATATAAATGTGAAATATAATTTTATTTATAAAAATATATAGTTAGAATGTGAAACAACAGGCAACGAAAGAATGAAAATATTTGAATATTTTCATTTATTATGCCACGCCGACTATACACATGCAAACATACTTTCAGCCTTCTCTATTAGTTTCTATTGATCCTATCACATTTTGATAAATATAATATAAATATTATATATATTATTATGTAAATAAAATATATGAATTACTATATATAATTGCCCAGTATATCAATAAATCATCATATTGGGGATCCAGTTCGACCAAACGAGTAATTTTGTCTCTCACCTTCAGAGGCTAATACGCCAATGCTATTGCATACTTCCCCGTCTTACAAGTAGAATTTTGTTTCTCTCTCATACAAGACTGAAAGCCGTCTAATCAAATCGGGGGTAGTCCTTGTCGTCATCTATGGAGCATCATCCTGGTCGCGCATTTTCTAGGGAGGGCACTCTGGAGTTTGCAGTATCTTTTCTCAAGGTTGCCACTCAGCACCCACTATATCAGCAATTTCCATATCGACAGTTCTCTTTTAGATATCATAATTCAATCTCAAATAAATTACCTTAAACGATAAAATAGGGTCCCTTCAAATCTCGGCATGTTGCCGCTGTACTTAAATATATATCATTTAGATGCCTGAAATCTTTCAGTCCGTACTTGGAGACGGTAACATCACATCCAAGTGTTACCGACACATCCAATTCTGACTCCCAAATCGGTTCTTCTATGTCAGAGTATCTAATACTTCAGCCATCGTCCTGGTTTCTCGGTATTTCAGACAAAACTAATAGTCTTTCAGCTTAGTATAAATTATGCCTACAATCCAGGATCTTATCTGAAGGCAATATGCACACCTGACTTAGCTCGATCAGATCTAATTGAAGAGATAACGCTTGTTTTAGATCCAACTCTCAAATCTAAAGTCTTATATATGTCCAATATCACACAAAAAGATATTCCCGGAAAAATGCTTTCGCGCTAAGCCGCCTTAGGACTTACCTTTCATATAAACGTCTTGGAAAAACACTTCCATAACTTTACCCATGGCTACGTCTAGGCAAATCCTTCCCTCTGGCAAACAGCTCTAAATACAACCTGTCACGATTATCTAAAAAGGTTACAGACGGTATATCACCTCTTTTTAACCGCCCAGCTCTCCCGTGGTACAGGAATTAGACGTCTCTTTTTATAGAGCCCAAAATTTCAGCCTCAAATCGCTGGCCCTTATCGCAGACGCATTGCCAGCCTTGTAACATTCGGCCAAATAGCTTTTCTCAGCAATTCGCTCCTCTGAAAATGAAGGCATTTTTAGCCTCCATCTCATCGTGGGTCATTAGTATCATGCACTCCAGGAAACCTGACTAAATCTGTCGAAACCATGATGACTAAAAAGCAATACGACAGAGTAATAAAATTGTATTAAACCCATCGCTATACTGATTGTCTTTTTAATATCATATTGTTGTGTTTCAGGGACTCTCTGAGTTATGGCAAGCTATCAAGGAGAACGTAAGTGTAAAAAATTAATAATTTATTTTTTAAATAAATTATTTTTCAATTTGCAATATATATTTTTTTTTAAACTGTGAAGATTAACCGTATTTTTCTAAATAAAATGGGGGATAATATGCATTTTATATTTATATATTTTCATTACAACTCATTGTTTCAATTTTAGAATAAAACACTCCTTCTTTCAAGCATAGTTATCAGAGTTTTCCATAGATGAAGAAAGGTTCACAAAAGTAGTTCGAATTTCTTTTAGATAACGTAGCAAGTCTTACCTTTATAGGACATTAAGGACGTACCAGGAAGTGTACAGTCGAACTTATCGAAAGCACAAAATGGTCAGTTTTTAAACTCACAAGTTCTATAAACCGTTAAGTGTGAATCTCAGTTCCTTTATTCGACGGCTATAAATGTACATGGTTCCAGTAAAACTGTAGTAGCTCTCGTATCTCAAACCTGGCTGGAAATGTACTGATAAGAAGATTGAAAGAAGTCATTTTCAAGGAAATGTTTGAGTAAACACGCCATTGATCAGACACTCAGATTGGATGCTTTGGTATTATCTATAGGATTGAACGAATGCAGGAATACCCAACATCATCATTAGATTCAAGGGTACATATAGATGAATGATGTATATTTTCTCGAAATTTGTAAGAATGTTTCTTACAACTTTGTTCTTAGTCTCAAAAAATAATCGATCAAAAGATAATGGGAATCATTTATAACAATAGATCAATATTAAAGAAAAATAATTTTAAAATTATCCTTTTTTATGATGTTATAGATACGACAACTCACTTATTATTGAAATTTCATTTGTTTAGATTCTAGCAAAAATTTCATAAGTTTATTGAAAACTGGGTTCATTTATTTCGGTCACACTATAAATTTTTCTCTCTTAATTCCATTAAAACATGCATATCTCCTATTTAGAATGTCAATGAAAAATCTAATAAAATTATTACATATAATTCGCTGCGTTTTTATAGAGAGATGTACAGGTGATAAATTGTTTTTTAATGACCAAAATTTTAAATAAAATGTGGTTTCCATTAATCAATAACAAAGTGTTTGTTCAGGTGCTGATGTACGGCTGGAGCATTTTCCTTGCTGCTCTTTTTATCGGCTTTTTCTTCGTCCTCAGTAAATGGCTGTCGGAGACGATGTTTATCGTCTCGTGGATCGTGATCTTGGCGCTTCTGTTCTTCGTCATAATCCTCATCGGCCGTCTGGAGGTAAGTCGTTATTCTTTTAACCCACGTTCGCGATGCTTGAATAGAGAAAACTTGGAATACATTGATGCATTTGTTTCATTCCTTTAATTTTACAAAAAAAAAAAAATGAAAAAAGCACACACGTGAAATTGTTCTGGAATCAGGTGGATCTTAATTACATAAAAAGTATGCCATACGATCTTGAAGAATAATTATAAATGGAAATTTACCGGAAGAATATTGACCTATAAAAAGATCGCTTCTCCCGGCAAAATAAAGGCTTAAACTGAGCGCCATCTATTGAGCTTCTCCGAAAACTAGAGGACTCAGGTCGGTGGCAAAGCCACTACGCTAGCCTTACAAATTCGAAGCGCCCACCTAGTAATCATGGATTCGGACTAACGGCCTTCGTCAGTTCAGAGCGGCTTTGATTTCATGAGATCCGCACGATATTCACGAAAACACCAGAATTTTCAAAACAGCTGTTTATCTGGAAAAAAGTGGCTTGGCAAAATTTCTGTCTAAAACCTTGCGTTGTGGTTTTGTCAGCGACCCGAATCCGCTAGTCTGTGGAGACGGTTAATAGGTGGCGCTTAGTTTAAGAGCTTATTTTGATGTGAAAGGAGTACTTTCTTAAAGAATAATTATTTTTAAAATATAAGTATATATGAAAAACAATAGAAAAAATAAAAATAAGTGGGTCAGGTGTTGATATTAAATATAAAGAAAGCATATCCTGACCAGGAGCACGTGTGCTTTACAGAAGGCAGAGCGCCATCTGGTGGAACAGATTGTTCAATGTTTAGTCGATTTCTGTTCTACCAGATGGCGCTCTGCCTTCTGTAAAGCACATGTGCTCCTGGTCAAGATATGCTTTCTTTTTATAAATATATATGTTAAAGAGACGTATTCTTATATAAATTACTCATTCTTTATTGTGTGTAAAACATTTTTTTCTACTTCTAAGATGGCCACGAATTCTCTCTTACTACTAAAATTGCAAAAATCTAAAAAAACGGATCTTCATAGTCGTGAACTTGCTGAAAACCTTTAGCATGATTCATATACATCAAACCCCGGAATCTCGTTCACCATGCATCAGCAGCATGCTTCGATCTGTGTTATTCGTTGGGACAGTGGAGACGCTCCTCGTCGAGGCCTTGGGAAACATCAAGTACATGCAAAATGGGGAAATCTGGAGGGCGATGGGGGCATATCACGGCGTATCTGGCCTCCACCTTCAAGCTCCTTCGCATCCTGATCAATAACGATGGCGACTACATTTCGAGAACGAGGAAGTTTGTCCAAGCCAGGCTCGAACATGTGTCCAACTCGGGCTACCCCTCCCTGCCGGACCTTGGGCGCGCTATTCGACTTCTTTGCAGGGAAACGCCGTCGACACATTCTACAACAGCGCGGGACGAATAATTACAGGAGCAGCGGTAAGAGACTTGGCCTTCTCAAACCTAACTGCGCTTTTCCTGCCCTTTGTGCTCACCGGAGGACAGCCATAACTTCTTGCATGGTTTCACTCCAAAGGTTGCTTTCGAGGAAAGCGATCCACTTCAACGTAACGGGATCGGCAAAAAAAGAGTTCGCTGCTGCCATCGGCTGCCTGCCAACAGGGAATGCGGCAGAGTGGGATGGCTTTCCCTCCGAAATCTTCCGGGGGTTTCGAAGATTTCTTCGAGTCCTTCGGGGACAATGGAGGACGTCAGGCTCATATCAGGACATCAGATCATGCCCGAAGTCGAAGCTTCTATTCTCCAAGCCCATGTCTTCCAAAACTACTCTTTCCTTACATCAGCCGCGGAGCTATCTGTACCCATTAAGCAGACATCCTTGACATATTTCAGCCCTGCCGCTTCATTGTCTGGGGTGAACTGTCCTGTCCATCCCCAGGAGACTCCAACACCTGAGCCGTCTGCTCTGGCGTTCTCGTCACCATCTGCGCTCTACTCAACCATTGATGCGCCAACATCAGTGGTCGAGATTTCATCTCATATTTTCAGCAGCAATTGTTGTTGCTTGCTTTTATTGTCGTGGTAATTTTAGGAATTACTGCGTGGCTATTCTTCGCATAAATATGATGCTTGTCTTCCCTTATAAAATTCTTAAGAAATCAATTTTTGTTTCAGATCTCATGCTGCCGACGTAATCAGGACGACCCGACTCCCCAAGATATCGTCCGTCAGTTCGCTGTCTAAGACCGCGTCACAAGAAAGCGCCCTCTAAATCTCTTGGAATAGACATTTTATCATGCTTTGGATATTGTATACGATATTCTGTTCTTTTTCTGGATTTGATAATGAGATGGAAATTCTCTCTCTCTCTCTCTCTCTGATATAAAATGATTTTTTGAGGTAAATACATTTTTAATAGAAATTTGGATTAGACGTATATATGACAAACTAAATTTGAATTTTTCTAAAGCATTTGTTTAAAATCAATTATAAAATGTATCACCGAAATCTTAATTAATCTAAAAAATGCTATTTACTCTTATTTTATTTTTAACGATAATATTTTTTATAAAAAAACGATATTAATCACTAGTTTTAATAAGATGTTTTACCTTTTTTTACTGTTTTTTTGCGGTTGATGCTGAAATGTGTGCCAATACATACTTTATACAACAAACATGATGCTTGCTATGGTTGCTCGTTCCTAATTAAAAAATGCACATGTTCATATTTACACTTATTGTTTTTCACATGTTGATATGTTTTATTAGCATTTCAAACTTTAAATTTTAAATTTTAATACAATAGTAACCTACCTAATGTTCTAAAAGTTTTATTGATATGCTTTTCACACATATGGGTTTTTTACCGATATAAAATTTTCTCTCTGGTGCATTATTTTCCTTTTTAAAATATAAGAAGTGGATTAAAGATCGTTCTATTTACATTAATGTTGTGATGGTTGTTTTATCATATGGGCATCGTACACATCAATGACATTTTATTCCCATATTTCACAGATCAAATTTGCTGATGTGAAAATCCGAACCATTTGTTGATATCGTTTCAATAAAAAATAATAAATTGAACTTTAAAAAATTATATATTTATAATATTAATTACATTAATAAATATACAGTAGAACTTGGAATTTGAACGTGTTTAATTCGAAAACGTCTTTAATTCGAATATTTATCTTGGTCCCTAGACTTTTAAGTCTTTTATTCAAAACGTTTTTAATTCGAATATTTATCTTGGTCCCTAGACTTTTAAGGCTTTTATTCAAAACGTTTTTAATTCGAATATTTATCTTGGTCCCTAGACTTTTAAGTCTTTTATTCAAAACGTTTTTAATTCGAATATTTATCTTGGTCCCTAGACTTTTAAGTCTTTTATTCAAAACGTTTTTAATTCGAATATTTATCTTGGTCCCTAGATTTTTAAGTCTTTTATTCAAAACGTTTTTAATTCGAATATTTATCTTGGTCCCTAGACTTTTAAGTCTTTTATTCAAAACGTTTTTAATTCGAATATTTACCTTGGTCCCTAGACTTTTAAGTCTTTTATTCAAAACGTTTTTAATTCGAATATTTATCTTGGTCCCTAGACTTTTAAGTCTTTTATTCAAAACGTTTTTAATTCGAATATTTATCTTGGTCCATAGACTTTTAAGTCTTTTATTCAAAACGCGTTTAATTCGAATATTTATCTTGGTCCCTAGACTTTTAAGCCTTTTATTCAAAACGTCTTTAATTCGAATATTTATCTTGGTCCCTAGACTTTTAAGCCTTTTATTCAAAACGTCTTTAATTCAAATATTTATCTTGGTCCATAGACTTTTAAGCCTTTTATTCAAAACGTCTTTAATTCAAATTTCTTGGTCGCTTGGGCTTCGAATTATCCAAGTTCCACTGCATATATATTTTTATTCAGATTGTTTTTAACCAGAAAACATTTTTCTACTTTTTCCTATTATATATTGAGAATGGAGAATTACTAAGAGCTATTTCTTTTTCTTTCATTCGTATAAGATTTTAACAAATTCTACAATTATTAAACAGAAGAATAAAAATCTATAGAGAAATGGCGCTGAATAATTCCATCCTTAAAATACAGATGGCGCTATCTAGTATGCAAATTAATATGCAAATATGTAAGGAATAATTATTTGAAAAATAAATATTAAAGATAATATTGTTGAAATTCTGAGAATATATATATATATCAAAATTCGAAACTATTTTAAAGGCGTAAGATTCTTTTTGAAATTAAACAATTTCAACTGCCCTTACTGCAATGGAAAAATTAAAGGGAGGACCTGGCTCATCAGTGGTGAACCCTCCCAGATGGCGCGCTAGTGCATCATATTATATATATATATATATTAATTAAAAAGGCATATATTGGATCAAAATATCACATATTTTACCAATATTTCAGTTGGCTGAACGCCAACCTTTATCAAGGTGTTATAACATATTTAAAGTGTGTCAACAACAATAATATATATATATATAAATGAAAAATAATTAAAAATATAAAAAGGCCAAGTGTTAATATTAAAAACAAAAAAGACATATCCTGACCGCTTACATGAGCATTTTAGATGAGTTGTCCAAATATCATGTAAAAAGCTAAATCAACGTTTAGTTCATTTTTGTTGCACTAGATGGCGCTCTGTCATCTAAGACACTTATAGGAGCGGTCAGAATATGCCTTATTGTTATATATATATTTACTCTTTCTAAATCAAAATAACGCGTTGAAAATAAAGATATATTTTCTGCACTAATGAAAATTTTGCACGTAGATAAGATATTTAAATGTTGGAATTACTGTTTGAATGAAATTGAAACCTCCACCCGATCAAAATATTTCATACAACAATCAGTGTTGAAATGCAAAATTTTATTTTTTCATTTTATATTATTGAAATAGTGCTGATGTTTTACAATTTCTATGATTTTATATGGCTTAGTTTTTGTGCCAAAATATTCAGCCAAATTTATCAAAGGCATTCATATTGAATGCGAAATGTATATTCATTTTAAAATCAACGTTCTAGATTTGTTGCCATCCATAAAAAATAATTTTAAATGATATAAAAAGGTATACATATATATTTTATTATTATTAGTAGTAAAAAATGCATATACAGTTAAACCTGTCTATAGCGCCCCCTTTTGGGACTCACCAAAATAGGGTGCTATAAAGAGGGGGTGCTATAGACAGGTCACTTTTAATGTAAATCGCATCGTACTACGTATTTAAAACCGGGCGCTATATAGAGGGAGGCGATATTTAGAGGAGGCGCTATAGACAGGTTTAACTGTATATTGTTTTTATAGTTAATTTCGCTTTTTTTCAAGTTCATATGGTTTTATTATTATTATTATTATTGTATACGTTTTTTTAAAGAATATGTTTATTCCCTAAAATATATATGTGTTGCTTTAAAGTCGTCGTTTTTTTTTAAATATGATTTTAAATAATTATTAAGCATGATTTTAAATTATATGACGCAAAAGGTATACATTTATATTATTGGTATTATAAGTAAAAATTGCATATATATTGTTTTTTATAGTTATTTCGCATTTTTCAAGTTGATATGTTTTATTATTATTATTAAAATTCAAAACTATTTTAAAGGCGTAAGATTATTTTTGAAAATAAACAATTTCTACTGCCCTTACTTCAGTGGAAAAATTAATGGGAGGGCCTGGCTCATCAGTGGCTGATGAGCCAGGCCCTCCCTTTAATTTTTCCATTGCAGTAAGGGCAGTAGAAATTGTTTATTTTCAAAAAGAATCTTACGCCTTTAAAATAGTTTTGAATTTTGATAACAGATGGCGCGCTAGTGCATCATATTATTATTATTATTGTATACGTTTTTATGCCCTAAAATATTATATATGTGTTGATTTTAAGACCTCGTTTTTTTTTTAATGTGATTTTAAAAAATTATTAAACATAATTTTAAATGATATCACGCAAAAGGTATACATTTATATTATTGGTATTATAAGTAAAAGTTGCATATATATTGTTTTCACGGTCAATTTCATTTTTTCAAGAGCATATATTATTTTTTGTATACGTTTTTTTAAGAATATTTTTATGCTCCAAATATATGTTTTGCTTTTAAGATGTCGTTATATTTTAAATATGATTTTTTAAAGTATCTATAAGTTGATCTCATTTATATAATTTTTGCAATCATTCCTTATTAAATATTGAGTCATATTAGCTAGTCTTAGTTGATTCCTATTTTTGCCATTTTCTATATTTTGATCAAACAAGATGTCTCCTATTTTTGTGTCAATAAAAATGCTTCTTAATTCTTTGTTTAATTATTGTGTTACCCCTCTTTGTGAAGCCACCATATTAATAGAATATAAATGCAATACAAATATACATTTAAACTCTGTTCTATCAGTACTTTTGGTAAAAATGGAAAATATGCAGTTCATCATTAATGGAAGCTTCTATGAAATCAATGGGAGATCGGTCTAAACCGTATGACCCGGGTTCGATTACCGCATTGGGCATCTTTTTCTGATTTAAAAATAATGCTCCAATGACCCCTGATTCTTGCAAAATTCCAACTCCACCAGTGAGTAAAAGTAACCAAACGGGGCTCTGGTACATTTGTAAGTGCAAAGTCGAACTGCTTTTTACATGTGTTGACATGTGGTGCACTTACAGTAAAAGTAGTCGCCTTCTTCTACTCACCATGGCCTGCACCACATGTACTAAGGATAAGCAAAAAAATGAAATCAAAGACAACCCGGGATTGGCCAGGACCTTATCTCAAAGTCATGGTCTCCACCTCAGCTTCCTGAGTTTACCAAGTTGGTGTGGAGCTTTTGTCGCCGGCCCAAGTCTGCTAGTTTGCACAGACGGTCAATAGATGGCGCAATAGTCTCTGCGTCTATCTCGACGGTGACCTTTCTACAAGTTTCACAACTTTATAACAGCAAAATTACCATCTAAATATTTAGGTATATTTCAGTGTCTTTGAGAGGAGGTTTAAAGGAAACTATCTCACGCATAGAAATATTTAAAATATAGTTTGGGTCAAAAGGCGATCCATTAAATACGCTTATGTAAAAAAGAGCGTACCTGGATCTGTAAAAAAAAAACATTTTTTTTTCTCGCAATATTTAGGGAAAAATTTGTATGTTTTTTTTTCTTTACAGATCCAGCTACGCCCTTTTTTTTATATAAATTTAAAATATAGTTTAGAGATTTAGTTTTAAAATAAACACACACACACACAAAATAATATATCTTATTTTTAAATGTGTGGAATTTTTTAGTACGCTCCGAAAGCCTTTATGATCAAAAAGATTTAAAATTCTTATGTTAATTGATGACAGGGGTTTATCTGAAATTTGCATAAAAATGGATTCTAAAGAAAAGTTGATATCAAAGGAGTTCCTAATTTCTAATTGCGTGATGTGGAAAGTTATCGTAGAAATTTTTTTAAGGATATTATTAAAATAGTAAATGATTTAACCGAAATCTAGCCTATACATTTTTAAAAATACCCTCAGCCACAATACCTATCTGCAAAACTAATTCGTTTTTCATACGAAGAGACTTACTAGGTAAAATAAGATTTACAAAATGCACATTTCTTATATCACAAGTCACAGTCACAAGCCGCAGTGTATTATATTGTATTATAAGTTACTTTATGTATTATTTATGAACGGGAAAATACGTCCAGGGTAGCCTAGTGGACATGGCATCTGCCCGGTAAGCGGAACATTGTGGGTTCGATTCCCATCCCTGGACACTTTTATTTTTCCGTTCATCATTGCTCTTCATAATTCACCCTTTCATACCTCATCCAAAAAGGTTAGAAATAGTCAATATTTCACCTTGATATAAATTTTGATTTTTCGTTTAAAAGAAACTCATGCGGTGTAACTTCAAGTGTTGTTTTACATTTCTTAT
Source organism: Cordylochernes scorpioides (assembly GCA_030710605.1). NCBI lineage: Eukaryota > Metazoa > Arthropoda > Arachnida > Pseudoscorpiones > Chernetidae > Cordylochernes > Cordylochernes scorpioides. The sequence goes on along the minus strand of CP092886.1, from coordinate 165,615,910 downwards.
ATACACGCATGGACAAAACTTAAGGACGTTTTACCTTTTGGCCTTCATATCGGGATTTAGACAATAACTTTGAAAGATATTTAATACACAATTACCTTTATTGAAGACACACGAGATAACCAATATTCACGCATGGACAAAACTTAAGGAAGTTGCACCTTTTAGCATTTATACCGGGATTTAGACAATAACTCTGAAAGATATTTGATACACAGTGACCTTTATTGAAGACACACGAGATAACCAACTGTGAACAAATTTGCCTCTGTCTTCTTCAAAAAATAAAAAAGATGACCGGCGACATCAAAGATTTCCATTTTCTTATGTTTTTTTCATTAGCTTCTATAATGAACCCTGGTCAAAATAATCTGACATAACGAACTTCAAATGGAAGAACACCGTAGTAATGTCAAAAATGACGTAATATAAATAACCTCCAATAAAAGACCAACTTTTTAAAATTAAAAATAATTTACATAACTAACCACCACCTTTGTATAGTAACTAATTGAACTGATATAACCAGCCTCAAATGAGAGACTACCTTTGTAAACTCAAAAATGATTTGAAATAACATAATATTCAATGAGAGAACACGCTTGTAAACTCCAAAATTACCTCATATAACCCAACTCCCAATGAGAGACCATCTTTTTAAACTCAAAAATGACCTTAGGTAACCAACTTCCAAAGAGAGACTACCTTTAGAAAATCAAAAATGATAAGGAATGATCTAACTTCAAATGGGAGAACACGAAAATGCCCTGATATATCCCAACCCCCAATAAGACATCAGCTTTGCAAACTCAAAAAACGAATTGAAATAGCACAACCACCAATGAGAGATCGATTTTCTAAACCAAAAAATGACCCGACATAACCAACCGCCAATGAGATTCCACTTTTGTGAAATAAAATAATCACCTGACCTTACAATCCTTTAGTGAGAAATCAACTCTCTACAACAAAAGAAATTCTAGCAAGGTTCTCAATTTACAAGACGCTCAAGAGATATGGTGTAAATTGGCGAATAGAAATGAGACAGAAGCTATACCTTTTCGCACCCAAGAAATAAAAGAGTAGATCAAAGAAATAAGTTTCCTCAATGACACTCTCAAGTGAAAAGACAGTGTTCGATATATGAAGAATTAATTTGGATCATTACTTGTATTTCCAAAAACTCTTTGAAATCAGAATTAACCTCGTAAATGCAGCACAGACAGACTCTCACTTCTGTTTAAAGTAATACAAGTAAACTGTGTTATTAACACTAACTGGCGAAAAAGAACACTTTTTCAATAATTAGGCCCATTCTTACATGTGAATACCAAAGTTTTAATTGCACCAAAAATACCATATTAAAATTTGCAACCCTCTCAAAATAAGACCCTAAAAAGAATAATTTTTACCCCCTTAGACGTAGGACATTCAATAATTATTGAATCATCAAAAATGTTTCTAAAATTTAAAATTAAGATGGCTATATTAAAAATACCATTAAAATTCTACGAACGTAAACTTCCAAACTGAACATTTCAAAGAGACTGAGATTATAATGAAAAAACAATAACAACAAAAAGGACCTCAGATCAAGGCAAGTTCTATACATATACAATAACACAAACACAATAAATAATATATTCGAAACATTATCCACTCATATTACTGGAAGTAACGCGCAGCAGATGGTACAAACTGGATTATATACAGATTGTAAATGTTCAAATCAATAAGCTTGAGGGATAAGTCTCTTTTAAATACATTTATTTCAAGCTTTCGGGCTCAACCGCCCTTCGACAGGAAAAATTATAATAGCTACTAAAGTTTTCCTGTGAAGGGCGGTTGTGCCCGAAAGCTTGAAATAAATGTATTTAAAAGAGACTTATCCCCCAAGCTTATTGATTTGAACCTAATATTATGGGATTACCTATTAATTGTTAGCCACAGATTGTAAATATTAGTTAGCTTATATATATGATGAACCACTGTACATAACTATTCATTGTACATTTATGGACTAGAAAAGCTAATCACGGACGCGTTTCGGGCTGTTGGCCAATAAATGAATATACAATAAAAATAATATACATAAATGTACAATGAATAGTCCGTGGTTAGCATATCTTGATTAATCATGAATGGGTATTTGGCCAATTCTGGAATAATTAAAAATCAACAAGAATAGTTGATATTTATTCCGATAGATGGCGCAAGCCATCAGCAACTTTCAGTTGCATGATAAGGAGATGCCTTTTTCATAATTTATGCACCTTATCCCAGTACAATATCACAATTGTACTATTTTTTCACATTTTTGAACTAGATTACTCTTGATAAGTGTAACCTAATAAAGTTATTTTGAACCAGAATCGCGAAGGAACGGTTCATGTTTACAATAGAGAGTACAGCCATTTTCATCCAATAATATAAAATATTATATATATATATAGAAGAAGTAAAAAAGGTTATTCTTTCTCAAAAATAATTTAGAGAAACCTTTGAAATAAATTTCGAATTGATTTGGCGATCCATTGAATCCAAAATTTAATTAACGCATGTATGGATTCGTATGGATTTTATTTTATATATAAAATATATTTTTAAAATAATATAAAGAATATTTATGGATAATGCAAGCAATTGCGTTCCTTTTTCCAATGTTAACTGGTTATAAATGTTTACAAACGAAAAAATGGTGTCATACTAATATCTCTGAAAACTTTTCGATACCGTTTCCAAGAGGCATACGCTATATTTATATATATCTAAAGAGTCAAGGGTCGCCTCTCCCGTCAAAATAGACGTCTAAAACCAGACGCCATCTATTGACCGTCGCCGCAACTAGCGGCCTCGGGTCGGTGACAAAGCCACAACACCAGCTTTGGCAGACTAAAAAGCGTCCACCTAGAAACCATGGTTTCGGGCTAATGGCCCTCGTCAGTCTAGGGCGGACTTTATTCCATGAGATCCACACGGGATCTTATGGAATCTTCACAATCTGCCAAAGAGGTGTTTAGCTGGCAAAGTGGCTGGGCCAAATTTCCATCTATATATATATATATATACATATATGTAAATATTTAAAACATTAAAAAACTGAGAATGATGGAGTAATCTTTTGATATCTTTCAAATTAAAACTCGTATTTTTAAATCACTTTATACCCTATTATTTTAAATTTTAAAATATAAGATTTTGATCATTTCGCATTTTATAAATATATATAATATATCAAAATTCGAAACTATTATAAACGCGTATGCTTCTTTTTGAAAATAAACAATTTCTACTGTCCTTACTGCAATGGAAAAATTAATGGGAGGGGCCTGGATCATCAGTGGTGAACCCTCCCAGCGGTTTGGCCAGTTTAATTTTTAATTTTACCATTGCAGTAAGGATAGTAGAAATTGTTTATTTTCAAAGTGAATCATACGCGTCTATAATAGTTTCGAATTTTGATAACAGATGGCGCGCTAATGCATGATAATATATAATATATATTAATACAATATTTAAAATAAAAACGACTTTTTGATCATTCTTAAATTCATTCGTCTCCCACGTCTATTGAATTTAATTAACAGTAATACATCAATTGATAGCATTATTTACTTTGTTTATAACGTATAGTTGATAAATCCATGAAAATATTGATGATCGATTTATAACGCCACATTAAACATAACTAGAGCAAATAACCTTTAGCGATAGCAATCATAGGTTAAATGTCACGGAATTTTATTTGGATCACAAAACACGATATATGGGATTTATTATGGTGAACCTATTCCCATAACAGATAAGACGATAGAAGATATAAATAATTCAAGAATAAAATGGCATAAATAAAAAGAATAGTTCAAATATATCTTAAAACAGATTTAAATTTGTTTTTATATTCTTGACCAATGAGCGTCTAGAGGGCGCTGATTATGTTACGTCATTGCTGATCTTGGCGCGGTGAGTACTCCATCTTTTTCTCCGCTCTCGCGCTATATGACATCTAGATTATTTTAACTACTTAACTTAACTATCTAGTGTGTGGAGAGACTAGTAGATATTTGTTAGGCGGTAGACACCGTTGACATATCGTTTTACATCTATTTACCCAGAGATTTCTCGAGATCAATCTACAACGCACTTCTCCTCATGGTTGTCATCTTTCAAGCAATTGCCATAATAGATCAGATCGTGGTATATATTCCAATAAACTCATGATCTCTTATCACCGACAATTGTCTATTCGAAATAATTCTCACTATGATTCGAATTATTGCATTTATAGTTTATTCCAAATCCTATTTGACAGAACAATGTTTAAAATATATGTTTTATTTATGATGCGTAGCATCGCATAAATTACTCCTATATTTATTTATATTGAATTATAGACACCTCTCTCTCTCTCTTCTTCGCCTTTATTTTTCCATTCTATATAGAGAGAAATAAGGATAACCCAGGCCCCTGGAGCGCAAGAAACGCCAACCGCCCGCCATTATATATATATATTAAAAACAAAAGAGGCATATCCTGACCAGGCTCATGAGCATTTCTATATGGAAGATTATATTTTTTTATTATTTTTCATATATATATATATATATATTTTAAAATAAAACTACAACCTTTCGCAATAAGTTTCTTTTACTATGATATCATAATAAAAGAAACTTATTGCGAAAGGTTATAGTTTTATTTTAAAATTTGTAGCGCAATTTTTCGTTTACTTCATATATATATATATATTATATTTTAAATAAGGAATATTCTGCTCGATTTTGGAATTGCTGAGATGATGCTATGGTAATGCAGTCGTGGTTAAAATCTTGAAAGTAAAATAATAAAAATAGTAAAGATTAAAAATTGCTTTAATTGAGCTTAAAAGATATATAAAAACATAATTTGATAAAAGTACTTCCAGGCTTAAGGCGTAAGAATAAAAAAGAAAAGCTTATTTACATAATGTACAAATGTTTTGAGCCGGCCATCGGGGATAGAGAAAATATAGTTTCACGGGCTACTAACCGAAAGTAAAACTATATTTTCTCTATCCCCGATGGCCGGCTCAAAACATTTGTACATTATGTAAATAAGCTTTTCTTTTTTATTCTTACGCCTTAAGCCTGGAAGTACTTTTATCAAATTCATCGGGAATAAAACAACAACGAGTTTTATAGGGGAAGAGTGACCTCTGGCGGTCGATTTAGCAGAGTATTTGAATCTATGAAATTATAATTTAAAATAAAGTAATATTTTTATATAACATATATATATATATTGCTCTTTTCTCTCTAAACTATCAGAGACTGTTATATTTTCATACTTTTTATTATGATGCATTAGCGCGCCATCTGTTATCAAAATTCGAAACTATTATAGATGCGTATGATTCTTTTTTAAAAATAAACAATTTCTACTGTCCTTACTGCATTGTAAAAATTAATGTGAAGGCCGGGCTCATTAATTTTCCACTGCAGTAAGGACAGTAGAAATTGTTTATTTTTAAAAAAGAATCATACGCGTTTATAATAGTTTCGAATTTTGATACTTTATATTAAATATTGATTTGAAGATTTATTTATACCCAATTGCCTACTATATCTGAGGTAACAAAGCTATTGGGTGAACTTGGTTCATCGACAATAACCTTTCCCAGCGGTTTCTCTACTACACCAATTGACTGTATTTGACATCAGGCATATCTGTATGACGGATCATTACTGAAGACGATTTATTGTAAATGTCAACAAAATTTTAACAAAATCAACAAATTCCATAAACACCACCTCACCGCTAAAAAATGGTATTTTAAAATGTTAAAACTATTTGTGCGATAATTAAAAAAATATCTTAACGACATTTTTACAAATACTTGAGATAAAAACACGGCCTGATTCATCGTGGGGAACCCTATCAGCGATTTCGCCTTCCTTATCTACTAGGATCGTCAGTCATTGTTATCTTGGATTATCTACTCAACTTCAACCTATAAGCAGAATCTTCAATGAATTATATTCATTAATTTGAAAGAGGAAAAATAAAATGAGGTAAAAAGTTTCTTTTAATTTTGAATTTGCAAGCTTTCGAGCAAATATACTGATCTTCATCGGGCTAATACTCTATGTACAATCTCATAATAATCTTTATACAATTTTTTTTAAGAGATTGTACATAGAGTATCAGCCCGTTGAAGAGCATTATATTTGCTCTAAGCTTACAAATTCAAAATTAAAAGAAACTTTTTACCTCATTTTATTTTTCCTCTTTCAAATAATTTCTAGGTAAATATTGCTTACATATTCATTAATTTCATATTTATAATCAATTAATTTAAATATCCGCGTAATTTCTTATTGTAACTATAGTTAAATACATCCACCTAACTTATCGTACATTCCAACCGACACTTTCCTTCCAAAACCAGAAAGATACAAAAATAAATTTAATTAAAAAGCATATATTGAATCAAAATATGATTTATTTTACCAATATTTAAGTTGACTGAACGCCAACCTTTGTCAAGGTATTATAACATATTTAATGTGTGTCAACAACAAACTCAGCGCCACATAACATCAACAAAATTAAGTTTTTTATTGTTTTGTTTTCTGTTGACGTTATGTGGCGCTGAGTATATATATATATCAAAATTTTTCTCCCCATTGAATATAACAAAATATTTTTAAAACTTAATTCTGTTGACGTTATGTGGCGCTGAGTTTGTTGTTGACACACATTAAATATGTTATAACACCTTGATAAAGGTTGGCGTTCAGCCAACTGAAATATTGGTAAAATAAATGATATTTTGATACAATATATGCTTTTTTAATCAAAGATTTATTTTTGGATTGCTCTATTTTCAAAACAAAATATATTGTACTGATTTAATATGTTAACAAAAGAAAATTATATATAGTGTTAAATGATTATAATATATAAGGGGGAATTATATATTTACAAAGGTTTACTATAAAATCAAATTTCAAATATGATAATTTTTAATTTAACGCCATCTATCGTTGAAAAGTGTTACTAATTTTTAACGCTACTTTTTTTGCCAGTTACATATAATAAAAAAGTATTATTGATGCAATAAATAAAAAAATTGAAAAATAAGAGAGCATGGCTCATCATCTCGAAATATATATATTTCAGATAATAATGTCGTATGTCAACCTATGTCTAATATCTAAGATATTATAATTCTTATACCTGGAAAATATTTTCTTCTTTTTCACCCCCTCCCTCTTTCCGTTTACCTTATTTTAATTTTTTTACTCAAAACATTTATTCACTTTTGTTTTTCTTTCTCCAAGTATATTTTAAAATAAAATATCGTTATAGATATATGAAATAAAATACTTTTATATTTATATAAAGAAAATGAAAATTTATATATATATATATATATAAAGAGGCAAGGGTCGACTCTCCCGTCAAAATAGACGTCTAAAACCAGACGCCATCTATTGATCGTCACCGTTGTGGCTTTGTCACCGACCCGAGGCCGCTAGTTGCGGCGACGGTCAATAGATGGCGTCTGGTTTTAGACGTCTATTTTGACGGGAGAGTCGACCCTTGTCTCTTTAGATCAATTTCCTTCCGGCAAAATTTCGATCTACATATATATATTAAAAATAAAAATAGCATATCCTGACCGCTCACTTGAACGTTTCAGATAGCAGAGCGCCATCTAGTGAATCAAATATCATTTATAATTTTTCTTACTTTTCTCACATGTATATATATGCATGTCGTATATAACATGCGTAAATTTATATGTGAATAGCTGTAACTAAATTTTACAAAATTATATAATAAGTGGTGTTTTTTGAACGTGCCATATTACTTTTATTAAGAAGCTCTTTGAACTTCTTCACTACGGCATATGTTAAATAAACATTTAGGCCTCAAATATTAAAATTAGAACTCCCTTATTTGTAAGTAAAGCTATCTTTGTAATCAGTAAGACAACGCCTGTGAGAAATATTTATCCAAAATGGCGCTGAAATAAAACAAACATTGTCACCTTGGAAAATATAGGTAGATATTCACCCAATCAATTTAAAGTTCACGTATTCCCGCCTTATGCCAAACCGTTCATTGGAGGAGAAGGATTGCGGTATATAGGCTCCGCCTTCTCTGACGTCATGACCAGCATTGCCGTCATGCTGTAGAATTGAGCAGCCATATCTGGTACCGCCCCTGGATCTGCATCTTCTCCAGGTGTCAGCCTAACTGAGGTAACCATGGTCGTGTGGCCTTCTTTTGTCTTCACACTATGTTCTCCCATTCCTACCCGTAGCTGAATGTTTGGACGAGGAGCCAGGCATTGTCGGCTCCTCACCTTATACATTAGCAAGGTTTGTTGTCTCCTATAACATGTAAAGAGATATTTACGCGGGAGATAAATATTGATGATAATAATATGAATTATTAAGATGATGATACACCCACCATCACACCATATATACCAGTGCAGACACCACTCACACTACATACACCACACACTACGCGCCCACCACTAAGCATATCACGTACAGACTTCACCCACATCTCACCAGACACAAACCATATACACACATACCTCACGACACACTTCGCGCATCAGAGACACGCCACTATACACATACGCACGCACAAATACACACTACAAACACCTCACCACATACACCACACCGCATACCTCTCACACACTACACAATATACCACATTAATATCACACCCACCACACCACAGACCCCACATCACACACATTACACATCACACCGCATATACACATGCACACTAATACACACAACCCCACATACACACTAAACAAACACACACGCACCATACTCACACACAATCACACACACAGGCTAAGCATACACCACGCTAAACCAAACGCACACTACTACACAACATAATATCGACTTGATCCAACCAGAAATATTTACATATTTACACAACATAAACACATGCACACCAATACACTCACGCCATACATACTCCTGCACACACCACACCTACCACACACACACCTCACTACACACTTTCTACGCTCAACCATTGCGCAAACCAAATTCACATCACACAAACACATGCGCACCAATACATTCGCACCAAAACACATATTACAAATACCATACCACACACACAACTACATATACCATGCCCACTATCCCCGCCACACACACTACACACATCACTACACCCACACACACTTACATTTAGTGCATATATTAAAGAGAGATATATATCTGAAATATAGATAATCACTAAAGAGAATATTTGTAACAAATTACAAACATTTTTGGGAGTACATAAATTGTCAAATTTAAAACAAGATATTTTAAACAGTAAATTATGTGTGAGAGTTATTTTAGAAATAAATTCATGACACAAAATTCTGCAATTAATAGGAATGTGGTTGTGAAATATTGGGGGAACCTGATTCATCAATGGGGTGAACCCTCAGTTTAAATTTCCAGATCACTATACATAGTAATTATACAATAATATGAATTCAATCAGATAATGCTATTTGATCAGATAGAAATTATTTGCTACTGCCCCTGCTTCAATGAGAACCTGGCTCATCCATAGGTGACCTTCCTAGATGTTTCGCCAGTTTAATAAACAGAGCGAGATACGATTTATTGGGCTATTTGATTAAATAGGATACGTTTTTATGGAATTATTAGTAGTGATATGTGAAGAAATGTGTTTTAATTCTCAATTACAATTGGCGCGCAAATACATACATATATATATATCTATATATATAAAAATGGATGTTTGTTGGTCCGTTGGTCCGTCCGTGAGTGATAATCTTCTACATCGCTCAACCAATCGTGATGAAACTTTGGGAAGATGTTTAGTATACTACAGGGATGGTTTCTGGCTAATTACTCTTTAGAAATAACCTTTCGTTGCATTTTTATTTACAATTAAACGTAAATTCACTCGCAATCAGCGCCCTCTAGAACGCGGTGGATCTGATGGCGGGGCGCGCCCATTGGCCGCCTGCGAGCACGTGGCTTCCCTGTGCGCGCGCATGCGCCGGGAAGCCACTTGCTCGCCGGCTGCCGACGGGAGCAGTCACTTGCTCGCCGGGAGTCAACGGGCGCAGACATTTACTCGCTGGCAGTGATACTAATCACTGATTACAATGAAGGGCTATATTATCTATATATATAAAAATCACTTTCAAATTTTAACGTAACGTTCCATTCTCAATCCCGTAGGGCTTTAGATCGGCTAAAACATTTTTATCTTTATAAGTGAATATTAACTTTACTGTACTGAATAGTTTAGTATAATGTTAATTTGACATATTACAATTTAGCCACAGCAACGCGTGGCCGGGTTCGCTAGTATATTATATTTAAAATAAAATTAATAAGATTTCTGTTGTTTTGGATCATCTGGTTGAGCAGTCGTGGCATAAAAATTGAAAGAATAATAATAAAAATAGTTTTGATAAAAGATTGCTTTAATTGAGCTATAGGATAAACATAATTCGGAAAAAGTACCGCCTGGCTTAAGGCGTAAGAATAAAAAAAATGAAAAGATTATTTACATAATTACAAAGTTTTGGGTCGGCCAACGGGGAAGAGAAAATATCTTTATTTTACGGGGCTGCTAACCAAAATGAATGATTTTTGAGCCCCGATGGACGCATAAAGCGGAATATATACAAAGCATAGTTGGGGGGCCTGGGGATGGGTGGCCAGGGATCATCGCAAGGGATCCTAGGATCTGGCAGTGGAGGTGTCATCGCAGGGGGGAGGAAGCTGGAGAGGTCAAGGAAACAGCGCCTTGATGGGTGAGAAGCCTGGATGGAGGCCAGTTGAGGAGGCAGGAGGTCCTGGAAGCCTAGAACTTGAGGGCTCTAAGCTTCAAGATGGGGCAGCTTGAGGCTCTCGCCTCGTGCTTGTCTGGGAGGCCCTTGGCACAGCAGTTGGCGCACTTGGAAGTGTGCCAGTCGGCAACTGAGGGGCAGGCACGGCCTTCATGGCCGCCTTCACCGCAGTGGAAGCACGTGGGAGCTCTGGTGCATTGGGCAGAGTTGTGGCCGAAGCCACAACAGCGGAAGCAGACTCGTGCGCGGATGGACTCCTCGAAGTTGAGGATCACACCATCCACCACGATTTCCCAGAGCTCTGAAGGTCGTGAGGTCCACCTCGATGAAGGCGGTGCAGGTCCCGTTTCTGGGTGCAGAGCGATGCGCCACGCGCACCACCTTGTCCCCAGGGAGTTGGCTGACAGCAGGGGTTTCCAGCAGCGTCTCTTCAATGGTGGAGTTGGATGTTTCCTCATCCACTTTGAAGAGGCAGATGCGAGGCAGGATCACCTTCTGTTGGCGGACCTTCATGCCATCCAGCTTGTTGGCCAGGGAGGTGGTAACAGCTGGGATGGTATCGGGGTTGCTGGAGTGGAGGACAAGCTTCCCTTTGGTTCGCAGGGAGGCCCAAACGCCTTGGGGTAGAGTGTGGGCAGCGCGGACAGCTTTAAGCATTGCTCTTGGGTCAGCCTGTGGGTCATCAGAGATGACCACTGTGTGGGCCGCCGATTTTTCCCCATGGAGGACCACTTGGGCGGCCGCAGGCTTGGGGACGCGGGAGGGCGCAGGTTTTGCGGGACCATTGAGGTTGGTCCTCTTTGCGGGCGGGTAGGGAGCCTCAGGCTGCTTCCTTTTGGTTGGAGCGGGAGTGGCGGGCTTGGTGGGGTCAGTCTGAGTGCTGGTTTCCTTGCAGGAGGGAGAAGGGCTGGTTTGAGTGCTGTGGCAGGCTGTCTGTGGCTTGATTTCGTCCAGTTCCTTAAAGGACGCGAGGGTGCCAGAGAGGTTCTCTACCTCGGCAATGAGGGCCTTGATCTGCTCAGACCGTAAGTTCATGAATTCCATTAGGCTTTGGAGCAGGTAAAATCGGGAGGTAGGGTAAGGATTCTGTATTTTCTGCTCGAAGTTCTGCTTCACCTCTTCGTTCTCCATCTCCAGTTGGGCGAGGGTTACGAGGGGCTTCTCGGCATTCTCGGCATTCTTCTTCTTCTTCCTAGGAGCCATGGCAGGAGCAAATTGTTCTGACCAACGATCTAACGTATATTGGTATGATGGAGCTTACAAATGTTATGACAAACAAACGGCCAACGGGGAAGAACAACAATGAGTATTTATATGCAAAGCGCGACCTCTGGCGGTCGATTTAACAGAATATTTGTATCTATGAAATACATTTTTTTTTTAAATAAAACAATATTTTAATATAACATTTTAAATAATACTTTATATAACATTTCTAAATAAAAATTTAATATAACATATATATATATATATTGAAAATAGAGCAATCCATATTTAAATCATTAGATAACAAAAAGGCATATATTGGATTGGCAAATAAATATTTTATTCAATCCAATATATGCCTTTTTATTAGCTAATATATGTATATATCTTCTATTAAAAAGACATATATTGGATCAAAATATGATTATATATATACCAAAATATGCACTTCTCCCTTTAAATAAGCACTAAAACAATGCAATAGGTTTAACAACCCAGAAAATACTTAAAGGTGATGATATAAATGAGCAACACAACACCATTTTCTAAAATTCAGGTAAAAGCCATCCTGTGTTGTAGCTCATTCTTTATCGCCTCCTTTGAGTTCGATCTAGGCTGATGAACAAAATTCATTGCTTCAATGCATATTTAAATAGAGACGAGATACGTTTGGTATACGAATGCCCTTCTAAAGTAACTTTGTGTTTTTATATAATCGAAATTCAATGTCTTTTTTTTTTTAAACATATTTAGGATAAGGAGAAGAGACACTCAAGGACAAAGCTTAAGGAAGTAGAATGTCTTTGATGTAGCCAGTGGTCTGTGTTTTTTTTTTTTTTTTTGAAGGAGACAGAGCCAATTTTGTTCACACTTGGTAATCCCATATGTCAGGAAACAGGTTAAATCAATGTTTAGTTGATTTCTGTTCCACCAGATGTCGCTCTGCCATCTGTAAAACACATGTGCTCCTGGTCAGGATATGCCTTTTTTATTTTTAATATAATTAATATGAAATATTGATGTATTCAAGTCGGAAAAAATATTAAGTGATGTGCTGAATGAAATAAATGAAATTTCTTTGTATTTTTAACATTCAGCAAAGATGAAAATGTCACTGATTCCTTTAAGTTACCGTGCTTTAAAGTAAGGGAATGAATAAGAAAATAAGTAAGGCAAAGAGAGAACCAGGATAAATGATTTCCAAACGATTAAAAAATAAGAGAAAAACAGATTTTAAAATTTAGTTTAATGATGGGATGTCACTTTACATGGCAACCAGACCAAATATAAATGGGTAAATTGTTCGTGACGCTTCGGTAAAACCTTTTTGCAACGCGTGACGAATAGATGTAGATTCAGTACTGTTGACTGACCATGGTAAAAAGCCGAAACATCACGAATAATTGATAATATAAATTTCTACAGTCCAAGAACCACATTTCTATAGTTATTTTAAAACATCAATTTACTGTATTCAATAGCAAATGAAGGGTATATATGAAATTCAGTCTAATACTATATTAAAGCGGTATGAAGATTGAAATGGCAAAACCGCCGCGAGGGTTCAACACTGATGAGCCATACCCTCTCTCTTTTAATTTTTATCCATTTCAGTATAAAATATGTATAAATAGGTTTTAATTATATACACTTATAGGCAAAACTTACGGAAGTAGAAAGTTTTTTATGTCACCGGTCGTCTATTTTTAAAATTGTTTTAAGGAGACAGAAGCAATTTTGTTCACACTTGGTTATCTTGTGTGTTTCCAATAAAGGTCCTGTTCATCAAATATCTTTCAGAGTTATTGTCTGAATCCTGATTTACATGCTATAAGATAAAACTTCCTTCAGTTTTGTTTATTAGTGTATATATATTTTTTAAAAAGGTAGCGTTAAAAATATATATTTATGATCTTCATTGCTGAGTATAAAAAAACGTAAGTATATATCTCTTACTTTACTAACTTGTGTAGACACAAGGACCAAGGAAACGACGATGGGTCTCCAGAACACTGACCAAGGTAAATTTGCATAAATCCGTCCCTGGCGCCGAGCGGTTGCGTCATCTATTATCTCTAGCTACGGAAAGGATTACCATTTACGGTCTCAGGTCACTCGTAAAGTGAAAATGTAGGCAGTCATTAGCAGGAGTGGTTAATTAGACACCAGTTAGTGGTTGTCTATCGATGTGATTGGTCCACTCATATCTCGTGATTAACCTCCTGGAAGCCAATGTTGAACGTCTATTGTGTATCATCTAACTTCCCTCTCTATATAATATAGTGTTTTTAAAACATATTATTATTGATATAATGCATCATCGCGCTATTAAACTGGCGAAACCGCTGGGAGGGTTCACCACTTTTGAGTCAGGCTCTCCCATTATTTTATCATTGCAGTAAGAGCTGTAGAAAATTGATTTATTTTAAAAGAATCATACTTGTCAAAATTAGTTCAAATTTCTTATAATGTAGTGGAGCAAAAGAGGCAGATCTCCCTTTAATTGTGCATCAGAACGATGACACTGTGTATCTCTCTAGTAAAACACTTCACTAGTGATGATTGAGAATGAGCCACAACACCAGTTCTAGCAAATTCAGACAAAAGGTCATCCTGTATACCATGGTTTCGGGCTTTGGGCCTCATCAGTACAGTGGCGTCAAAAAGTATATTGTAAAAGAGGGGAACAATGATAGTTTTAAATAGGAACATCTCCCTTTTAAAAAATACATTTAAACTGCTTTATTGAATTCATCAACACACTCTGCATTTATTATATCTTCTTTACTTGAGGCGCGAAAATTCGGGTGATTGAATAAACATACAATGAGACTTTAAGAGACGAAACTAATTACAGGACATCTCATCATCTAGCCTACAGCATCACGATGGTCCGTAAATGACATCACTGATGTGACAGAACGCTTTCCTATTGCTATTTTCGTATTCATACCAGGCCGACTCCTGGCGTCATGTTCAGGAGTGCTATTATATTTCCCCTCCGCATTCTTCTAAAACACATTATCAGAACACACCACTGCAACCGCTATATCTGGGAAGGTGATAAACTTGATGTCTTCAAATATACTTTCAATATTATATTTCTAACCCATTCTTCTAAACAGAACAAACCACGATTGTCCATCCCGAACAAAAGTTTTTCAACTATTCATTGTTCATATATCCTCCTACTGTAATTTTTCTTATCATGAAGACACTCCTGCAGAATGGTATGCACAGTCGTGAATCTATAGTAGAACATGGACTTAACTCAGTATTATCCACACACATACAGCTTTATTAAGACCACCGGTCTTATACAGATTCACCACAGGACGGAAGCATAGATGGAGCTCCTATACTCCAGGTAGCGCAGAATCCAACAACAGCTTCCAGGTCCGACGCATGTCCAATGACCATAGATTTCACCGTGCATACGTCAAGGTTAGCGTATCATTGAAACGGTGAGTATGGAATTAGTCGCGTTCTAGTCTTCGCTTTCCTCATTCAAATGGACCACGACATTCTGAACCGTGACTGGGGTCTTGTAGACTTTATATAAACCAAAGAGAAGTCCTTGAGCAAACATTATTGTATTCATCCATATTTGTTGACTACTAGACAACTATTGTATAATGCTTCGATTATAATCGAGTAATTACTCTTGATAGCTTCCGAGACTTGTGCAAGAAGAAATTTTTGCGAGTCTAATATGTTTGATTTTCGCTGAGAAACTTCAATCCGTCGGGAATAATGCAATATAAACTTTTATTCTATTGGAGTTTAAAATATTTCCCACGTTAACGGCAACGTCATTTAATAGATCTGCTTAGGTACAGGTTTACAGCATCTCGTAATTCCTTGTTGAACGCTTTCATCTCAGCCATTTTTTCTTGAGAATGCTAGACGTACGCCCCTTTGCGGCCGCCACAAGAAACACTTGGTCATTACAGAAAATTATGAGAATAACTATCAGATATTATCAGATGTGTGGCTTTTGAATTCATTTTGGGTGTATCCCGGCTCATTGTAATTTGATTGAATTTAATTAAGGATTTTATTATATTATAAAATAAATAAAGCTTCCAGGGCTAAGTTTCTTGTTCAAAATTTTATTTTCAAGCTTTCGGACTTGTCAGTCCTTCAACAGGAGTATCACGATAATAAATTGATGATATATACTATTTTTATATACAAATTAATTTTTACATATTTTAAATATTAATTATATTGAAAGGGAGAGAAAATATATATTACATTCTTTGTGTGTTATAAACAAATTTATTGTAACAACAATGTTTATAGTTCAGGAAAATAATCTTTTGTTTTCAATATCAATGTGGAAATATCAGCCTTCCGAGAATAAGGTTTTTTAAACAAACTTATTCCCGGAACCCTTTTATCTCCACCTGGATGACAATGTTTATAAATGGTAAGTGTGTTTTTAATTATCTTGAAACAATAATATTCTTGATGTATTATCACTGTTTATGTATAATGAATTCACGACAAAAACCATCTTTATTGCGACTTTAAAATATTACATCAATTTGTTAGTGGGGGAGGAGATCATCAAAATCTTTATTGATAAAAAATTGGCAAATGTCGTACTTTGATTTATTTGGGGGACGTCGTAATTCAGGTTTGTCGCGTTCCATGATGAATTTTAATTTAAAACAAGCTGTTGCCTTATATCAATTAGAAATAGTCCATTACCTACTCTATAGAACCCACGAAAATTGGCTTGAGTAGGAAATTGAAATAGGTTGTGTGAATGCGACGGTGAAGACTTCCATATAAAATCCCTGACCAATCAAGAACGAGTGATGACCTCAACGGAGCCAATGACCTGCGAGGTGGAAATGGCTGACCTATCCTCGGTAAGTGTACTGACCATTGCTAACCTGCTCATAGTTAATTATTCAAATTTATTCAATTATGTATATTCATCGTAAAGATAGAGGCTGCCTGGCCGGCATTCATATTTATATAAAAAATAGACACTTCGGCCAGTTGGAGTTTTTTATTTTCTCAACGTTTCGACAAAAATCTTTTGGCTTCGTCAGGAGAAGTAAATAAAAATAAAGCATTTGTCGATTTTTTGTCGAAACGTTGAGAAAATAAAAAACTCCAACTGGCCGAAGTGTCTATTTTTTATATAAATATGTATATTCAATTATGTACTATATTTATACATAGATTCCTCTTTTAAAATATTATATAATCTCTCTATTGCTTTTTTATAGCCTTAGGTGAAGAAGGGCTTGCCCGAAAGCTTCCTTTGATCAGGTGAATAAAAAAAAGAGTTGAAGCGTTTTATATATGACTTTGTAATTGCTAATTTAATATTTACACATCTGTGAAATTGGGAATCCTTATTATAGCGAAATTTTTAAATTTTAAAAGACAAAAATATTTCTACACACAATTATTATTTATGATATATTAGCGCGCCATCTGTTATGAAAATTCGAAACTATTTTAGATGCGTATGATTCTTTTTAAAAATAAACAACTTCTACTGTCCTTTCTGCAATGGAAAAATTAATGGGAGGGCCTTGCTCATCAATGGTGAACCCTGGTGAGCCAGGCCCTCCCATTAATTTTTACATTGCAGTAAGAGCAGTAGAATTTGTTTAATTTCTAAAAGAATCATACGCGTCTATAAAAGTTTCGAATTTTCATACATAATAATGATTATAAATGATATTTCTATAGATAGATGCGCTAAATACCATTTTAAATACGATTTAACGTAGCCAATTCACTAACACATGCCAATAGCTTTGCATTTCTCAATATTTTTCAAAACAACCCCCCATCTGAACGATTCAATACTCCTTACAAAGATCAAAGTTCAAAATTCATATTCATTCGAAATTGTGAGAAATGTTGAGAAAATAACTCGATTTCTCTCTGTATTGTAAAGAGCCAGAAAATTAAACAACTTGATTATTGTATATGAACAAGACAAAAATTCCAAAAGAAATCCTAAGGGAATTATAAGCTGTTGGTTTAGTCATATCGTGAAAATGTTTTCTCCATTTGAAGGTGACGAGTGTAAATTGGATTTGCCTCAATTTATATTCCCGGCAACCGCGAGGCTATAGTAATGGGGCTCTATTTGTGATAAACATGATTTTAAAGAAGACAATGTTAAAAAAGAATATAGTTGTCCCCTTTATTCTCTTTTTCAGATTTGATGTATTTAGCGCCATCTTTATATTACATTTGGAACTTATTTGCACCATTTTTGTTTTAAATTACTTGACTTCTACTATCCCTACTGCGATATTTGGGTTCACCACTGATGAGAAATACTCTTCTAATATTTATCATTACATTAGAAATAGTTTAATAAGCAAAAAAAGAAAAATGGCTCAAAATAGTCTTAACGTTAATTCCTCCTTTTTGCTGGTTATGATCCACTTGGAATATATATTTTTTTCATTTTTCTGAATATTTTTTGCTATATAAACAGGTGGATGTTAATCTAGCACCTAGCTGCCCCCTGTGAGAGTCAAAAAGTGACTGAAGTTTTATAGAGAGGACTTGAGTGCATGTGACTGATGGTGTTATTTATGCGCATGCGTGTGCTTGCGATCGTTTGTATTTTTGTGTTATGTGTGCAATTAGAAGTACATGCATGTAATCTGAGTATGTATATTTCCGTGTCTATGTGTAATATATACGTTCATGGGTTGGTGTGTACATGTTTTCGCATATATAGGAGCGTATATGTGTTTTGTTAATGTCAGTTTGTATTTTTGTGGGTCTCAATTTGTGCATGTGATTATTTTCATTCGGTTCGGTGTTTGTGATTATAAATGTTTTGGCAAAATCTGTAGAAAAAGAGATATACACCAGTACCTCGCTTTGCGTCGTTTCGTTTTGCGTTTTTTTCGAAGTTGCGTCGTTGATTAATTTTTACTGATTTTCACTGAGCGTCGTTAGATTTTCGAAGATGCATTGTTTTGGATTCGAGTCTTTAATTTTTTAATATATATTTTTAATTTTTTTTCCTAAATTATGGCAACACCTTTGTTTTTGATTGCGCCTTCACATATTTTCACTTTGCGTCGTTTCAATTTGCGTCGTGTTTTTTTTGGAACGTGACCCCGACGCAAAGCGAGGTCTGAGTATACCTTGGTTTTAAAATTAAGGTAACAAACACTTAATTTTAGTTTCCTCAAAGAAAATAGAATTGTTTTGAACGAAAATTTTCAGGTGGATAGACAAAACTATTTTTATTGGCTAGCTAAACCGTGTGATATAATTTGTATATCATATAATGATTTTTATTATTTTTCGTTATTAATATTTTTTATTTAGGATTTAATGTTTATTAAATTTAATTGCTATCTATCGTTAAAATTTTACACAAATAGATTTTTACTGGCAATGCATTTCTTTTAAATATAATAAAATGTAGAGATAATATTTGATGATATTTAAAAGAAACGCATTGCCAGTAAAGATTTAGTGTTTGTTAGCTTAATTTTAGAAACCAGTGTATATGTTAATTTTCAATTCTAATATATAGTCGGGATGCAAGGACATATATTGTCCCCAGGAACATAGTCAAATAACTAGTTTGTTATCTGTTGGACAATAGTCTTGACGATTGTGGGGAGAAAGATCTACACTGCTTAATGACAATAAACTATATATATACACTCATTGACAAAACTTAAGGAATTTGTACCTTTAAGCATGTATATCGGGATTCTCAGACTATATAACTCTGAATGATATTTGATACAGTGACCTTTATTGAGGACACGAGATAAAGAAGTGTGAAAAAAATTACCTCTTTCTCCTTAAAAAAAAAAAAACAACGACTGGCGTCATCAAAGACTTACCACTTCCTTAAGTTCATTAGTGTATATAGTCACTGGTTGTTGACATTAAACTATATATATATATACATTCATAAACAAAACTTAAGGAACTGGAAAGTCCTTGATGATACCGGTCATCTGTTTTTTTAAGGAGACAGAGGCAATTTTGTTCACAATTGGTTATCTCGTGTGTCTTTAATAAAGGTCACTGTGTATTAAATATCTTTCAAGGTTATTGTCTTAATCCCGATATACATGTTAAAAAGTACAACTTCTTTATTTTTTGTCAATGGGTGTATATAGTCAGTAGAGATCCCCTGCCCACAATCTCCAAGATATCTCTATTTTTTTTGTCCACCAGATTTTATATATCATCAAACTAGTGATTTAACTAAGTTATTGGCTATAAATATATGCTATGGCTATATATACCACGAGACTAAATGCCAATTTCTTTGCGTAAATTAGTACATGTGTTTGATTCGATAAAATAATCCCTTGAATTAATATTAAAATAAAAACAGAAATCCTCCAGGGAAAAGTTTCTTTTAAAAATATTTTTTATTTAAAAAATATCTCGAGCTTTCGGGCAAGTAAGCCCATCATATCCAGAAATTATAATAGTATTAACAGAAGAATAGATATTCCGGATATTTATAACATTATATTCCCTGAGCCCAGCCCATTACCTCCAAGTGAAGCACGCGCAACAGAAGCCCGCGTTGTTTATACCTTAAAACAAATGTAAACAGTGAATGGACTTTATTTAATTTTAAATCATATTTTATTGGCGTATTAATCATGTAAAGCATTTTCTCCCGTAGAAAGGCTTACTTGCCCGAAAGCTCGAGATATTTTTTAAATAAAAAATATTTTTAAAAGAAACTTTCCCTGAAGAATTTCTGTTTTTATTTTAATAACAAGCGTTTGATGTAATGGGAAATGTAATGTAAGGAAATAAATGACAAATACAATCTGTATATAGTAATGAAGGCCGGTTGTTACGTGTCACTTAAATTCAAAATTAGAGTGATCCAATCAGAGAGCCCAGGTAGTGTCACCTGACTGCCATCGATCCTGACGTCACACAGGACAAACCGACGTCATTTAATTTGGCGGGGAATCCTCACAACAACTCTTTTATGAAGCAGCTTCACCTCTCAGGCTTCCGGCCTTCTTTGTCCTTTCTCCTTGAACGACCTCTATGTGGGGACAGATAACACGAAGAAGGTAGCCATCAATGCATAATTAGGCATGTTTGTTTTGAATATACGATATATTCAATAAATATATAACTATATTTTAAAGATATATTGTATTCCATAGTTATACCCATGGACAAAATAGGAAGTTAAGTCTTTAATGTGGTCAGTCGTCTGTTCTTTTGAAGGAGACAGACATAATTTTGTTTACACTTGGTATTCTCGTGTGTATTCAATAAAGGTCACTGTGTATCAAATATCATTCAGAGTTATTGCCTGAATCCGATATACATGCTAAAAGGTATAACTTCCTTAAGTTTTGTCTATGAGTGTATTTTGACTGAAGAGGTGATATTTCTTTTTATAGAAATGATTATGGTATTTTTGAGTTATAGTATATACTATTGTAGTTATATTATAGTATATACTATGAGTATAGTCTATTGCTTCCTGTGGCACAATTAATCGGTATATCGTCAAAGTAATCCATTGACTCTGATATCGGTGATGTTCACATAGGAAGAATCATCCGCCGTCACAGTGGTGGATGTGCTGAAGAATTGCTCTGCCATCAACATCCCCCAGGTGAGTACTCATCATACAACAACTCATCCACATCATCCTACGTTCTATCACCAAATTGTATAAATAAGATGCATTAGCGCGCCATCTGTTATCAGAAATTGAAACTATTTTTAACGCGTATGATTCTTTTTAAATAAAACAATCTTCTACTGCCCTTTCTGGAATTATACAAAATATATATAATGAACTAAGGGCAGTAGAAAAATGTTTTATTTAAAAATGGTAGTTTAAACTGGCGAAACCGCTAGGAGGGTTCACCACTGATGAGCCAGGCCCTCCCATTATTTTTATAATTGCAGTAAGGGCAGTATAAATCGTTTTATTCAAAAAGAATCATACGCGTCAAAAAGATTAAATGGTGTGTGTGCTATGTTAGGAGGACGAGGTCATTCAAGGCCAGAATGATGAAGGCGTGCCCCAAGATGAAGCTGTAAGTATTTCTGTTCGAAAACATTATCTTTAAAACCGATTTATTTTATCATTTTCCTCTAAAGATTCCTTAAGTAATATTACTGCTATTATGCAATATCTGTTATAATAAATTTAAACTATTTTGACGCGTATGATTATTTTTAAAATAAAACAAATTTATACTGCCCTTACTGCAATGATAAATGAATGGGAGGGCCTGGCTCATCAGTGGTGAACCCTTCCAGAGATTTCGCCAGTTTAATCTGCCATACAGCTGTAATATTGCATAGGGCTGTTTTGCTTTTATACTAATACTGAAGCTGAACTCTTCATTTAAAATACATTTTCCGAAAGTTCAGCTTCAGTATCGGTATAAAAGAAAAACAGCCCGATACAATATTACAGTGGTATCGTAGATTGAACTGACGAAACCGCTGGGAGGGTTAACCACTGATGAGTTAGGCCTTCCCATTAATTTATTATTGCAGTAAGGGCAGTAAAAATTTGTTTTATTCCAAAAAATACCATTGGCGCGTCAAAATAGTTTTAATTTATTATAATATTACTGTCACACTTGCATATATAATAACATTTTCATTACCATTGAACTATGTTAAACCAATTTTCCATTTCCTTAGCTTATGCTTCTACTGGATGACCAGTACTGTGTTTATTCAATGGTCTACCATTGTCTGAATTGTAATAGGAATCCTAGAGAGGACCTTTATTGAGAAAAATATAAAACACTAGCGGATGTACCCGGCTTCGCCCGTGTTTTACCCGAGTAAAGGTTTGTCTAACGAATCTCTCGATAAAGTGAACATTTTTTCCCGGTCACTTGAATAAAATCAATATTAATCGGTACCCGAGTAAAGGTCTGTCTAACGAACATTTGTTAAAACAATTCTCTATAAACTTATAAAAAGAAATAGATATATTTTGATAATTTGAAACTGATAAAGTGATCATTTTTTCCCGGTCCCTGTGTGCCGTGTCATTCTGAATTTTGTCTTTCCTAATTTTCTACATTACAAAATCATCGTTTTATCTAGTGAACATTTTTTCCCGGTCCCTTGAAAAATACTCGATAAGGTTGAATAAATTCATGGTCGTTTATGGAAGATGGACGAAGTTCCCGGAGGTCATCTTGGGCAAGCTCCCGCGAGGCTTTTTTTCTTGTCTACTTGGCACAGCTGTGTCACCAACTCTGCCCTGATTGGTCGGTGGGTACTTGGACTGTCGGCCGGACGGATCCATTCTCTCACGGGGTGGGGCAGACCTAAGCCTATCTCCGTCGCAAGGTGGCGCTGCTTGTGAGTTAAAGCTACAAATCTGCAAATAACTCTAAGGGTATTAAAGATATTCAAGAAATTATTTTTCGTAAACCTTTCCGGGGATACACCTAATAATATCCCAAAATTTCACGGCGATTGGATGTATGGTTTTTGAATCCATAGAGGACACACACACACACACAGACATTCATTTTTATATATATATAGAGATAAGGTAATGCGAGAAGATGGTATTCATATACCAAAAGCGGCACCTCTCCCTTTAAATATGGATTAGAACAATGAAATTTTTCATCGCCCCAGTATAAAAAGGTTGTGGTAAAGCATGAGCGACAACATCATTTTTTTGCAAATTCAGACAAAGGTCAACAACCTGTATACCATGGTTTGGGACTAAAGCTCGATCAGTATAGGGGCAGCTTCAATTTCATTGAAATCCTACGAGAGGAGTTATCAAATCGGTCGAATTAATAACTCCTCTCGTAGGATGTTGTGAAATCGAAGCAGCTCCTGTACTGATGAGGGCCTTAGCCCGAAACCATGGTATACAAGTTGTTGACCTTTGTCTTAATTTGGCAAAACTAGTGTTGTGGCTTATTTTTCATCATCTTCTTTGCGTTTTTTACAAGAGATGAAAAAGTGCAATGTTCTAATGTATATTTAAAGGTATAAGTGCATGTGTGTACCACTCCATTTAATTATGCATCAGAACAATGGATTGTATTTATCACCCTAGAAAAACTTTACTAGTGTTCAGTACTGCGTCACAACTCCAGTTTCATTTGGGTGATAAACATATTGCATTGTGTTCTAATGCATAATTAAAGGTATAAGTGCATGTGTGTACCACTCCATTTAATTATGCATCAAAACGATGGATTATATTTATCACCCTAGAAAAACTTTACTAGTGTTCAGTACTGCGTCACAACTCCAGTTTCATTTGGGTGATAAACATATTGCATTGTGTTCTAATGCATAATTAAAGGTATAAGTGCATGTGTGTACCACTCCATTTAATTATGCATCAAAACGATGGATTATATTTATCACCCTAGAAAAACTTTACTAGTGTTCAGTACTGCGTCACAACTCCAGTTTCATTTGGGTGATAAACATATTGAATTGTGTTCTAATGCATAATTAAAGGTATAAGTGCATGTGTGTACCACTCCATTTAATTATGCGTCAGAACAATGGATTATATTTATCACCCTAGAAAAACTTTACTAGTGTTCAGTACTGCGTCACAACTCCAGTTTCATTTGGGTGATAAACATATTTAATTGTGTTCTAATGCATAATTAAAGGTATAAGTGCATGTGTGTACCACTCCATTTAATTATGCATCAAAACAATGGATTATATTTATCACCCTAGAAAAACTTTACTAGTGTTCAGTACTGCGTCACAACTCCAGTTTCATTTGGGTGATAAACATATTGAATTGTGTTCTAATGCATAATTAAAGGTATAAGTGCATGTGTGTACCACTCCATTTAATTATGCATCAAAACAATGGATTATATTTATCACCCTAGAAAAACTTTACTAGTGTTCAGTACTGCGTCACAACTCCAGTTTCATTTGGGTGATAAACATATTGAATTGTGTTCTAATGCATAATTAAAGGTATAAGTGCATGTGTGTACCACTCCATTTAATTATGCATCAAAACAATGGATTATATTTATCACCCTAGAAAAACTTTACTAGTGTTCAGTACTGCGTCACAACTCCAGTTTCATTTGGGTGATAAACATATTGAATTGTGTTCTAATGCATAATTAAAGGTATAAGTGCATGTGTGTACCACTCCATTTAATTATGCATCAAAACAATGGATTATATTTATCACCCTAGAAAAACTTTACTAGTGTTCAGTACTGCGTCACAACTCCAGTTTCATTTGGGTGATAAACATATTGAATTGTGTTCTAATGCATATTTAAAGGGAGAGGTGCCTCTTTTGACACATGAAGATCATCCTCCCGAAACTCTTTGTCATATATATTTATAGAAAAAAGGTCGGTTGTTGATATTAAAAACAAAAAAAGACATATCCTGATAGCTCATGTCTTAGATGGCAGAGCGCCATCTAGTAGAAAAAGAATTAACTAAGCATTGATTTAACTTGTTCAATGATATTTAGCCTACCCACTAGAATTTTGTTCCACTAGATGGCGCTCTGCTATCTAAAAATGCTCATATGAGCAGTCAAGATATGTCAAATATGTTGTTGTTTTATTTTTTTCATATATATATATATATATAAAATAAAAAAGGATATCCTGACCAGGAGCACATGTGCTTTTCAGATGGCAGAGCGCCATCTGGTAGAACAGAAATCAACTAAATATTGATTCAGCCTGTTCCCTGATATTTGGCCAACCCAATTTCTTGATAAATCAAGAAAAGCCATCCACGAACGTGTTTCGCGTCGTTGGCGCTCGTCAGCGTGGAGTAGGCTGTATCACTGTGACCAAAAAGATTTTTGGTCCCAGAGGCTTCTTGAGAAACCAAGAAATGTTTTTTTTTTTTATATTCCGCACTTCCTACACATTTGACTTTAAATACTTATTTTTTATAAGGATAATTAAATTTTCCTCATTTCAAATAATTTTTAGGTAACTATCGCTTACATAAATACTTTGTTTAACACAGAATAAAAATAGTTAAGAAACTCAGTCACAATTTGAATATTAATATAAAAATGGTGTGTAAAAAGTAATCATGTGGAACCTGTGTGATGAGATTGTGTGCAGGCGACCTTGGAGGACGCGGAGAGCATCGTGCTGGAAGAAGTAATGGTCATCATTGCCACCTCCTCTGAGGATGATGTGAGAGAGAGATGATGATGTCAGAGTTCAATATAGAGAGCTTGAGACACCTAGATATCATATATCTTGATTATATTTATTTTAGTGAAGGCTAAGAAATTCTTTATTGTATTTAAATATTGAATTTTTTAACGACTCGTCTCCCAAAATAACTGTCATTAATTAATTAAAAAATATGTGTGTGTTTAGTGATCTCATATACAATTAATTATAAATGAGGCACTTTTCCCTTCAATTATGCATTAGGACAATGCATTATCAAAATTCGAAACTATTTTAAAGACGTAAGATTCTTTTTGAAATTAAACAATTTCTACTGCCCTTACTGCAATGGAAAAATTAAAGGGAGGGCCTGTAAGGGCAGTAGAAATTGTTTAATTTCAAAAAGAATCTTACGCCTTTAAAATAGTTTCGAATTTTAATAACAGATGGCGCGCTAGTGCATGATACAATGCATTATGTTTACCGCCCTAGTAAAAAAACTATTGGTAATAAGGAATGAGCCAAAACAACAAGGCAAATTCAGAGAAAAGCCAGCCTGTATACCATGGTTTTGGGCTATGACCCTCATCAGTACAAGGACAGCTTCGATTTCATAACATCCTACGAGAGGAGTTATGTCTATAAGTGTATAGTATGAAATCGAATTTACCAAAAGGATGTTTAAGCTGTTGAGGTAGCAGGGGTAAATAATCAGGCGAGAGCCCGAAATCATATGATACAAATATACAGGTTGACTTTTGTCCGAATTTCCCCAAACTGGTTTTGTGGTTCATTCCTTATCCCCATTAGTAAAGTTTTTTTTACTGACGTGATAAACATAACGCAATGTCCTAATGCATAATTGAAGGGAGAAGTGCATCGTTTGATACATGAATATCATCCTCTCGAAACCTCATCATAATAGTAAGCTATTTCTGAACGTTTATAGAATAACTAGACGAATGGCCCGGGCAACGCCCGGGGTTTACCCGAGTGCGAATATATTTTAAAAACGTTGTCTTGGGTGGTCGCTATAGACAGGGTGGTCTGTATAGACAGGTGTATGTATCACACTGCTGATAACAGGGTTGCCTGAAGTGACCGCTATAGACAGGGTGGTCTGTATAGACAGGTGTATGTATCACACTGCTGATAACAGGGTTGCCTGAAGTGACCGCTATAGACAGGGTGGTCTGTATAGACAGGTGATTGTAACACACTGATGATAACAGGGTTGCCTAAAGTGACCGCTATAGACAGGGTGGTCTGTATAGACAGGTGGATGTATCACACAGCTGATAACAGGGTTGTCTAGAGTGGTCGCTATAGACAGGTGTGTGTATCACACAGCTGATAACAGGGTTATCTAGAATGGCCGCTATATACAGGGTG
Source organism: Cordylochernes scorpioides (assembly GCA_030710605.1). Classification (NCBI taxonomy): domain Eukaryota; kingdom Metazoa; phylum Arthropoda; class Arachnida; order Pseudoscorpiones; family Chernetidae; genus Cordylochernes; species Cordylochernes scorpioides. Next base: position 165,588,307 of record CP092886.1, on the reverse strand, counting down.
GTCTGTAAAGACAGGTGGATGTATCTCACAGCTGATAACAGGGTTGTCTAGAGTGGTCGCTATAGGCAGGGTGGTCAGTGGTCGCTTTAGACAGGGTGGTCTGTATAGACAGGTGGATGTAACGCACTGCTGATAACAGGGTTGTCTAGAATGGCCGCTATAGACAGGTGGATGTATCACACGGCTGATAACAGGGTTGTCTAGAGTGGTCGCTATAGACAGGGTGGTTTGTATAGACAGGTGTATGTATCACACTGCTGATAACAGGGTTGCCTAAGGTGTCCGCTATAGACAGGGTGGTCTGTATAGACAGGTGGATGTATCACACAGCTGATAACAGGGTTGTCTAGAGTGGCCGCTATAGACAGGTTTATGTATCACATAGCTGATAACAGGGTTATCTAGAATGGCCGCTATATACAGGGTGGTCTGTAAAGACAGGTGGATGTATCTCACAGCTGATAACAGGGTTGTCTAGAGTGGTCGCTATAGGCAGGGTGGTCAGTGGTCGCTTTAGACAGGGTGGTCTGTATAGACAGGTGGATGTAACACACTGCTGATAACAGGGTTGTCTAGAATGGCCGCTATAGACAGGTGTATGTATCACACAGCTGATAACAGGGTTGTCTAGAGGGGGGCAGGGAGGACACGTGTTCGCCGGCAGCCAATGGGCGCGCATTCTATCCGTGAGCTTCAGATTAAGGCAATTATATAAGTAGATTATCGACTTTTCTTATTCTGAAAAGTAAAAATATTTGCGAAAAAATTAAATATATGACCTTCTGTTAGAATTTTTTTTGTATTTATATTTATTTTTAATATATATTTTAATAGATATATTTATTAGATAGTAAAAAGGTATATATTTTATTCAATCCAATATATGCCTCTTTACTATCTAATGATTTAAGTATGGATTGCTCTGTTTTCAGAACAATATATATATACGATGCATTTATTGTATATTTGTGTGAAAAAAATAATATTTCTAAATAAATATGGAAATATCATTATCATTAATATTGTAGCGTTATTTGTTGTATTGTTTTACATAATTAAGTTTTAGATTTTGTTTGTGCTTGTTTTGCATATATTGAATTAATGATTGCTATATATATTCGTGTATTCTTTGATTTGGGTGGTCTGCTCGTTGGCAGCAATAAACGTTTATCGTTCGATTTATCTTCGCCTGTTGCTTGCAATTCTTACCGCGACAAGTGGTGGAGAAGCTGGGTACCGATACCATCACGGATACCTCTGTCAGAAGAAGCCGTCGCCTAGAAGGCCTAGAGCCACGTTTTGATACCGACGAAAAGAAGAAGCCAATCAGAAAAATGTCAATATCGGCTGGAGTTAACACGGGTGTTAAAAAAAAAAAAATACTTGCAAACATTTGACAAGAAACCCAACTGTGTTTAGCGGCAATGGAACGGAGGATTGTGGCAAATGGATAAAGGATTACGAACGTATTGCGAGATCTAACGGCTGGGATGCCACGATGAAATTGGCGAACGCACCATTCTTTTTGGAAGGGACCGCTGGCCAATGGTATGATAACAACGAAGAAGGAATGGATTCGTGGGATATGTTTAAGGAGATGTTTAGCCGGACATTCGACAATAGCGGTGTCCTTCTCAGACGCGCTAAGGACAACCTTCAGAGTCGAGCTCAGAGGAGTACAGAATCCTGTGAATCCTATATCCAAGACGTTCTGAGCTTGTGTAGGCAGGTGAATCCCGATATGAGTAAAGAAGAGAAAGTGGCACATCTAATGAAAGGTGTGGTAGAAGATGTCTATCAGGTCGTCTTGATAAAGGAAATTGATACTGTTGAAGCCTTTGTCGATTGTTGCCGAAAAGTGGAGGCTTGCAAGCAGCGACGCATCGGGAAACCAAGGTTTGAGCGACTCCCTAACGTCGCAAGTATAGAGCAACCAAACTCCTCGTCTCTGGAAGATCTGATTCGACGAATCGTGAGAGAAGAAATTAAAAGTGCCCTACATTCCGAGTCTATAGTGCCGGAGGTGAACTCCTTGAAGAAAATTATTCATGAAGAGGTTGAGAGAAATCTGACCCCAATAGCGGAGGAGGGTCCATACTACCGAGAACAACGCCGCCAATTTGAAGGACCAGCGAAACCACCCCCGTATTACCAGCAGCAAAGTCCTACAAGGCTGACAACTGCCCGAAGAAAGACTGAAGAATGGAGGACGGTGGATAATATTCCCGTTTGTTTCCAATGCGGACGCCCGGGTCACGTCGCCAGGTACTGCCGAGAGCGGCGAGGGATGGTGGATCGACAGCCACCGGGGAGATACCATCCTGTCCAGAACGGCCCGCGAACGATCTATAATAGCAATGAAACCCCAGGCCGCGCAAGTTATCGAAGCCCGTCGCCCTATCCAGGTCGTGGCCGATCCCCAGCTGAACGTCGCCCCTCGATATCGCCAAGCCGACGATCTGGCCGATCACCTTATCGTGAGGAAAACTAGAGCAAGCGCCCTTCTCTGGAGGTAAGGTCGCTGAGGAGATTATAAATCCTCCGCCGCTCATAGCCGCTAAACTATCACAGAATATAGTTGACGTTACTATTGACGATAAAACTTTTCCTGCCCTTGTCGACAGCGGCGCTTCGTTTTCGGTTATTTCGGACCACTTTAGACAACAACACAAAAAGACTATGTTCAGTGACGCTGGCATGACACTTAGAGTTGCCGACGGGAAATATATCGTTTCCAGGGGCCGATGTACTTTACGTTTAGAAATAAACGGATTGGTACAGCCGTTTGAATTCATCGTTTTACCAAGTTGTAGCCACGACATCATTCTCGGTTGGGACTTTCTGGAGGCGTCAAGGGCTATAATCGATTGTGGTAGCGCCGAGATTCTGTTAGAAAAAGCAGAACTACCAGAGGATTCTTCGAGCATATTCCAAACTGTAGCCGCCGACGATAGCTTTATAATCCCCGCTGGATCGACCAAGCAGATAAACGTAATCAGCGAAGCTATACTCGGTGTGAGTGATGTCGTAATGGAGCCTTCGAGGATCCTCTTTCTAGAACGTGATCTGATGGTTCCCGCCTCGATCTTCGCTGTCCAGCATGGAAAAGGGAGAATTTGGATAACCAACATCGGCGAATGTGATCGAACTGTCCCCAAAGGAATGTGTATTGGAGAGATACAGGTACTGGAAGAGGGTCAGCTGGCGGTCATCGGTGATGCTTCGGACACCAATCGGCAGGGGATTCTTGGACAAGAAAACTCTCCAAACATTACCTCGATGATAAGCCCTGATCTATCCATGCTTGAAAGGACCAGGATATGTTCGATACTTGGGAGTTTCAGCGGCTTATTTGAATTTAGTAAGTTTCCGTCTAATCTGACGAGCACAGCCAAGCACAAGATAAATACAGAGGACCATCCCCCGATTAAACGCCGTCCATATCGAGTGTCGCAGGTCGAACGTCAAACCATTCAGAATGAGGTCGACAAAATGTTGAAAGGAGGTATAGTTCAGCTTTCCGAAAGCCCTTGGTCCTCTCCTGTGGTATTAGTGAAAAAGAAAAATGGTAGTTGGCGTTTCTGTGTCGATTACAGACACCTGAATAAAATCACAAAAAAGGATGTATATCCACTACCAAGGATTGACGATACACTCGATTGCTTAAGAGGGGCGAGTTATTATTCTTCCATGGACCTCCGTTCTGGTTACTGGCAGATTGAGGTGGATGAGGCAGATCGCGAGAAGACCGCCTTCATTACACCCGACGGATTGTACGAGTTCAAAGTTATGCCTTTCGGATTATGTAACGCCCCAGCGACATTTGAAAGAATGATGGATACCTTGATGAGGGGGTTGAAGTGGTCAATGTGTCTTTGCTACCTGGGCGATATTATTGTGTTTTCACCCACCTTTGACGAACATGTTCGACGCCTTGAATTAGTTCTCAGGTGTCTCTCAAAGGCTGGACTTGTGTTAAATCCAGACAAGTGCTTGTTCGGAACAAAACGACTAAGCATTTTTGGGCATCTGGTGGATGGAGAGGGCGTGCACCCCGACCCGGGTAAAGTTGATGCTATGTCCAAATTCCCTACTCCCAAATCCCTCACTGATGTAAGAAGTTTCATTGGAATGTGCTCGTATTATCGTCGTTTCATTAAGAATTTTGCTCAAAAAGCTGAACCACTACACAGGTTGTTGAGAAAGGACACCAGATTCGAATGGGGACCAGATCAACGGCAGGCCTATGAATCCTTGAAGTTGGCACTCGCGTCGGAACCCGTCTTGGCCCACTTTGACGAAAAGTATGCGACCGAACTGCACACCGACGCCAGTGGGTTTGGAATTGGTGCGGTTTTGGTCCAGGTCCAGGGAGGAAGTGAAAAACCGATTGGATATGCATCAAGAACGCTGTCAACAGCTGAAAAAAATTATTCAACAACGGAGCGGGAGTGTCTTGCCGCGATTTGGGCGATCGGCAAGTTCCGTCCATACCTATTTGGGCGCTCGTTTACAATTGTGACGGATCATCACTCGCTCTGTTGGCTTTCGGGCCTGAAGGACCCGTCGGGAAGACTGGCCAGGTGGGCCTTAAGACTTCAGGAGTACAATGTGAACGTGGTATATAAAAACGGCAGAAAACATCAAGATGCCGATTGTCTCTCACGCAATCCAATCGAAGCGAATAACCCAGGGGAAGCCGAAGATGACATACCAACATTAGCTGCTTTAACTGATATCGTCGCGAAACAGCGGAAAGATCCGGTAATTGTGAGAATATCGGAGGAATGTTTGAAGAACGATCAAAACCGCTTCAAAATAATCAATGGAGCTCTTTACAAGCGGAATTTCGACCCAGTGGGGCAACCGTGACTATTGGTGATCCCCAGGCATTTGCGCCCTGACGTCCTCAGAAGTCTCCACGATAATCCAACTGCCGGTCATTTAGGGTTGGCTAAAACCCACGATAGAATTAGGAGGAAGTATTTTTGGCCAGGTCTTCTGAGGAGCATAAGAAAATATGTCGGTCACTGTAGGGAGTGCCAGCGTCGTAAACATGCTCCCTTGCGACCGCCCGGGTTGCTGCAACCGATACCACCCACCTCTGTTCCGTTCCAAAGAGTCGGAATTGATCTCCTCGGAAGATTCCCAATATCCCATTTAGGAAATAAATGGATAATAGTTTGCACAGACTATCTGACGCGATACGCTATCACCCGAGCCTTACCATCGGCAGACGCTCAGCAAGTGGCCAAGTTCGTCCTGGAGGACGTAGTGCTTAAACATGGGGCACCACGAGAAATAATTACTGACCGGGGTAGGGTTTTTCAGTCTAAACTAATATCCGGCTGACGGGACTTTGCTCTTCGGCTCAGAGATTTACTACGGCGTACCATCCTCAGACGAATGGTCTCACTGAGAGACTTAATAAAACCCTGGCCGACATGATGTCAATGTATGTGGACGTCGAACAAAAGGAATGGGACGTTATTCTTCCGTTCATCACGTTTGCTTACAATACGGCGAAGCAGGACACCACCGGATTCACCCCATTCAGGACGAGATCTCATCTATGGACGAGAAGCTGAAACTACGTTGGATACATTGTTTCCTCTTTTAAAAGATGAAGATCAAGAGGACTATAATCGAGAGATAGTGACCCGAGCAGAGGAGACGCGACAATTGGCTCGGATACATACACTGAGAGCGCAAGAGGGCAATAAACGACTCTACGACGCCAAACATCGAGAAGTGAGCTATCAGCCAGGCGATAAAGTATGGATATTTATACCCGTTCGGAAAATAGGGATATCCGAAAAATTAATAAAACGATATTTCGGCCCCTATAGGGTGACGAGACGCATTTCGGATGTGACGTACGAAGTCGAAAGTCTAGACACTACTAACCGCCGTCGTAAGCCAAAGGAAATTGTGCACGTAGTGAGAATGAAGAACTACCGTGACCCGGACGAACAACTGGACCTACCCGAGGATGAGCCTACCGTCTGACAGCGAGGACGCTGTCCTTTTGGAGAGGAGGGCATTGTAGCGTTATTTGTTGTATTGTTTTACATAATTAAGTTTTAGATTTTGTTTGTGCTTGTTTTGCATATATTGAATTAATGATTGCTATATATATTCGTGTATTCTTTGATTTGGGTGGTCTGCTCGTTGGCAGCAATAAACGTTTATCGTTCGATTTATCTTCGCCTGTTGCTTGCAATTCTTACCGCGACAATATCATCAATCAAAAAATATATTTTCTAAAAGTCAAACATGTGCAAAATGCAATATAAAACTGTAATATTAAGAGAAACCTGAAGTAAATTGTGGTTTAAAACATGTGTGTAATTCAGACTTATGCTTCCCAAACTCTCACTGTATGCCTAATATATGAATGTGGTTATTGTAGGCGACCTCGGCAGACGTGGACAGCGCCGTGCATAGCGAACTGGCAGCTAATTCCACCATGTCGTCTGCAGACGATGTGAGAATAAATGATGTCAAATGTGTGAATTATCTAATATATGGTCTTTATATCGCGTCGTGTAAGATATATATGAATATTTAGGAATCCAACATTATTAATACTTATAATACAATATAATACAATGCGGCCTGTGATTGTAAAACGACATTTGAAATACTATCCCGCATGTGTTTCTTTTCAACGAAAAATCAAATTTTATTTCAAGGAGAAATAACGATTATGTCTAACCTTTTGGATGAGGTATGAAAGGGTGAATTGTGAAGAGTAATGATAAACGGAAAAAATAAAAGTGTCCAGGGATGGGAATCGAACCCACATTGTTCCGCTTACCGGGCAGATGCCATGTCCACTAGGCTACCCTGGACATATTTTTCCGTTCGTAAATAATACATAAAGTAATTTATAATATAATATAATACAATGCGGCCTGTGACTCTAAAACGACATTTGAAATACTATCCCGCATGTGCTTCTTTCCAACGAAAAATCAAATTTTATTTCAAGGAGAAATAACGATTATTTCTAACCTTTTGGATGAGGTATGAAAGGGTGAATTGTGAAGAGTTATTAATATTGTGAAAAAATAGTAAAAATGTGAAATTGTACTGAAATAAGGTGGATAAATGAAGAAAAAGCCATCTCCATAGCGTGTAAATTTCAGTTTCACGATAAGGAGAGGCCTTTTTCTTAACTATTAATATTGTAACGTACGAGTAGAGGGTCTAGTTTTTGGCATCTATTTTGACAAGAGAGGCAACCTTTGCTCTTAGAGATCAATATATTCTCTCTCTCCCGAAAAAATTTCATCAATAATATATATATAATTGTAATGCTCTTAAAATAAATATACTCCGGCCAGTAAATATTTTTATTATCTCGACGTTTCGACAAAAATCTTTTGTCTTCGTCAGGAGCGAACAAAAATTTAAAAATTTGGCGCAAAGCGTTAAAAATTATTAGTAATTATTTAATTTAAATTATAAATAATTAATTGATATATTTTGAGTCAAAAGGCGATCCATCAATTAAGTTCATATAAAAATTTGTAACCTTATATTATATATTTTACATCATATAAAGAGGGAGCAATCTCTCGAAATATTTTGAGAAAAAAAAATGTTTTTTTTTTCTTTACAGACCCAGTTACGCCCTTTTATATAAATATGATTAATATATATTTTAAAATATATAATATTTAACGCTTTGCCAAATGTTTTAATTTTTGTTTGCTCCTGACGAGGACAAAAGATTTTTGTCGAAAAGTAGAGATGATAAAAAGATTTACTGGCCGAAGCATCTTTAATTTTAAGCGCTATGAATGCCGACCAGGCAGCCTCTATCTTTACGATGATTGTGATGGTTATAGGCGACCTTGGCGGATGTGGACAGCGCCGTTCTCGATGGAGGACTTGTCAACTCAGCTATGTCGTCAGATGACCAAGTGAGGAGATGTCACATATGTAAATTACCTATAATATGACAATTATAGAACTCCCTTCAATATATATGACTATTAAGAAATCCATTTTATTATTATACAAGATGAGAAGTAACATAATACTATATTGCAAGTATAATGCTAGATGAGATTTGTGTAGTACTACGGTGGAGTACTAATCTCTTAACCCCCCCCCCCCCCCCCCTCCCCTCTTCTAATTGCCTTTGAATAAAATTAATATAGAATACTCTCTAAAGATTGTTATTTTTATATTATTTTTTTCTAAATTCAATTGCCATCTATCGTTAAAATGTGTATTATGATGCACTAGCGCGCCATCTGTTATTAAAATTCGAAACTATTTTAAAGGCGTAAGATTATTTTTGAAAATAAACAATTTCTACTGCCCTTACTGTAATAGAAAAATTAATGGGATGGCCTGGCTCATCAGTGGTGAACCCTCCCAGCTGTTTCGCCAGTTCTTCTAAAATACCCATTCCAAGAGTCTAGCAACAGTATCACTATAAAAGAAAGTTCCAAAAAATGCAATATAACAGCGGTATGGTAGATTGAACTGGCGAAACCGCTGGGAGGGTTCACCACTGATGAGCCAGGCCCTTCCATTAATTTTTCCATTGCAGTAAAGACAGTAGAAATTGTTTATTTTCAAAAAGAATCTTACGCCTTTAAAATAGTTTCGAAAAATGTGTATTAATTATTTTTGGCAATGTGTTTCTTTTCACATATCAAATATTATCTCTACAGACCTTACTCCAATATTAAAAGTTATTAAGGACAAATTTTTACTGATATTTCGAAAATCAAATTGCCTATGACATTATAATTCGGTTTTCTTTCAGATGGATTATAAAAATTAATATCTTAGTATTGATTTAATAAAACGCCTCTAAACGTTGATTTAGCCTGTTCCTTAATATTTGGCTAACCCATTTTCTTGATAAATCAAGAAAAGCCAACCACGAACGAGTTTCGGGCTGTTGGCCCTCGTCAGCGTGGTGCAGGCTGTACCTCTACGACCAAAAATGCTTTGGTCCCAGAGGCTTCATGAGAAATCAAGAAATGTGCAGGCATTTTTTCATATATATATATATAGCCTCATCGAAATATTGGATGTTTTAATAAATTATTTTAATCCAAAATAAGCGTTAATAATTCTAAATATATATATACTCTCATGGACAAAATTTGAAGAAGTGTAAAGTATTTGTTTTCACGGGTCGTCTTCTTCTTTCTTTTTTTTTTTTAGGAGACAGAAGCAATTTTGCTCACACTTGATTATCTCGTGTGTCTTCAATAAAGGTCACTGTGTATCAAATATCTTTCAGAGTTATTGTGTGAATATCGATATACATGCTAAAAGGTTCAATTTCCTTAAGTTTTGTCCATGAGTGTATATATATACATATGCTTCTGTGTATTTGTATGATTTTTATTAATTTGGTCTGTGGCGCTAATAGGCCAAAATCCTGGACCCCGTGGCAACAATCACGATGCCTGAACATGGTGACCACAATGGCGCTGTCAAACATGTGAGTGTTGTCGTATTTTCAGTAATATTGGAATGTGTTACCTAAATATAATTCTCTACCAACTCTATCATTTTTAAAATCTTTTGATTCATCAAAGTCGTAAATATTTGGCTTCAGCTTAAGGAAGAAGTACGTTAACACATCCAAAGCAATCGCTACCCAAACATTATCTATGTTTAAATAAAAAGGCATATATTTTGACCCAATATATGCCTTTTTATTTAAAGATTTATTTATGGATTGCTCTATTATCTATATGTAAATGATATTCATATACACGTTTTAAACACCAGCTTTAGAACAAAGGTCAGCACGTATACAATGGTTTCAGACTATGGAAGGCTCTCATTATTAAAGAGGTCGCTCTGATTTCTCTACATCCTACTTGAGGTAATCAGCCGAAGCTGCCAAAGAGTTGATATTGTGGGTTATTCAATAATCCAAATTTGTGTCTTCTTCACAGAGAAGATCAAATAAATACGTTTTTGTTTTGTTGTATGCACACACATATATAGGTCCAGGGTAGCCTAGTGGACATGGCATCTGCCCGGTAAGCGGAACACACATATTGTTCGTGTTCGTTTAAAAAAAAAATAAATGGTGATCGACTGAAAGGAAAACAATGGGGGAAATAAATGCACAGAAACACAGTATAATAAAAGGTTTTATTTTAAAGATTAAAAACAAAAGGGATAAAAACTATTAAACTTATATAAAGAATTAAGGGTAAAAAAACAAGAAAAAAGGTTAAGCTAAATTATACTTATATCTATGGAATTATGTATAAAAAAAATAAACAAGGTTAAGCAAAAAAGAAAGTAAAAAAATTAACTAATCTCAGGGAAGGGAGATAAAAATAAATGGCGGGGGGGTGTCGAGCGTTTGTTTACACAGTACCTCGTGGCAGCACCGTCGCAGGCTTGGCTTGGCTTGGCTTGTCTTGTGCGATGTCCAATCGTCGCGACTCGTTGGTTGTCTAAGTGTCTTTTCCGCTCTCAAGCTGCTGCTTGAGGGATACTCCAATGCGTCCTTTCCCGTCCACGAGACTCTGCTTGTGGGATTTTTGTTCGACGTTTTTCCGTCCACAAGTCGCCGCTTGTAGGATTTTCTTCGACGTTTTTCCGTCCACAAGACGCTGCTTGTAGGATTTTCTTGGCGCGTCTGCTCCGCCTGGCAAGGGAACTCAACCTGGTCCGCTGCCTCTAACAAAGGAATCCTGCCAACTGACGCAATATGACGCCCCCGTTGTCCCTCAGAACAACCAATCACATCGCCGGTGTCCACGTGATTTTGCCTCCCCGCTGCTGACCTTTGCCCCCTCGTCTCAGCTGGGGCTATCTATAGATATAGATGTCTTGCTCGTTGTCTCCCTTCACCTAAGACCTTCCTTCTATGTACAAAAAGTAAAGGATCTATAAAATAGTTTTAACATTCTCCCACATAATTTTGCTCCGAAAGAAGCCAAAATTAAGTATAAGACAAAAGAGCATTTATATACACAATACACACAAGAGTAGATAAGCCTATTACATTACATAAAATACACATAAAAGAATACACATATTACACCCTTTTTTTTCTACAGGTACTTTTACTAGTCCTTCGAGTCATACCTTGCAGGCTTTCTGATTACCCTACCATATCTATTTCTAGAGACCCTGGATTCAATATTGGGCCTATTTCCTAAAAATGCATCAGATTGGGGTTCGGTATTTGAATTGTCCATTTGAATCGTCTTAACATTCGAGGATATTTCAAGAGGGTGTAAGCGTTGTAGAGCCCTGATCAAGGTTCCTGTGGATGTTTTAACATGGGCCACTCTCACTATTCCATCTTTTCCTGGTATGAGATTTACTATTCGCCCTTTAGGCCAAAACATTCTTTTAAGATTTTCTTGCCCGATCAGTACAACGTCTCCTACTTTCAACTGTCTTCTATCAATATTTTCGGATTTCTGAATCAGCGCGCCTAAATATTCCTTTAAGAATCTCTGCTTCAATTCTCTCTTCAGTTGACCTAACTCTCTGTATCTAGTGTGCAACATTTCTGGCTTTAAATTTTCAAATTCAGGAAAGCTAGACTCTGGACCATTTTGTAAAAACTCATTAGGAGTTAACGGTTTTAGATCATTGTCGTCTTCAGAGACATAAGTGAGGGGTCGATTATTAATGATAGATTCGATTTCACAAAGGGCAGTCTGCAGTTGTACATATTTCAGCTTCCTGTGACCTAGCATCTTTATCAACATTTCCTTTATTGTCCTAACCATTCTTTCCCAAAATCCTCCCCACCAAGGAGCAGAAGGAGGGATAAAAATCCATTGTATCCTTTTAATTGAGGTTTCCCTTTCAATTCTAGTCCAATCCAATCTCTTGAATATTCTATTAAGTTTTGCAAAATTGGTACCATTGTCGCTATATATTTTCTCGAGGCGCCCTCTCCGACAAATAAACCTATGGAGGGCCATCATGAAGACTCCTGTCTCTAAACTCTTCACCAACTCCAGATGAATAGCGCGATAGACGGCGCAAGTAAAGGCGGCTACCCACACTTTCCCACCTTCTTTCAAATGAAGAGGGCCTAATAAATCAACTCCTGTAATTTGGAAGGGTTTGCCCAGTCCAATTCTGTTTTCTGGCAAAGCTGCCATTGGTCTTTGCAGAGACTTTTCTTTAAGTCTCTTGCAAGCAATGCACTTACTGATAATTTTCTTTATCGTTTTCCTTCCCCTGATTATCCAAAATTTCTCTCTCAGCTTTGATAAAATGAATTGCACGCCTACATGTCCATTCTTCAGGTGCACTTCCCATATAAGTTGCTCTACGAAGGGATGGTCGCCTGGTAGAATGATAGGAGTTTTAAATTCTTCTGGGACCTGTCCATGTAAAAGTTTGCTTTCTACACACCAAAGTCCGTCAGTGTTTTTTAATATTTTAAAACTCTTGGTTGCATTCGATTTCTCTATGGAGACTTTCTCCTGAATCATTCGGATAAGCTTTTTTTCTGCCAAGTCTAATTCTGAAACTTTCAAAGGTCCTGTTTCAGTTGACTGTTTTTTAAGTTTCCCTAAAAATCTTAAAACATAGGACATTATCCTGATGTTGAGAGAGTAATTAGACCTCCTTGTCAGTAACCAGTCTTTATAATCGATGTTCAAATTAATGTTGGTTTTCATAATGTTTTCTTCAGCATTTATTTCTTTTGGATTTATCGAGAACTCTGAATTGGGCCAGAATTCTTTAGGTTTTTTCAACCATTCGGGGCCCTCCCACCATCTGCTTTGCACAAACTGGCTTGGAGGGCAACCTCGAGACAGAAGATCGGCCGGGTTCAACTGACTAGGAACGAACCTCCAATCGTTCAAATTGGTAGTGGCCTGTATTTCTCTGACTCGGTTTCTCACGAAAACTCTCCACTCAATTTATTTCTTTATCCAACTTAGCGCGGTAGTAGAGTCAGACCAAAGAGTTGTTTCACATTTTCTCTTCAAGGCAGCTTGGATTGCTTTGGCTAGTCTAGCTCCTAGTACCATGGCCATTAATTCCAAGCGAGGGATCGTAATACTCTTCATAGGAGCTAATCTGACTTTGCTCCAAATCAAAGTTAGAGTATTTTCTCGTCCCGTTTCGCTCCTCAAATAGGCTACAGCTCCATAGCCGATTTGACTAGCGTCACAAAAGATATGAACTTCTGTAGGGAAAATGAGATCATTCCACATACAGGGTGATCCAAAAGTCCCGCACAACTTTAAAAATTAATAACTCCGCGAATATTTGCGCTAGAGCAATGCGGTAAACACCATTGTGTTCAGGATGCAATGGGATTTTTTATGGCAAATAATGAAAAATTCGAAATTGATTTTAGTTACAACTTTATTCGCTAGATGGCGCTCTATCAGAATCAGCGATTCAGCGGCCAAATTGTTTGATAAATTGAAAAATATAACTGAACGACACGTATTTTTCCTTTTTGAATACCAGGAAAGAACCCAAATAATATCAAATGATAAATTAATAAAACACCATTTCGCCAAAAGTTAGAAGAAATGGTTAACGATTTTTAAATACAATCTGAGATATGTAAAAAAGGTATATGCAAATTAAAACATGTAGCAAAAAAAAAATGCTATTTTAGATGCGATTTGCTGGAATCCTCTCAGATATTTATATTTCGAAAATAATAAATTTCTAATTTTTTAATTCAACTCTCTCTCAGTATCGATTATGTTTATTTTACTAATTAATTTAGTTCCTCACCAGGACAGTTGTTGCATGTTCTATAGGTTCTTGTGCCATCTGGATGTATTGTCATCCTTTATAATGTATTCTTCTAAATCTTGTTATAGTTTTGTCATTTTTCTCTCGGAGTTTATTTCACATTTTGATCTTTTCTTATTTTTTGTTTAATTATCTTGTATTTTGTGTGCAAAAGCATTAAAGTCAAATAATGACATTTGTTCTTTCCTTTGGCTCAACTTTCTGGCTTCCTTTGCAAATTCAACTGCCATTTCATTACCCCAACGGGCAGGAATCCATTGTAGAATGCAGTTATTCTCCAATGATATCAGTTGAGTAAGTAACGAATGTATGTTCTGTGTGATTATAGTATTGCCCTTCTGAATTGCTTCTAGATCGGATATGAAGTCGTTGTACGGTATATTATAATTCCTTCTGCTTGATGCAGGGATAGTTGGTTAAGGCATACATCAAGAGCTTTCCAGATAGCTGTCGGTTCACAAGTGAAGTTTGACGGAATCTTTCTTGCTCCTTCTTTGATTTTGATGTATGTTCCATCTTGCAGTATTATGTTAATTCCAGCCCCTCCATTACTTATGGTAAGGTCTGATGATCCATCTGTATATGCTGTTAAATAATTTATCTGATCGCATAAACCAATTGTGTTAAGTCCTTTCTTTTTAAGAATGTTTTTGTTCTCTTTTTTTTTATTGCAGGGTTCATTCAGGTTAAGATTGATGATTACATTTGATGGCAATGGGGTAGGAAATATTGGTTATTCTCGAAATCGAAATTCATTATGTTTCATATTTATGCTCTTTCTAATATTGTTGTCGTACTGAAGTGTTGAAGATCTTTTGAGCCTTTCTTTTTGTGTCCATTTTAAATAGGTTCTATGGGATATGTGTTCGGTTTCTTTAGTTTTTAAGCTATTGGTGAATTTTATTGTTTTAAATTGTCTTCTGCTTTCAAGTAGGTCTAGACCACATTCTCTCTGAATTTTCTAATTGTTGGTATTTAAAACAGAACCAGTGATTAATTTGCCGATTTTGCTTGAACACTGTCTAGTCTTCTTTTTAGTGATGAACTTGAGGGAATCCAGACGGGTGTTGCATATTACATTATTGGCCTTATTAAGGTGATATATGTTGTTCTGAGAATTTTGGGTTTTGCTCCCCAATTTGTTCCACATAGCCTTCTCAGAATGTTCAGGTTTCTGGTAGCTCTATTTGAGGTGCTAATTATGTGTTCTGTAAATCGCAATTCCTCATCAAGTATCACACCTAGGTAATTTGGAGAACAAATTTTATCAATTATATGGTTGTTTATGCTTATTTTAGAGTTAAATTCATGCCCTTTTACCTGTCAGTGAAGGAGACCTATAGGTTTGTGTTTATTGGGTTTTTTGTCATTTTGAGTTTCATTGCCCACTTCTCATTGATGTGTTCAGTATTTTTCTGATATTTCTATACTTTGTGTGCCATATGGCTATATAATCTGCATAACAGGCAACCTTTGTGTCTTCAGTGAGGTAAGGATGGATGTTGTTAAGGTTGTGTCGTAATTAGATGTACAACAACTCAAACTTGACCATGACTCTTTTTTTTAGCTCTTATTCTTTTCGTTTGGCCAACAAAAAATGTTCAATTTATATACACATATATTCTTACATACTGAGACTTTAAAGAATGCAAATGATCTTCATCTATTTACATACACAACACAGCTCCCCCTTAATAATACTCCAGTCGGTCTGGGGGTTTCCTTGCTCTCTGAGATCTAGGACTGCGGACGGGCACTTGCACAGCGGCAGACTCCGGTTTAGGAGTGCAAGAGGGCACGTGCACAGCAACAGGCCCTGGTCTAGGAGTGCAAGAGGGTACGTGCACAGAAGCAGTCTCCTCCTTGTTTCCTGATGTAACCTCTGGAACCTCCTCTTCACTTTATTTCTGACTTCCACCTACAGACTTCTCTCCTGATGTTCGAGGAAGTATCAAATGTCTTGTCTCCACTTGTTTCTTTCTCACAGGTCGCAATTGATTGATATGCCTCTTATACACGACGCCCTCGCAACTTATAAGGTAGTGACGGTAGCTCAGTAATTTCAAAATGGTACCTTTTTACCGTTTAGGTCCAGTTGCATAGTTGCGGAAATAAACCTAGCAAACTGTAGTAAACTGCTCCTGCCTTCTTACGGCCTCATGAAATACCTCTCGCGGATTTCCTATCTTGGTATTAAATTCGAGAATCTTGATCTTAAACTTCTCTTCATTAGCAGTTACGCGGGGGAATTCCTTTATTACAGTTTGGCGGAATGCTCTATGAGCAAATAGGAATCTTTGTAGATTCGTCTCTAAATCATCCTTCCCATTATTCTTTCTCAAAAGGTTTTTAAACTCTCTTACATATCTCTCAGCTAAACCATTTGTACTAGGATTATACGGACTGGTCTTAGTGTGCCGTATACCATTCATTTTGGTAAATTGCTCGAATTCACCGGAGACAAACTGTCTTCCGTTATCTGTAACCAAATGTTAGGGCAATCCAAATCTGGCAAAAATTTCTCTAAGATGATTTATAATCGTTTGGCTGGTAATATCTTTGATGATAAAAATTTCTATCCACTTTGAGTATGCGTCCACGAGAACCAAAAACATTCTTCCCATGAACGGACCCGCTAAATCAAGATGAAGTCGATGCCACGGTTTTTCGGGCCAAGTCCATTCCGAGATGGTAGCCGGGGGCATGCTTGCCGATTCTTGGCATACTCTACATTCTCTAGGTAACTCCTCGATGTTACTGTCTATGCCTGGCCACCAAAAATACCTCCTGGCAATCATCTTCATTTTAACAATCCCCATGTGTATTTCATGCAAGTCATTTAAAATTAAAGATCTTAATTTTTGGGGAATTACCACTCTTTCACGCCATTGAAGACAACCAAACTCCAAACTTAATTCCTCATTGATCTTATAATGAGGAGCTAGTGGGTTTTCTCTCGGTACCCTTGTGAATTTCCACACAGTTGCCTTATCTAACATTCCTTAATAATATAGACAGTATTTTATCTTGGGGCGTCTCATATGCCACCTCCATAAAAGAGAACGGTACCTCATTCAACCTCCTGAGAAGAAGTACCTGGTCTTCATCAAGAGACTCCCTGACACTCGATTCTAAAGGAAGACGTGACAATGCGTCAACATTGGAATTATCACTAGTTTTTCGAAATTCCACAGTATAATTAAATGCAGCTAATTTTAAGGACCATCTTTTAATTCTGGATAATGCACATATGGGAATTGGTTTATGAGGTGAAAATATGTGAATTAAGGAACGGGTGTCTGTGACCAATTCAAATTTTCGTCCCAGTAAGTATTGTCTGAATTTCTCAACGCCAAAGGTATGCTCAACGCTTTCTTTTCTAGTTGAGAGAAACGTTTTTCCGCTTCAGTTAATGTTCTACAAGCAAAGGCTATAGGGCATTCTTCCTTTCTATAATTTCTATGACTCAGAATTACGCCTAGTCCATAGTCCATTAATAATGATTTACATTTTAAAAATAACATTCGATATTCTTTCGTACAATTCCATCTACAATATTTATTCAAAGGTTGATAGAATAGCGCTAAAATGTTTGCTATATTTTTTATGAATCTATAATAATAAATTGAGTAATATGAAAGATCTTAATTGCGAAACATTCTTTAGGTTCACGCGTCTCTATCACTGCTTTATTTTTATTTTCTAAGGGATGCAGTCGCTGCATGGGTTTTCAGGCAAATTGATATTGATGGAAACTGGCTGTCAAATGTTCTAAGAACAGATGATGCTCACTTTTATCTAAAGGGAGAATTTAACATTCAAAACTGCCTCATTTTGGCAACAGAAACCCCTAGGAATTTTACAGAAATACCACTTCATCAGCACAGAGTTACAGTTTTGTGTGGGTTCACTTCTTCTTTTATTTTTGGGCCAATTTTCTTTGAAAATATCAATGGAAGAACTTTTAAAACCGTTTTTGTAACTCTCTCTCTGGTGAACGTTATGTTCAACTTTTGAGAGAAAAGGTTATTCTCATATTGCAGGACAGACAAGCACTAAGCGAAATAACATTCATGCAAGATGGAGGACCTCCTCATATCTCCCGCGGTGCCAAACAATTGCTGAAGGATACGTTCGGTGAAATTCGTTGATAAGACGCCACTTTATATACCAGTGGCCTCCAATATTACCAGACTTGACGCCTTACAATTTCGGTTATTTTATCGATGCCGGCCTACCACATTGGCCATGTTGAAGGCTTCTATCAGATGGCACGTTTTATAAACTTCAACTATTTAATTGTGACCATTCTGGCATCTATCGTCTGCAGGCGGTGTTTGAGAATGAAGGGCGCCACATTGAGCAAGGATTGTGACCTAATACAAGAGAGAAGGCAGTTACCTCCTGTGTTATATTTTGCAGCTCTTTGTTTTGGGTTATGGGAATAATAAATGCTGTCCTCACATCTTGACTCTTTTTTTTTTCTGTGAACAGTAATTTTTTTGTTAATCATTTGCCCACATCTTATATTATGTCGTGCAGGCCAAAGTGTTATAACTTCTCGAATAACACTGGTATACAAAATTTTAACCCTTATGTTTAGTTTATCGCTTTTCGCCCATTAGAAAAAATAGCATAAGGAATATTCTCTGTATCCCCCCCAACTTTAGAAATTTTGCGCAAAAAAATAATAAAAATGATTTTGCTACCACGTTTTTTCAACGCAAAAGGTCGATTTAAAAATGAGTTTTTTTTAGGGGATACATTTTCAAAATTATGTACAGTATAATAAACAATGGTAACATTTGACAAACCCATAGGCTATTTGGAATAAAGTACGACAAATATATTTTGTCACTCCCCTCTATATTTCATCTTTGTATCATGACAAATATCCAGTTAAATAGTCAAGTGTCGCCAATTAGTCAAGAAACTATACATTCCTTATAGCACGAAATCCTATTAGTAGTGTTATCATAATTTTTGGTACTATATTAACATTTCAAAAATCGTGTATTGATATCAGTAGTTATTTTCAAACATTGATTCTATTTCACAAAACTCCATCTAAAATATAAATATTTTTGCTACATGTTTTAATTTGCATATACCTATTTTACATATCTCAGATTGTATTTAAAAATCGTTAAACATTTCTTCTAACTTTTGGCGTAATGGTGTTTTATTAATTTATCATTTGATATTATTTGGGTTCTTTCCTGGTATTCAAAAAGGAAAAATACGTGTCGTTCAGTTATATTTTTCAATTTATCAAAAAATTTGGCCGCTTAATAGCTGATTCTGGTAGAGCGCCATCTAGCGAATAAAGTTGTAACTAAAATCAATTTCGAAATTTTCATTATTTGCCATAAAAAATCCCATTGCATCCTGAACACAATGGTGCTTACCGCATTGCTCTAGCGCAAATATTAGCAGAGTTATTAATTTTTAAAGTTGTGCGGGACTTTTGGATCACCCTGTATATCTCGGTATCTTTATTAACTCTATTAATTTTATTTGATCCAACCAGGTTCGAAATTCCTGGGCCATACTTTCGGGTAGTGGTGTATCCCAACCTAGTTTCTGTCCCCATGATCGCTGCAGTAACAACTTTGGTGGCAAGAATACTGGAGCGCAAAATCCAAGTGGATCAAATATCCGCTGAACCATGGACAGTACCAGCCTTTTCGTTAATTTGGGTTGAAGACTCAAATTGTCAGGGAGTTCGCATTTTAATGAATCTTCCATTTTATTCCAAACAACACCCAATATTTTTGTACAAGTCCCCTTTTCAGGGTTTTCCTCCAGAGAATATTCCCACTCTCGTAAGTCCATTTTAGCCCTGTCCATAATTTGAATTGCGGCCTTTTGAAATTCCTGCACTTCCTGCTTTGTTTCCAGCGAGGTAATACAATTGTCCATGTAGAAGGATTGAGCTAAAATCTTTGCCCATTGAACAAGTGGGCCTCTTATTGATTGAAGATGGTATTCTATTACGGCGTTCAGCACAAAAGGACTACAGTTTAAGCCAAATACAAGTCTCTTATGCCTGTAAGCTATTAGTTCTCTATCGCTCTCCTCTTCCCACCAAAGGAATCTAAGATAGTTCCGTTCAGATTCTTCAATCGCCACCATCTGGAATGCTTTTCTTATATATGCCGTGACTCCAAATTTATTTTCCCGAAATCTTATCATCATTTCAGGGATTCTTTCCAATAAATTCGGTCCCTTTTCTAAACATTGATTCAAAGATAGTCCATTATGGCCTAGACAAGAAGCATCGAAAACCGGACGTATGGGCGTCGTTTTAGATTCCATCTTGTACACAGGGCGGTGAGGTAAATAGTAGCCTCTTCTCTCGAGAGGATTTTCCTCGACTCTTTCAATGAGTCCTTCAGTCAGCCAGTTTCTAAAGATCTGACTATATTCGGTCAACTTATTCTGTGAGGTCATTTTCTTAGTGCTTATATCTAACCTTTTTATCGCTATGTCAAGATTGCTGGGGATTGACTCCTTTTCTACCTTCCAAGGTAGACCTACAGAATATCTCTGATCACTTTGTCTTTGAATTTTTGTTATAAACTTTTCTTTTATTTCCTGGTATCTGGTCTCTTTGGAGCAAGTTTCAACAGGATTCCTAATGCCTAGTACTTCTAGATCCCACAAATCCTTTAAATCGCATCGCGTTGTTAGCAGATTCAAAGTCTGCTGCACATTGTCATTGCTATCAATAATTGGCGAATTGCCCATTAGTGTCCAACCTAATTTCGTTTCCACCGCAGTTAAATCTGCTTCAACTTGAACTATTTTTCCTGTCAAAATCATACCTAGATAGTTAGCGCCAATCAATATGTCAATCTCTTGTCCTTTAAAATTGTCCTGAGACAATATTATGCCCTTAATCTTCAATTTTTCTAACCAGTCTCCTTTTGGCAAAGGTGGTATGGCGTCGCAAATTTTACGTTGATCCAGCGCCTCAATATGGATCACATCTCTTTTATTACCTAAATTCTCTAATTCTAACATAAATTTACCGTGCTTTTCTTCACCAATCTTATTACCTCCAAAAAGACTTTTAGCTATGGTTATTTCGCCTTTTCTTTCTATTCCTATACTCCAGACTAACGACTGTTTGATATACGAAAACTGACTTCCACTGTCGAGGAGAATTCTAACCCTTCTAGAGGCATTTGGGCCTCTTAACAGTGCTACCGTGGTCATCAGCAAGACCTGACCTGTGCAGGCTTGACTAAAAAGCGATGCAATGGGTTCAGGTGCATTTTCCTTTAGATTTTCTCTTCCTGGTTTCGTTAACCGGTTAGAAGAATTTCCTTCACATAAAACTTCCAAGTGGTTTCTCCCACAGTTTTTGCACTCCAATTGTTCTCGGCACTGACTCTGTAAGTGTCCCTTTCTTAAGCATTTGAAACATAGATGGGCACTACGTATTTTATCATTTCTCTCTCCCGGAGACATTTTCATTATGGAGCGGCATTGATGACTCGCATGATTTGTTCTTTCACAAAAGAAGCATTTTATATTAGTTCGCCCTCCGAACAGACTAGACACAGTGGCGGGTCTGAAATTGCTCCTTGTTCTGGTCCCATCATTGTAAGACCTTTTATAGGGTTCCTCCTGCTTAAAGCCTTTTTCCACAAATTTCAGCCGTTGAGCACTCCTTACTTCGGCTTTTAGAAAGTCCAATAATAACCTTAGCCTTTCTTGAGCTCCTCCAAACCCTTTATCTGACTCTTCCCGTTTTGCTAACTCTAGACCATAACCCGAAGAAGGATGCCTGTGCCATATTTTCAAAATATCCGAAGGTAATGAAGACTCGACAAGAGGGTATATAAAAATACCCGACAACTGGGGATCAATGCCCAATGTCTCTAACGACCGGAGGTGACTGCTCAGTTCGTCGTACAGACTGCTTAAATTTCTATTTTCTTTCTTTACATTAGATATAACCGAATTCAATAGACGTCTGACATACAGTTCTGTCAGTATATTCGGGTCACCGAATCGCTCCTGTAGGGCTTGTACTGCCAAAGCATAGTTGGCGCCTGTAACGGGATAGCTTGCTACAACACGATAGGCTTCTGAATTTGGTACAATTGCTTGACGCAAATATAAAAACCGGTCGCTATCGGATAAATTCTTATTTTCGTGAATTTTCGAAAACTGCGCCCACCAAGGCAACCAACCTTCCAGAGAGCCATCATAGCTTTTTAGTGTTAACTCTGGTAATTTCACATTTATTACAGTGTCCTCGCTAGCAATCGGGATTGTTTCTTCTTTATCGGGATTCCGTAATACACTGACTTTCTGTTGAATATCAAACTTTTCCTCTTCATATTTATCGCATTCTTGCCATTCCCTATCAATACTTTCCTCTGTAATCCCTTCTTTCACTACCAATAAAGCCTGATATTTTTCGTTTAGATCTACAAGTTTCGTGTAATAAGACTCTAGTCTATTAAACTTAGAATAAATATCATTCCTATCAATTTGAGACTTTTCAAATTCCCCATTTATTTCATTAATAATTCTAGTGAAAGTACCTCTTATGGCTTTTCTGCGCTTTTTAATTGCATCCATTTCCTCCATATTTCCTTTAAATCGATCACGTCCGGCTCACCAAAATGTTCGTGTTCGTTTAAAAAAAAAATAAATGGTGATCGACTGAAAGGAAAACAATGGGGGAAATAAATGCACAGAAACACAGTATAATAAAAGGTTTTATTTTAAAGATTAAAAACAAAAGGGATAAAAACTATTAAACTTATATAAAGAATTAAGGGTAAAAAAACAAGAAAAAAGGTTAAGCTAAATTATACTTATATCTATGGAATTATGTATTAAAAAAAATAAACAAGGTTAAGCAAAAAAGAAAGTAAAAAAATTAACTAATCTCAGGGAAGGGAGATAAAAATAAATGGCGGGGGGGTGTCGAGCGTTTGTTTACACAGTACCTCGTGGCAGCACCGTCGCAGGCTTGGCTTGTCTTGTGCGATGTCCAATCGTCGCGACTCGTTGGTTGTCTAAGTGTCTTTTCCGCTCTCAAGCTGCTGCTTGAGGGATACTCCAATGCGTCCTTTCCCGTCCACGAGACTCTGCTTGTGGGATTTTTGTTCGACGTTTTTCCGTCCACAAGTCGCCGCTTGTAGGATTTTCTTCGACGTTTTTCCGTCCACAAGACGCTGCTTGTAGGATTTTCTTGGCGCGTCTGCTCCGCCTGGCAAGGGAACTCAACCTGGTCCGCTGCCTCTAACAAAGGAATCCTGCCAACTGACGCAATATGACGCCCCCGTCGTCCCTCAGAACAACCAATCACATCGCCGGTGTCCACGTGATTTTGCCTCCCCGCTGCTGACCTTTGCCCCCTCGTCTCAGCTGGGGCTATCTATAGATATAGATGTCTTGCTCGTTGTCTCCCTTCACCTAAGACCTTCCTTCTATGTACAAAAAGTAAAGGATCTATAAAATAGTTTTAACACATATATAGGACATAAATATGTTGTTATACATTGAAAAGGGTTGTCGTTCAGCCAACTGAAATATTGGTAAATATTTTTTTTTTAAATCCAATATATGCCTTTTTAATTAAACATATATATATATACGCCGACCGTGCGGCCACGCGAGCTCCGCGTATTTCGCCTCTCATTCTACTGACTGCCCTTGTTACTCAACTTCAATCATACCATCGGATTCGCCGTAAGACAGGCTTCATCTTGAGCCACATTTAAAGTCATTTCATCAAGTTTGAAATTTTCATCGATTCAATTTTCATAGGTTTGTAAATCTACAAGTTGTAGATTTACAGCATCACCATGGCGACAGCCGGGCCGGCTGCTGCGTCATCATCGTCATCACTCACCTCATTGGCTGGTCGAAAATCACAATTTACATCCTCATCTTCGCAACTAAAAACTGAAAAATCTACATATTTAACGCAAGCAGGAGATCTACATGCAAAAATCACTGCCCAAAGACCAATCTTCTCTCAAGAAGAACTCAGAAAATTCGATCAAGATAGAAAGGCGACGTATGAAAGGAGAAGTTCAACGACAAAATCGACGATACAATTCGTCTCGCTCCCGGACTGTACCGCGGAAGAACACCTACACGGAATCGCCAAAGTCATAGGCCGACCCAGCATCCACTCCATCGGTAAGATTAATGGTCAAGCCATAGTCTCTTTGGCCGGGGTTGAACAGGCAGAAATGCTGATCAACACTGGCTTTCAAGTCAAAGACAAAACAATATATCCCTACCCGCTCTTTAACATCCCGAAAAAATACATCTTATCCGGGGTGATGCTGTTCATACAAGATGAAGACATTGTGAGAACCCTACAGCCTTATGGACAGGTATTGAGCGTCCGACCCCTCCCCTTCCCCACCGACAATCCTCTATACAAGCACCTCTCCTCTTTGAGGAGAGAGATCATCTTCAAAAAGAAAGAAGACACTGCCATGCCAGCTATCATCACCATCGACTACATGGGCAACAATTTTAAAATCTTTATTGCCGAAGATGTCATTTGCGTGGGCTGCAAACGGCATGGCCATATCAGAGCCAAATGTCCTTTCGACCCCCGGATCAGGGAAACAGTAACAAGATCCTTTGCAGATGCCCTGAGTCCGACTGCACAGCCACGAACCCCTACCCCCGAACAACCTCCAATGGAGAAGAGCATCCCCACCGAAAAAGGAAACATGACCTCCGTGAAAGGGAGAAATCATACGTCGAACCCGGACGAAGAAACAAAACCAATCCCCCTGGTGGAGGAACAGCCACTCACCCGTGTTCTGAATCGAGGACCGACGCAGGAACCGAAGATTCTGACGAAGACACATCAGCCAGGTGCTCACAGTGGTCGATGGACTCCTCTCAGCTCCAGAGGGAGTTGATAGACTTAGAGCACAGAGAAAACCCTAAAATGGAAAGGATCATCGCGTTGGTATTCAAAAGGGCAGGTATTTCTAGACAGACCAAAGTCTGTCAACAGCTTGAACTGCACCCCGACCTGAAGTATAGGACCTCCTGCTACCTCAAGAAATGTGAAGATTTTAAGTCAAAAAACTTCAGAGACCTCAATACCGACCAAAGAAGAGCACTCAACGACAAAATAGGCAAATTGAGGCTAATTTTAACAGAGATCGACAAGTATGATGCAGTATACGATGCAATCCTTGATGCAAAATATTCGACGAAGAAGAGACCGCTTAATGCGTCTCAGCACGACAACTCTGACCAACAAGAAGACAGGAACTTAGATAAAAAAAACCTAAGCCCACTCCCCTAGAAGCGAAGACAACCCCTCCGCCATGTAGAGATATGGAAATAGACGGAAAGACTACAACAGCTAGATCTACGCCCTCTTGATACCCCTTCCCCTCTGACTGCCGACTGTATTTGCCTCTTTTAACTGAATAAATGTATATATTTATTTATTCTCTATATATTAATATTTTATATATCATTTTATTATTATTAATTATATTTATAAACATGCATATTGTAGATTTTAGATATTTTAAAATTTTATAGCAGTTGTACATACTCGTGAATTGATACGCGAGCTTATCAAAACAATCTTGTTCCCCGAAGAAGTTTGGCGAGTTGCCACACGAAATATCGGAAATAAAAACTTTATGATCCAAAATAGGCATTTTTAAATATATATATATGAAAAACCAATAGAAAAAAATAAAAGATAAGTGGGTCAGGTGTTGATATTAAAAATAAAGAAGGCATCTCCTGACCACGAGCACATGTGCTTTTTAGATGGCAGAGCGCCATCTAGTGGAGCAAGAATAAACTAAACGTTTATTTAGCTTGCTCCGTGATATTTGGCCAACCCAATTTCTTGATAATTCAAGAAAAGTCATCCACGAACGCGTTTCGCGCTGTTGGCGCTCGTCAGCGTGGAGTAGACTGTAACCATTGGGACCAAAAAATCTTTTTGGTCGCAGTGGTTACAGTCTACTCCACGCTGACGAGCGCCAACAGCGCGAAACGCGTTCGTGGATGACTTTTCTTGATTTATCAAGAAATTGGGTTGGCCAAATATCACGGAGCAAGCTAAATAAACGTTTAGTTTATTCTTGCTCCACTAGATGGCGCTCTGCCATCTAAAAAGCACATGTGCTCGTGGTCAGGAGATGCCTTCTTTATTTTTAATATATATATATACATTAATATTATTATATATAATTTTAAATATAAAATAGGCGTTATATTGTTAATTTTCAAATATTCACACCTATATTTTACAAAATTTATTTTGTCCATAATATAAATATATATATCTTTTTTTTTATCCTCATTGAATATAACAAAATAATTTTAAAACTTAATGCTGTTGACGTTACGTGGCGCTTAGTTTGTTGTTGACACACTTTAAAATGTTATAACACCTTGATAAAGGTTGGCGTTCAGCCAACTGAAATATTGGTAAATAAATTATTTTTGTTCCAATATATGCCCTTTTAATTCAACATATATATATGCATCTAAAGAGGCACCTCTCCCTTTTGTTATGTATCAGAATGATAGCACTTTGCATTACCCTAGTAAAAATATTCACTAGTTATGATAAAGAATGAGCCGCAACACCAGTTTTGACAAATTCAGACAAAAAGCCAACCTGTATACCATGTGTTCGGGCTTTGGCCCTCATCATATATATATGATAAACGGTACAGCTGCTTTTTTACATTTAATTGTCATTCTCAAGTATTTTACACTGTATATTCATAATAAAATCAGTATAGATATATTTTAAGATATAGAGGCTCTTTTTGTAATCTAATAAATTTCCTTAATATATTTTTCTATAAATTCAATTGCCATCTATAAATATAATTTGTAACATATAAATTTACTGGTATTGTTTTCTTTTCAATAATATCATCAAATATTATCTACACAGACCTTACAGCAATGATGTAAGTTTTTGAATGAGAGGGCTTGGCTCATCAGTAGTGAACCCTCTCAGCAGTTTCGCCAAATATGTGCCTCTACAGACCTTTAATCTTATGTCCATAGGTTCACTAAACACCCCTATGCTGCCTTCCATAGAAAATTCAGGGTATATCCCAAACAAATTCAATACAATAGTAGAGCGGTCTAAAGATTAATTTGGCGAAATCGCTGAGAGGGTTCACTACTGATGAGCCAAGTCTTCTCATTCAATAACTTATATCATTGCAGTAAGGTCTGTATAGATAATATTTGATGATATTACTGAAAAGAAACACATTGCCAGTGAATTTATTTTTCACAAACTTAATCTCTTTATAAAATTCCCCTTTTTAATTTCATTTTTTATGGGGGCTGCTGAGTCTTTATATGATATTCATGTACTTGGTTGGCGATGTTTATAGGATGGTATCCCGGATCAACCGGCAGCTAACGGGAATCCTGGACAAGGCGAAGACACTGTCCGCAAGGTGAGCAATATTCAATGAGAACAATTTCACAGTTTAATTAATGTTACATGTAATTAAAATACACTCATCGACAAAACTTAAGGAAGTTGTACCTTTTAGCATGCATATCGGGATTCAGACAATAACTCTGAAAGATGTTTATGCATAGTGACATTTATTATAGAGACACGACATAACCAAGTGTGAACAAAATGGCCTAAAAAAACAGACGATCGGCGACGCCAAGGACTTTCTAATTTTTTTTTATTTTTGTCCATGAGTACATTATTCCTCATAGAACCCATCATTTTAATATTTAGACCTCAAAATGAAAATATTTGGTTTAATTATATCAGGAAGAAATACCCAAATGAACGTTGAACAAGACCACCATACAAAATTTATTTGGAAATCTTTCCGAAAAAAAAAATAGGATTTGTATAATTTAAATTTTTTACACAAATAAATTTACTGGCAATGCGTTTCTTTTAAATATCATCAAATATTATATCTACAGACCTTACTGCAATGATATGAGTTATTGAATGAGAGGGCTTGGCTCATCAGTAGTGAACCCTCTCAGCGGTTTCGCCAAATTAATCTCTAGACCGCTCTACTATTGTATTGGATTGGTTTTGTTATATACCCTGCATTTTTTATGGAAGGCAGCTTAGGGGTGTTTAGTGAACTATGGACATAAGCTTATAGGTCTGTAGAGGTACATACATATAATTTCATTTATTTGTGTAAAATATTAACGATAGATGGCAATAAAATTTAATTTAATAATTTAAATTAATGAATATATAAATTCTTCCGTAAATTATTTTAAAAAGTAGTGTATCCATGTGAGACTTACGTGGCTTTACCCAGTATCTCCCGGGACATGGCCTTTCATCAGAGACTCTGTCATGTCAAGACAAGTCATGAGGAGTCTTTCAACAGAAACAGAATCTCTGATGAGAGATCACCTTCAGGAGAGACCGGGTCCAGTCATGTTTTAGGCAAATGCTGGGTAAATTAGGGACGACAAACTGAAGATCGCCTGGTGCTGTGATCTACATTTTCAGCTAATGGCTCCAGGATTCCTTTAAACCTAATTCAAAGACATGATACATAACGGCGAATAATATTATAGCAAAGTATTTATTATTTTATTAACAGAGTATCATTTTTATGTTTAGATTTTGCTACTCTGTAAACTTCCCTCTTTGCTTATCTTTTGTTTATCATTCATATTTGTTCTTGCCTTAAATAAATTGCTGTCTCATCCCGAAGTTTGTCTATCCTAATTTTCCACGTGGCATTTTAGTGGAGATGCTGGGTAAATTAGGGAAGACAAACTGAAGATCGCCGAGATAACTAGGGGCCATGGGTGCTGTGATCTACATTTTCCGAGACTGGCTCCAGGATTCCACCGCCGTGTAAAAGTCAAGACTTCCCTCCAGGTTGACGAAGCCCCTATAGACGATACGACGACAAAGCCGCTCTTCACGCCCCAAGAAATAAGATCTTAAAGTACTAGGGGCAAATTTCCAAGACTCCAAGGGAATCCTTGACAGAAGCACGTCAGATCCATGCCAATAGCAACAATATTTGCAAGCTGCGATTCACAGCTCCCATAGGGAAAGAGCTATGTAGCGAAATATTTATTTTTATGAACAGATTATTATAATTTTGTTATTTATATTTTGCTACACTGAATACTTCCCTCTTTGCTTATCTTGTATTTTTTATCAATTATATGTTGTGCTTGTACCTTAAATAAATTGCTGCGTCAGCATGAAGTTTGTCTTTCCTTATTTTCTACGTGACATTTGGTGAATACCTTGTGCTTATTGTAGCTGGTGCTGGTCGAGGCGGGCGGCACGAGTTTTGAAGAAGTAGAAGTCAGCTCCTTCGCATCCTCCGGACAGGTAACTTGAAGCTAACTTTAGAAAACTGTAAAGCAATTAAATCCCTATCTATCTTTATTATATTTGTTTCTTCATACCATATATATTTGTTATTGATTTAAAGTGTTTCAATTTCAGTGTTTTCATAATACGAATCGTAAATACGATAATCGAGCAGCTATAATGAATGGTCGAGTTTCTGAAGCTACAAAAATATATATTCATCTTGTTAAGCATTTGTTTGAGGAAGATGACGTTGACAAGGAAAGAACATCAGCAGTGAAAAGCCCTCTTCTAGTTAATCGGATAGGATTAAAAATACACGAATTTGTGTGTGTCCAAATTGTGAAGAAGATTGAGAGAGAATTTTGGAAGAACATGAAGACCATTACCAAGGAGGTGAGCGTCAACCATGAGACGATTGTGAGAGCTATCCATGACGATATTGGTCTCATGTCCTATGCCTTTCAAAAAGGTTAATTGCTAACATAGGAAAGGCTGTAGATTCATTCCCTCAACAACCCAAACATGAGACTTGTGGCTGGCTTTAGCTTTCTCTGATGGAAGCAACTTTGATCAGGACCAAACTCAAATATGATGGGTGGGCTTCATGGCCTTCATCATAGTCGTTAGCGCTATATGCTGTGAGGATGATGTCATGACTTCCTTGTCAAGATACCTACCACAATGTCTTGACAAACACTGTGGAAACTTGAATGAACAGGGTGTGGCTGCATAAATGTCTTCCAACACGACTCTGTGATCCAACTCACAAGGCGAAGAATGCACGTTCGTGGCTTACGCTTAACGTCCCTAGACATTGGAATCATGATAGTTAGCTCTCGATTTATTTTAACGAAAGAAAAATGGAAACGATTCTGAATGCTGGCATGCATAACATCAACGACTGCGATTGAACTGCAATTAAAATAAGGTTCTTGTGATGGGTTGAGCAGATGGCCGGGAAGAACCAATCAGGAAGATGGGTCGAGACTTGTAGAAAGCCTAGGATGTGGGGGGCAGTGATGTAGAATTACATTTCAAGCAGGGTCTTTTAAATCATGTCCCATAGGAAAGATAGACAGTTAAAAAGAAAATGGTCAACCATTATAGAAGTTTTTTCAAACATTGTGAGAGATTGGATCAAGAGCTGTATTCAAGGGCATAATATCTGCTGGAATATGTCTATATCCATTAAGGATTATTGGAAGAATATTTCCTAGACGAATCTTGAACAGGACGGTACTGAAGTAGTTTAGTCGAAGAATACTTCCTGA
The DNA here is from genome assembly GCA_030710605.1 of Cordylochernes scorpioides. NCBI lineage: Eukaryota > Metazoa > Arthropoda > Arachnida > Pseudoscorpiones > Chernetidae > Cordylochernes > Cordylochernes scorpioides. Next base: position 165,557,941 of record CP092886.1, on the reverse strand, counting down.
AATCTATTTTCTTGAACATAATCGTCATACCAGGTAGCCAATGTAGATACCCTTGAACAGCTGTGGGTCAAACTTATAAATAAGTCTTATCTGTATAGGGAACTGCCAGTCTTTATAATCTCGTATATATATCATACATATTCTTAGAATTATCTTCAATTAAACAATAAACAAATGATTTTAATATAAAATTGTATATCACTATAAAAACCGAACTACAAAATCGTGTTTTCCTGAACATTTTATGATATTAATAAATTATAAAATGTTATAGAGAATCTCAAAAATACGTTACTAATAAATACTAAGTACACATGCCTATTGCAGTTCAATTTCTATATTGTTCCTGTCCGGCTATAGTCATAGTGGTGTGTGAAATTTAAAACACCGTGGATGTACGCATAAACCTACTATATATAAACACCTTTACTGGTTGTGAATAATCGTATCCCGAATAAAGCAAACACCATTAATAGAGAAAACATTTATTAATAAAAAACAAATACAATTTAAAATTGAGCGGTAACAGCGGTTTGACCTTAAGAGCACTAGGCAAACGTGCTCCTTATTTTCAGAAGATTTTGAAGAATAAAAGTGTCTTCCTTTTCGAATTTTCATTTATTTCTTGATAATATGATTAAATCCGAAATATGTTCTATATTTATATACTTTATACTCATAGGCAAAACTAAGGAAGTGGAAAGTCTTTGATGTCGCAGGTTATCTGTTTGTTTGAAGGATACACAGGCAATTTTGTTTACACTTAGTTATTTTGTGTGTCTTCAATAAATATTACTGTGTATCAAATATCTTTAGAGCTATTGTCTGAATCCTCTGATATACATGCTATAAGGTACAACTTCCTTAAGTTTTGTTCATGAGTGTTTATGCCATTGCATCAAATTGTCTAATATGATATTAGCTAAGAATTTCTGTTAAATCGCCTGTTGTGTTTTAGGCACTTCGACCAATTCCTTGCGGAATGGCGTTCGGGGTAAATAATTATCTTCTCAACTTAGTTCCTTTTACTAACAAAACTTTGTATATATTTTGAACTATCTTAAATATGCCTGCGGTTCGGCTCTTTCATAGTATTATATAATGGAAATTATTTTGAAACAATAAATATATAATTGTTCATTTTATAATTCTTTTAATGAATTGTGAAAATATGTTTATAATAGAGATAAAAACTTGAATATTTTTTACTTAGAAAAATTGATCAATCTATATTTTAAAATATTGAAAACTGTCGCTGTTTATTGTGTGCATATCCTGACCAGGAGTCATGTGCTTTTTAGATGGTAGAGCGCCATCTAGTGGAACAGAAATCAACTAATCATTGATTTAGCCTGTTTCCTGATATTTGGCCAACCCAATTTCTTGATGAATCAAGAAAAGCCATCCACGAACGCGTTTTGCGCTTGATTTCTGCCATCTGAAAAACATATGTGCTCCTGGTCAGGATATGCCATTTTTTATTTTTAATATCAACACCTGACCTTTTTATTTTTAATTTGTTTTCTATTATTTTTCACACATATATATATAAATGGAAAATTTGCCGGGAGGAAATAAATCCATAGAAGCATAGGGCGCCCTATGCTTCTATGGTTTTATTCCCTCCCGGCAAATTTTCCATCTATATTCTAGCCATAGATTTGGCCCAGCCACCTTGCCAGCAAAACACCTCTTTGGTAGATTGTGAAGATTCCATTAGATCCCGTGTGGATCTCATGGAATAAAGTCCGCCCTAGACTGACGGGGGCCATTAGCCCGAAACCATAGTCTCTAGGTGAACGCTTCTCAGTTTGCCAAAGCTGGTGTTGTGGCTTTGTCACCGACCCGAGGCCGCTAGTTGCGGCGACGGTCAATAGACGGCGTCAGGTTTTGGCGTTTATTTTGACGGGAGAGGCGCCCTATGCTTCTATGGATTTATTTCCTCCCGGCAAATTTTCCATCTATATTCTAGCCATAGATTTGGCCCAGCCAACTTGCCAGCAAAACACCTCTTTGGTAGATTGTGAAGATTCCATTAGAGCCCGTGTGGATCTCATGGAATAAAGTCCGCCCTAGACTGACGAGGGCCATTAGCCCGAAACCATGGTCTCTATGGTTTGCCAAAGCTGGTGTTGTGGCTTTGTCACCGACCCGAGGCCGCTAGTTGCGGCGACGGTCAATAGACGGCGTCAGGTTTTGACGTTTATTTTGACGGGAGAGGAACCCTATGCTTATATATATATTTAATCGCATGTGTGTAGACGATTAACAGGAGTTATAATCGTCATGCAGCTTATACCATCTACTGATTGTTTGACTTCCGTGAAATTGTTACCACAATCTCCTGTTACTACAGAATTAGCAGAAAATAAATTCTCAGTGACGTAACTATCGGAACTCAAGTTCCCCACTATATAAACAGCATTGTTCAGTATCACAAATAAGCAGTTTTAAACTATTATAAATAGATTATATGTGTATGAAGTCAATTAATAAAATACTGACAGCTATTTTAAATGGCGCGTTTTATAATTTCCTGTTTTACATTTTAATTCTTAGCTTGCTTGTAATTTGACTGACTTTCTCGTTTAAATTATATTTAATACTTTTGTTTTAAGCACTAAAATATTAAATAAATAAATTCTAATGAAAATTTTATGAATATTTTAGGTTTTGTAATTTATATACAGTTAAACCTATCTATAGCCCCCCCCCCCCTCTAAATAGAGCCTCCCTCTCTATAGCGCCCGATTTTAAATACGTAGTACGATGCGATTTACATTAAAAGTGACCTGTCTATAGCACCTTATTTTGGCGAGTCCCAAGAGGGGGCGCTATAGACAGGTTTAACTGTACTTTTGGAGTGTGTGTGTGTAATTATTTTCTCTCTCAATGACAATTAATTATCAAAAATAAATTAATATATTCTGTATACGGTATATCTCTATCTATGGCTAATTAATAAAACACAAAATTACTTGTAGATAACGTTTAACTGTTTTATGTTCATAGCATTTTATGAAGGCCCTCATCCTGACGATTGCTGTCATATTGATCCTTGACGCAGTTTCTGTGTCATGGTGGGTTTTCACTCTGGTGCTCATCGTGCTAATCCCGCTAAATATCTACCTCTTCTGTCAACTGGTCCAATCTTGCCGACGTTCCTGCCCGGTGAGTCACTTAACTAATAATTTGTTCAAATTTGACCATGACTTACATTTTTGTAGTTCTTAATACTATTAATTATATATTTATATAATAAAAAAGGCATATCTTGGATTGAATAAAAGATTTATTTGCCAATAATTAGTTGGCTGAATGCCAACCTTTGTCAAGGCATTACATTTTTTATATACCTTTATATCTTCAAAATGGCGGCATTCAGCCAACCGAAATATTGTGGCAAATACATCTTTTTAGTCAATCCAACGTATGCATTTTTATTATCTAAATATATTCAAATATATAATGATATATTTAAATATGGATTTCTCTATTTTCAAAACTATTAATTATATGTATGAATAGCTGAATATTTGAATTTATAATATTACATTTCATAACTGCGGTTCATATTCCTATGTTGGAGCCAAATATTCTTACTTTGACCTTTCCAATGTTCCAAATATAAAATTGGTATAATTATCAGCTAAGTTCTGTGTGCGAAGATATATTCAAATACATTAATTTTCTTGAAGACACTTCCAAAATCTTTAACTTCATGATGACAAAAAAAAAAAAGTATTCGCCATTACATGCTCATTTTTTATGTTATATATATATATATACATATATAAATATATATTATATTAAAAATCAAGGAAATAAAATAGAAAAACGTGGTTGACTTTCTTGATTTACCTAGAAATTGGGTAGGCCAAATATCTTTGGAACAAGCTAAATCAACGTTTAGTTTATTTTTGTTCCACTAGATGGCGCTCTGCCATCTAAAATGCTCATGTGAGCGGTCAGGAAATGCCAATTTTGTTTTAAATATATATTATATATAACATAAAGTCGTGTGTGCGGGAGGATTATATTACTATGCCTAGAGAGGCAACTCTCCCTTTTTGATCTCTCGCTAGGCACATAAATAATCTTCCTGCAACTTTATGTTGTAATCTTGTCTGAAAATCGGCCCTTACCACTTCACCAGCTTAAACACTTGTTTGGTCAATTCGACCGATTTCATAAAATCTCTCATAGGATGTTATGAAATCGAAGCCGTCCCTGTACTGATGAGAGCCATAGCCGAAACCCTGGTATACAGGTTGGATTTTTTGTATTAATTTGCCCAAATTGGTGTTTTTGCTCTTTTTTTTTAATCATCACTAGTAAAGTTTTTTACTAGGGTGATAAAAGGTCAGGATATGCCTTTTTTATTTTTAGTATGTTTATATATATTATATACTCTAAAATGCAAATATTTTATTTTTTAAAAACATGTATTTTATTTTCATCGTTGACTGTTCTACATTTTTGACCATAGATTTATAAGATACCACTTTGAATATTGTTGTAAATATGTATAGTTGACCTACCTATTTTTTTAATTCACGATTATAGGATTCATTTTATAAATTCTATATTACCGTGAAAAATCATTAATGTGTAATTTACTTCAAGTAATTCAAAATAAAAACAACTTGATGGGTAAATAATTATCTTTCATTTTTCACGACTGCACCTTCAATTCTTTTTATAGTTTATAGTATCCCATTATAACACAGCCTTGTTTGGTGTTGAAGAATTCTGCTGTCAACAACCGCGTGGACATCCCTCTGGATTCCGGCGTTTAGTTCTGTGCTCGGTGGAAAATTATTTTTTATTATTTAAAATAATTTTTAAGAAAAAAATGTTTTGTGTTTTAAATATCTTATATATTATGGATCAAAATTTATATTATTATATTTTTAAAATTGAACAAAATGGTTTTTTTTTTTTCATTTTTTAATACTAATCATAGAATCTGGGTTTAAAATGGAAACGTTTTTGTTAAAATTTCTTATCGTTTTTTAAATGATTAAATTCTGAATAATAAAGGCTCAATAAATAGAGATGTCCACAAAAAATTAACATTCAGACGAATATTGTTTATTCTCTAGGAGATATTTCTGATGTATTATGTACAATGAAAGCTAGGTATGTTTCATTTCACAATTTATAGAAAACCTAAAGAGAAAAAAATATTTACATGAAACTGAAGTTTAATAATTTTCAAGTAATTAATGTTATATTTTTATGTAATGAGAGAGAGAGAATTATTTACGATTATAAATCTCAATTTTCGCAAATATTTCTTTTGGAGTCTAAATTTGTTGAGTTGACCTATGATTGAAAGTTTTTTCCAAGGTTAATTTTTGAACACATAATTTCTTTTCTTTTAATATTACAGTATTTTGAGCTATAATGTTTTTGAATTTTTGATAATTTGATTCATTTTGTAATACTTTTAACTTTTATTTCTGAAATTTTATAGCTGTTATATTGTGTGTATATAGAAAAAAACTTGGAAGAATATATTGGAGTCTAAATTTGTTGAATTGACTTATGGTTGAAATGTATTGCCCAAGGTTATTTTTTAACACATATTCTTATCTCTTGATGCTCCAATTTTTTAGCTATAATGCTTTAAACTTTTCGATAATTTGATTTATTTTGTACTTTTGTACTACTGTTAACGTTTATTTCTGAAATTGTATAACTGTTATACACATATATAGAATAGATATATATTGTATATATATAGAATAAAAACTTTGGAAGAATATATTGATATCTAAATTTGTTGGGTAGACCTATGATTTAATTGAATTCTTCAAGATTAAAGTCTGAACACATATCTCTTCCGTTGTTGCTCCAATATTTTGAGCTATTATGCTTTTGAATTTTTGATAATTTGATTTGTTTTTGGGCTGTTTTTCATAAATAAGCTTTCATTTCTGAAATTTTATGATTGTTGTGTGCATATCTAGAGTATATATAGAATGGATGAATATAATATATATACGAGTATATTGTGTATATAGAATAAAAACATAGGAAGAGTATATATTGTAGTCTGTTTGTTTAGTTTCGACCTATAATTGGGAGATATTTTCTTCAATGTTAAATTTCGAACACATATCTCTTCTGTTGATGCTCCAACATTTGAGCTATAATGCTTTTGACTTTTTAATAATTCGATTTATTTTGTAATGTTGTACTACTGTTAACTTTTATTTCAAAAATTTTATAACTGTTATATGCATATATAGAGTATATATAGAATATATGTATATATTATATATATACAGTATATTGTGTATATAGAATAAAAACCTATAAAGAATATAAGTAGTTCAAGTTTTTTTGAATATATATATATATATACATATGTCATAATATTACCCTTCCAGGAATAATAAAGTAAATCTACAGTCGACCAGAGAGAGACGTAGAGAGGAGGATGTAAAGGCCGGTCACTTGATATATCAGTCACATTCCAAGGGGCCCATTTTCGTAGAACCTCAGGACTATTTTTGGACAGTCGGGGGGTGGTGGCGACACAAACGGTCGTTCAGCGGCATCCCCTCGCGCTCCGCTCTCTCTCGCTGGTTGCCTGGAATTCTCTTCCAAACTTGTGGTTTCCTTATTTCTCTCTCCCCACATTATTATCACTATATTGCCACATTGAAAGTCGACAGGTTCATATCACAGAAGAGTCGACAGGATCATACCACATATATATATATACAAGTTTCTTTTAATTTTGATTTCGCAAGCTTTCGAGAAAATTTTTCTCTTCAACGGGCAAATACTTCTATGTACAAAACTAATTGAAAAAATGTGTTATTGGCATGTCATCTCGTGGGCCTGCATCAGACTGTTTACAGCTAAAATATTAAATATTAAAATGGGATGAATTATCTATAAATTAATATATATTTCATCCCATTATAATATCTAATATTTTAGCTGTGAACAGTCTGATGCACGCCCACGAGAGCACATGCCAGTAACACATATTTCAATTATTTCTGTACAAAGATCATCTTTATATTGTACATAGAAGTATTTGCCCGTTGAAGAACAGAAATTTTTCTCGAAAGCTTGCAAAATCAAAATTAAAAGAAACTCTTTACTTGAATTTTATTTATTCTTTCTTTTTCACATAATTTCTAGGTAACTATTATTCACAGATCTACAAGTCTTTATTTCTCTATATGTATACAAGATTATTTTCGAAATATATCAAATTTGCACTCTTTTCGCTTATATGATATTTTTTCCTGTGTATTTATATTTTAGAAAATTTTATTTGTACAAAAACAACAACAACAAAAAGCCTTTATTTAGGGTCACTGACCCTATACAGGATTCACCAGAGGTATGCATAAGAACAAAGAAACTTTATTTGTAAAAAAAAATCTTTTTCGAAAATGGTATTGAGAAAATCATAACAAGGATAGCAATGCGTATGTTCATTTATAAACAAAGGTATTGCTAGCCCATGTTGAAACATTGACAAATATTTTCTAGTAATTCTATTATTTTTTTATACAAAAAAACCTACCTTTCAACAAGGGACCATATTAACAAATTAAAACTACAACTGATAAGGAACCATAGAGATAGTTTCCATCATTCTAGGTACCAATTAGAAAACCCCAAAAAACAGACCCTCCAACTAAACAGAAGGAAGTCGACACAGTTGGCCAGATGGAAATCTGGTGGTCACCTGCGCCCTCTAGTCTATAAAGAGGGAGTCAAAATCTTCCCCATGTGCACTAGGTGCAAAACCGAAGAGGCCACTCCCCAACATATACTAAATTGTATTGGAAAGGAGACAAAGGATCCCTGCACAGAGAACCAAGAAGAGTTCTTGAACTTTTTTATGAGCACGACCTACAAGATCTTGTCTAATTTAGACTAATCAAAGGGTAAGTAAAGAAAGACACCATTTATAGCTCTTTAAAATAAGAGAGAGAAATGTATATATAAAATGTCATATACAATAAATATATAACTCTTCATATAACAATGAAATTACATACTTTTTAAAATATCCTATCGTTTTCTCCTTGCAATAGTGTTTAATATTTGAAAATTTCATTCAAAATATTATTGTATTATTCCCATTTGTGCGCTATACAATGAAACCTCGTTATTGCAGCCTCCATTGTGACTGAGAAAAACTTGTTTATAATATTGTAACGTAGAAAATCAGAAAATACAAACTTCAGGATGACACAGCAATTTATTTAAGGAAAGCACAAATTATGAATGATTAAAAAATATATGGAATGAGGGAGATTTACAGAGTAGCAAAATATAAACAAAAATAATACTATGTTAATAAAATAATATATACTTCGCTACAATATCATAATTCTAAGTTGAAATTTCCGATTGTTTTAACCGCGCTTATAGCACGTGGTTATAATAACATAAATCTTGGTTCCAAGTGATGTGTTGTTATAGCAGGGAATAGATCATTACAGTAGAATTTTCTTAAAGCGTCTATCCCATTTGTTTTTATTAGCCACACTTGTGTATTGTTTTTACATAATTAACACAAATGTTGTATTCTTATACATACTATTATTCATTTCTTCTCAAAAAGTGTAAATTCCTCATATAACCATATCAATAAAAAGATAGTTTAGTTTAATGTTTCATTTATTTGTATATAAACCCACTCTTTAGCAATCAACCTCTCTTTGGGCAGGCTCAAGTGTCCTTGCCTATGCATGGCGACATCTGAGACTCTTCTTTGGACACGACAACAATTGATTTGGGGTGATTAGCGATTAATTGAATCTAGAAGTTGGAAAAATAAATGTGCATGCCATCTGGAAATCAATAAAAATCAATTTTTAAAATACAGTATGCCAAGGAATTCCTTCATTTTAAAAATTGTATTTAGTGTTTATGCTTACAAACTCTCTGAAAATGTGCTACTTTATTTTTATATTATTTATCTACTTAATCCAGGTTCTTGAAAGGTTCTAATGTCGCTAAAGGTACTAATTTCTATGTATAAGCCTTGGCGCTTAGCAACAGCCCTCGTCGATGTTTCCAGGAAATAAGGCTTCGTCGCAAAATATCTTGATAAAGACCATCCCAACAGCTCCTAACGATTTTTCAGAGACCATCTAGCGTCTTCGGTTCTCTAAATGTAAAAGCAATTTTCAGGAAGCCAAAATCACAAAATTTCATAGGGGCTAAGTCTGAGAATTTGGCAGGGCTGTATGAAATGCCGGGTTTATCCCTCTTCCCCCCAGGTATTGACGTGTTGAACGTGAGGCATGACTCGTGGCTTTATCCTGGTAGAGTCACATGGATTTGTTGGGCCAGATTTTTCACAAAATAGACCCAACAATGATGTAAACATTTACATCATATATATACACAGTGTCTTGCCGAAAATGTTTGGTGTCCAGATGGAGATCCCACAACGGTGGCCGACGGTGCTCTAAAGGTCAAAGCAGGGGAGGACGCCCAAATCGGAGGTGACGCTGGTGGTACCGTGACCGAGATACCGGCCAACCCTCCACAGAAGGACAACAACGAGGCGGATTGGAAAATGAAGGACTAGAAGCAACCCTGGGCGTGTACTCCAAGACCCGCTGTAGAAAGATGGAGAATTCCCCAACGAGGAACCTCAACGATACTCTTAAGTCCAGAAATCTGGAGATGACACCTATGCCTTTAAAGTCCAGAAAGCTGGGGATGACACCTATGCCTTTAAAGTCCAGAAAGGTGGAGATGACACATATGCCTTTAAAGACCAGTAGCCGGGGAAGACACCCAGCCGGGGATGACACGGGTCCTGCCCAAGGATCCAGAAGCCCATTGCAGAGAGGTCCAACGGAGGATATACAAACTATGTACATATGTGAATATATGAAATAATACCGATCATTTTTTCTTTTATGCAAGATGAAACGTCCAAAAGGATTTTATTACCATTCCGAGAATTTTCTAAATATTTTTTTTCTTTATTCTAAAGTGAATAAAGCCAATTACTAGTATATCCAGATAGATTGGATGTATTTCCTTATTTATTTTTTATTTTTTAACGAAGAAATTACTGTCTAAATTTCTCAAAGGGGCAAACATGTCAGATTTTAGTATATTTTATTACTAATCCAGATTACCTTTTAATAAGAGAAATGATATAATTTACCTTTATTATTTATTTTATTCTAAAATGAATAAAATCGATCACTCACATATCTAGATAAAATGGGTGTGTCTAGTTATTTAAAATTCTTGAAGAAGAAATTATTATAAATTTCTCAAAGAGAGAATAAGCATTTATATTTATTATTTCAAAATTTTCTCTTAAAAAAAAAATAATAATATTTTATTATTTAATAATATTCTAAGAATATTATTTTTTTTTTACTCTGTAGGAAGATGACGATTTACCTTGGGGGCTGTTTGAAAAAGAACAGTCAGTTTTTGAGCGGAAGGCGTATGAAAGAGATCGATCCGGGAGAGAGCGCTGGCATCCGGGAGAAACGGTATGTTAACATCTTCTCTATTAATTTAGGGTATATTTAATATGTCAAAGACAATATTTTTAGCTTATTTTTTTTAATAGGTAAGAAAAATTCATATTTTGTCCTTTGTATGGAGTCTTAGGGTCTGATAAAGAAAATAGATTTTATGTTCATTTAGTACTGCCTACAAACGAAAGTTTGTAAGAAGATCTACTAAGGTAGAACAAAGGGTCATGTGCCATTATGTTTTTATTTGGTATGTTTGCCAATTATGGCGTGTTTTATATGCTGAGAAAGGCATATCTATGTTTTTAATAGGTGAAAAAATTCATTCTTGCTTGAAATCCTTAAACAAAAATTTTTTGTCCATGTAGAAATACCCATAAAATGAAATTTGTAAGATCCACTGAGATAACAATAAAACTCTTGATTTATTATTTTTAAATAAGTGTTTGTGTTACTTTTATCCTGAAAACAAAAATGCACATTATGTATTAAACATGGATCTTTTGTGTTCGCTATATCCTACTATACGTGTATCCGAGTTTAAGCCTAAGTTGGTATATAACTAAACAATGTTGTTGCTGAGCTAAGAGACAAAGTATAAGATTGAGATGTCCTCAAATAGGACATTAAAAATGACTCAACATTTTGGCGCCTTTCAACGTGGGACCGAGTCTCCCGAAAATTTCAAATTTTAATAAAATTAAAATTTGTGAGAAGTAGGCCTGCAAACCCCTGAGATTAAGAAAATTGGTATCGCTGCATATTTTTATTTTGAAAAATACGTTAGTCTTAAGAATAAAAACACGTGCCATATCTAGGCACCTCTTTATGTATTTTTCTGGGTAATTGTTAAGTATATAAAAATTACGTTAGGCTTAAAATAAAAACGCGCGCCATATCTAGGCACTTCTTTATATATTTTGCTGAATAATTGTTAGTATATTAAAATTACGTTAGGCTTAAAATAAAAACGCGCGCCATATCTAGGCACTTCTTTATATATTTTGCTGGATAATTGTTAGTATATAAAAATTACGTTAGGCTTAAAATAGAAACGCGCGCCATATCTATGCACTTCTTTATGTATTTTGCTGAGTAATTGTTAGTATAAAGTGAAAATTAGTATCACCACATATTTTATTTGAAGGTCCTGGTTTTCTTTTTTTTTCAAAAGGACGTTTAATGTCTAATTTGCCCATTTTAGTGTACTTTCATGTCTTAATGCGAACTTTGTTTAATATCCAAAATGTACGTTACAATGGCGTACGACCGTTGTAAGTTAAATTTTTTTTTATTTTTAAGAAGGTCCTGTTTTTTTTTTTTTTTAATGTTTAATCTCTAATTTGCCCATTTTAATGTGTTTTCATGTTTTAATGCGAACTTTGTTTAATATCCAAAATATACGTTACAATGGCGTACGACCGTTGTAAGTTAATTTTTTTTATTTTTAGGTCCTGGTTTTTTTTTTAAAGATGTTTAATGTCTAATTTGCCCAATTTAATGTATTTTCATGTTTTAAAGTGAACTTTGTTTAATATCCAAAATGTACGTTACAATGGCGTTCAACCGTTATAAGTTATTTTTTATTTTTTTTTAAGCAGGTCGCTGGTTTTTCAATGCAAGGTTTAAAAATTTTTACAATTATTTATCGCTAAGATTTTAAACTATAAACTAGTTTTATATGGTTCTTAAAAGTATTAGGACGCGAACTTAAGCCTAAAAACAATGCCTTTCTCAAAACCTGAGAATTTCCCGCAAGCTCCAAATTTAGAACCTTTCCCCCCCTTCTGGGACATATGTGAAGAGGGAACACGTGTGAAAGGGGGGGTGGAAATAGAGGTATTCTGGGGACCACACATGTAAAACACATGTGAACAATATAGGCGGGAAGGAGAAAACAACTAAGGGCTCAGTTGACTGCCAGCATCTGAATTGGAAAGGTCGGTTTTTGCTACCTCTTCCCGCCCTTGCGGGAAGACTACCTCCTCTTGAATATCCCATCTTCTTTTAGTTTTTCACCATTATCTTTTAAATAGTAATATCAATACGACTTATTTTATTATATATCAAGGTTTAATAATTTTTTATTTCTCAATTATTTTTTTTCAACAAAATGATTCCGTTCGATAAGTCTAAAGGTATTTTGAATTTGTTAATGCCACTGTTCTCTTAGTCCTCTCTTATCTTTACGATATTTAGCGTTATCAAAATAAATATAAAAATTTGGAGCCTTTTATTTTCTTATCTAATTTAAAAGAAAAATGTGCATATGTCATACGATTTATTTAATTTTATATATGTTCCCAACTATTTTTTTTATTTTTTTACTAAGTGATTTCATCCGACAGGTTTAAAGGCATACTGATTTTTTTTCTTTCATGATAGTTCAATTGTTTACTTTTTTTATTTTATGTCCTTATACGAACATAATATTCAGACTTAAGTGTCCGCTTCGATTTTCAATTGTAGACGCGCTTAGTCATGCTTTCCCATAAACCTCTTTCTTAGCTTATTTTTTAATGTAATGATCATTTTTATATGTAACAGTTAGTATAAATTCCCGGTAGTGTACACGAGATAAAACAGTATTTTGGTTATTTATTTAGCTAACTTTAGTGAATGTGCTTTTTTTTTTTAAGATTTAACCCCCGATACTTAGACAAGCGTATTTCTATTAATTTTTATGATAGCATAGTAATAGTTTGTTTTTGCTTCTTTAAGTCGTTGAATTTCGCCATCCTTTTTATCCCGATATGGTATAATTTACAATAGTTGCCTACATGTCGGTACAACCACGGTAAAATTCCAACATGGCGGATCAAGGAACGCGCTTAGTCATGCTTTCCCATAAACCTCTTTCTTAGCTTATTTTTTATGTAATGATCATTATTATATGTAACAGTTAGTATAAATTCCCGGTAGTGTCCACGAAATACAACAGTATTTTGGTTATTTATTTTGCTAACTTTAAATGAATGTGCATTTTTTTTTTAGACTTAACCCCCCGATACTTAGACAAGCGTATTTCTATTAATTTTTATGATAGCATAGTAATAGTTTGTTTTTGCTTCTTTAAGTCGTTGAATTTCGCCATCCTTTTATCCCGATATGGTATAATTTACAATAGTTGCCTACATGTCGGTACAACCACGGTAAAATTTCAACATGGCGGATCAAGGAACGCGTTTAGTCATGCTACCCCATAAACCCCTTCCTTAGTTTATTTCATGTAATAAGCATTTTATATGTAACAGTTAGTATAAATTCCCGGCAGTGTCCATGAAATAAAACAGTATTTTGGTTATTTATTTTTGCTAACTTTAGTGAATGTGCATTTTCTTTAAGATTTAACCCCTGACATTTAGACGAGCAAAACTGCATCATTTTGTCTACTTGTATTTTGCTAAATGAATATGCAATTTTTAAACTTAACCCACTGACAATTAGACAAGCGTATTTTTTTATTAATTTTATGATAGCATAGTAATAGTTTGTTTTGCTTCTTTGAAGGGTTGAATTTGTCATCCTTTTTATCCCGATATGGTATGATTTACAATAGTTGCTTACATGTCGGTACAATCACGATAAAATTCCAAAATGGCGGTCAATGGAACGCGTACAACGCCCGACTTTCAGCTCATGTTAAATCCAACTATATGGTTAACAATTATATTTATTTAGTCTTATTTACCCCAAATCTAACCATTAAAGTGATAAAGCAGTATAAATTTATTTATATATTTTACCAGCGTTTAATGTTTATGCATTAACTTTTTTAACTTAGCCTCCCTCACAATTAAACTAGCATATTTCGATTTTATATTGTACGGATATGATATGCATAGGGACGGCCCCCCATATTTGGTATATTCTTTTAGTTTTACACGCTAGAATGTTTCATGAATAACATTTCTTTTTGTATGAAGTTATTGAGTATTATACAAATAATCCACATGTCATCTTTAAGATAATCCTTTTATATTTATTTTTATTTCAGTGACCCATATCGTGATTCTTTCTATCTAGTTATCGCAAATATTCACATATCGCACTTTGGATTATTATGAAAAACGACATGTCTATCTCTAAGATTTTCTTGTTGATTCGAAGGGCGTATACCCCCCCCCCCCCCCCCCCCCCAGGACAAATGTTTAATTTCATCGTCTCTTTTTTTTTTTTTAAGTATTTAGGTTATAAAAAAATTTGGTCAACTGAATTCATAATATTTACTGGGTCTTTATCCCTTTAGTACTTGTAAGCAAATCCCGTCTAATATTTTATTATATATCTAGTTTATAGCAACATTTTATTGCAAACACTTGCGTACCAGTACCACGATAACCCGGGTTGTTTTCCTAGTTAATATAATCCTACGAGAGTAGGATTTCGACACCTTTCCACATTTTTTTTTTTGGTACAACCTACAATATAGGCATTTGCGTGATGGTACAGTCACGATAAAATTCAACATGTCATAATTAAGATTCACCTTTTTTTTTAATGAAATTTCCAACGATTCTGTCCACTTCCCTGAAGCACCTTTCCTAGAATGAGGACGAATAAAGACATCATTATCAGCATCTAATTACAATAAATAATCACCAGCAGAAGGTCTGATCAGATACGAATTTAAGCCCGTGTATATTTAGCATTTTCTTTACTAACGGGAAAGGGATTGCTTTGTCAAGGCAAATGTAAGAGAATATGTATCAACAAAAGTCATGGTATTCTGATGGTATGGGTTTGAGCATCTCCTTTTAATAAAACCCACTTCCCTTAGAGAAAACGAGAGAGATATTCCAATAGTGCTGATTCAATATATAAGATTTCAGATTTCTTATAATTATCTTGTTTTATAGAAGCAAGCTCCGATTATGCTCGTGAATCAGATATGTGGTTTCTTTCCATGACAATAGTGTTTAGATATAGTTTTTTTTTTCGTAAAAGGTCTGGGCAGTCTAGATCCTGGAGTTAGAGTGGAGATCTAGATAAGGAGGCTCAATCCACTCAACGCCGATAACTCCAGTGATTAATTAAGACAATTCTAGCTAACAGGGTGTTCAAAAGGCAGAACTTTAAGGAATTAGTCACGTCAAAGACAATGTTTGCGCGGAGGTCTAGGAGTAATGATGAAAAGGGATTACAGCGATCCAACTAATAACAGTTGAATAAATAAAATAAATGGATACCATATTGGATAATAATGCCAGTGGGAGCAGATACCACTGTGGTATATATAAGCTTTTTTTTTTGGAACCATACATGAGTTTAACAAGAAACTGACGCCTTAAAGTGGCCTTCTCATTGGGACTGATTGAAGTTGCTGCTGATTAGGAGAAGTGTAGTGTGTCAGGCCAGTGTATTAAGAAGAAATTGAGAAGACAGTTGAACTAATAAAATTAACGAAGATACAAGATTAAGATTCCTACTTGGTTCCAGTTAATTTCAATTACCGCGATGAGACGGTATTATAAGTCGGGAGAAAGTTGATTTGGTCGCATAAGGGATGGCCTCCTGGACGTGACAAAGATCACCATTGATATCTTATTGAATGCCGGACGGGATTCGCGTGTAACAGCCAATAGACCAAGTAACACCCTAAAGTATCTGGGAGACGATGAGAGTGACGGCATAGTCTATATTCTACGATATACACTGGTCGAATGTACGATTCCTTCCACATCAATGTTTTGACAACCACTTCATTCTGAAAGGAGCAACGAGTTTTGACCCTAATATTAAGGCCCTTTGAAGCGACATTTCCTGTTGCATAAAGTAAAGACGCATGACAATGAATTTTACCTAGACCAACTGTTACCAGACGAACACTTATGACCTACTAGAAGGGCTCCATTCATCCGCGTGAATATGTCTTAGATAAACGACTTAATTCTATAAGCTACAACCCTGTAAGTTAAGAGTTGTCAACAACGTTAAGAACTTCCTTTGGGACGAGAGGAATTGCATAGTCTGATTCAACCAGAGTACAATATTTATAAGATCATACCGAGTTATAGTTAGCATCTAGGACCTACAATTCTGTGAAAAGCTTGCATAATTTCTTGAAGAGGATATTGTTCAGCAAAGTTGTAGGACAGCCGACTTTTGTACATATATATCTCTGTTTTTCCATGATAAGGTTGCCCTATCTCGCATGGAGGGAGACAATACTAAAGAAGAGTGACCTGTCAAATTCCCAATAACTACAGTAAAGTTTACTGACCGGTCTAGACAGGATCTCTAAGACCGCCGAGATAAGCTTATCTCTTGAAAAGGGAGAGACAAAGGGGGGAGACAGAATTAGGAGGAAATTCCATGCTGCAAATAGGAGGGTAGGTCGTCAGCTTTGATAAGAAGTGACAGGGGAGGAGCAGATTCCCAGAAAGGACTCCCGAGATATCAAAGTAGATTAGTGAATATTGGGACTGGTTCCCGATGACGGGTCTCGAGGAGACTCCAGAGGGATGAAAGGGCGTTGAAATGTGTTAAAAGCGATGAAAAAGAGTTGAATGATGTGGTAGAAAGATGATGAAAGAGAGTTGAATGGCGTTAAAAGGATGATGAAAGAGTGATGAAAAAGCGTTGAAATGTGTTGCAAGCGATGGAAGAGAGATGCGAGAAAGGTGTTGAAATACGTTGAAGGATGTCGTAAAGTGAGAAAGTGATGAAAGGGGTGAAAAAGGTGGAGATCGACGAGAAGTGATGAGAGGTGTAAGGTAATGAAAGAGGGTTGAATGGCATTAAGAGATGATGAAAAGGAGTTGAAAAGAGATGTAAAGTGTTAAAGGAGATGAATAGAGATGAAGAGAGATGAAAGGAATAGAAGGGACTGTCAAAGGATGTCGAAAATCGACAGTGAAAGATGTTATGAAGTGTAAAAGAGATATGCTAAAAAGGTGTCGAAGGATATCAAGGATCGACAGAAAGAAATGTTGAGAGATATTAAAGCAGTTGAAAGAGATGGAACAAAAAGGAGTCGAATGGTGTTGAAAGAAAGAAGTATTAGAAAGGTGTCAAAGCATGTCGAAAATCGACAGAGAGGAAGTGTTGAAAGATGCGGAAAGATGTTGAAAGAGAAGGAATTCAGGAAAGTTGAAAAAGAGTTTGTAAATAGAAGATAAAGGTTGGTAGGAAGACGGTGGGAAGATGATAGGAGAAGGTGCGTTCAATGTTTAAAGAGTAGTTGTTGACTGCACTATTGCCTCGATAGAATGATTTTTTGACTCTTCACCATGTAGCGCTAATGGATAATTTGTTCTAGCCTAGAGGCCAATATTTGTAAATAGTACAAAATATGCACTGGGAGTTTGTATAAGCTAATTTGTCTAAAGTTCAGTAACTGTATGCATTAATCTATATGTATAAGTCCATATTAGTTATAATGTTAGGTTATATTAAATAACAAATATATATTCCATTTTTTTGAGGAGCCAGAATTTCCTTGAAGAGTTTTCAGGTTTTTTTTTTCTGGCTACAATTTTTGTTTTAGTGTTGATATATAATTTTAAGGAGTTACTCAGTTTCTTTTCTTTTTTAACAACACTTTGTTTTAGTGTTAGTACGTCATCTTTAAGGAGTTGTCACAACCCTGTTTTAATGTTAGTTTGTCATCTTTAAAGAGTTTTTCACAACCTGTTTAGTGTTTGTGTGTCATTGTAAAGAGTTTCACAATCTCGTTTTAATGTTAGTATGTCACCTTTAAAGAGTTTCACAACCGTGTTTTAATGTTAGTATGTCACCTTTAAAGAGTTGTCACAACCTTGTCTTTGTGTAGTATATCATTTAAAGAGTTTCACAACCGTGTTTTAATGTTAGTTCATCGTTGAAAGGGGTTTTCACAACCTTATTTTAGTGTTAGGATATCATCAATGATGAAGACCACTGGGTGCATCCAACGTATCCTATATATTCACCTAGGCCTGTAGAACCAGAGGAACCACAAGAGACGACAATCTTAATAAATCCACTAGGGATAGTGAATGGGGTAATTGAGGACAATGTAGGCGGCCTTGAAATACGCCGTTCAACCAGGGTCAAGAAGCCCACAGGGTGTAAGTCATGCCCAGGTTGTCAATGAGTAAATCTATAGAATGTGTACTAAATTTTAGTTAAATTTTGATCATAGTATGAAGTGTTAGAAAGTGATTTAAAGGTCTTAGAATATGGTCTTAAAGAGTTTTCAGTTTTTTTTTTAACTACAACCTTGGTTTTAGATTCTAAGTGTCACTGTAAGGGGTTTTTTTTTCAGTTTTTTTTTTTTTGCTACATTGAGCTTTAATATGAGAAAGTGAATCTAGGAGGTTTTTTTTGTTTGTTGTGTTTATAATAACACAATGTGGTCTAAGATTGAACTAAGTTCAACAGTTTATTTTTTTATTTTGTTTAGGGTTCTGAACTTTGGTTCAACTTTAAAAATTAGATAAAGGAACTTAGACGCACTAGATAACTGCTGTGCTTATAACCTATTCACTATGGGCGGGCTCGGAATATGCGTTGGGTTAAAACTTGACACCCTGTAATCCCTTATGTCCAGGATGCAGCCCAAAGAGAATTTCTAATGAGAGTGTGTAAGGCAGTTGTGGTCTAAGAATTGATATGTTATAGGATAACAAGTGATCTCTGTTGTTAAATCCCAGAGCAGGTTGAGTATTGAAAGCCCTACGATTCCAAAGGAGGGGTTTAGCTGAATAGCAGGGAAGGGAAGACGCCAATAACCTTATATAGGAAGTAGGGTTGGCAAACACTTGTAGATCTACCATGTTTGGCAATGAGGTAAGTGCTCGAAGTTCAGTTCGCTCCAATTTAAGTGCTAGTTTTGATGATTCGCTTGTTTAGACACCAAGTGCCAAGATAAGAAGATGATTTTCAAACTGTTAGACGCACAGTTTTAATGATAGGTTAGATTTCAGCATTTGATTGTTAACAATCAAAAATTTTTTTTATTTGTTTAAGTATAAATATTATTTATCTAAATACAGGTAATTTATATAGAGCTTGTAAGAGGCATTTTCCTTTGAGTAAATTGGGATATTTAGTCCCCAATTTGTTTTAATTTGATTGTTTTATTTGATTTCACATTTTGTCCTGAAAGATTTTTATAATTAGGGTCTATTGATGAGATTACTTAGTACTTTGGCATTTGTAGCAATTTTTAACTATAGTATGTATGCAGTCTGTGAATGAAATATGTATGAATGGAATGACTAATGAATGTTGACAAAGTTAAAAACTATTATACTGTTAGACCAAAGGTACGTTAGAATAATCTTAGGGAACTAATAAGTGCGATTTTAATTTTGATTTCTTTATTTGTTAGGACCGATAGCCTCGCAGGACTGTACAACTCTATTGATAGGAAGGTATTCGCTCCCTTTGTTAGGCCTTCTTTTAAAGGAGTATAAGTATGATTTCTTTTATTAGGGTAATCAATTACTCTACTTCATTATATCAACTTGAACTCTAAGAGTCGTAGATAATGATCATGTCTTGATTCTCAGACTGGAAGATTGTGGGAGGTTATGATCAGACCAGAAAGCCCACAAAACTTCTCCTCATTAGAGGGAACGGAGAGGTATCAGGTGAACTTTGTGCTAGGTGGGGGATTTAGTTGCCGATGTCGCAAGCTAAGTGTACAGCGACAAACCTCGGATAACCGATCTGACATCGTAGTTTACGACGCTTTAAGCGTTGTTGAGATGAGGGTGATTCAGACGGGAGGTTGGGAAAGATCGGCACGTTGGAAGCTCTTCTATATATTGCGCAGCCTGGAACCAATCCTCTATGGACAAACTTGGAACATGTGGTGGGTAAAAGTGAATTCCCTATAACACTCCTTGTTTCTAAGTCAAAGCCTAAAGGGGGTTTCTAATGAGGGTTAACAATTAGAGCGCGTGAGAGATAAGTTACAATTAGACGAGGCGATTCCGTCTACAGATTTTAGGTACCAGTTAGCAAAGTGACAGATGGACTGTCCAGATTCTTTGTGTTTTATATCGCCCCAGGCTAGCAAAAGTTAATCACCTAATTAAAGACTATTGTCTACCATACGTTCAAGTCTAAATACCAATTAGTAAGTAGAATTTTATTTTTTTTCGAGAGTAACTCATTTTAAGATAAGATATATTTTAAATTAGTAGGACACCTAAATGAGCTTTTGAAGCAGATTACCAGAACAAGCCAATACTGTATGCCAGATTGAAGAAGGAGGAAGTTTTTAAGGGGGGATTGAATATAATTTTTTTTTTTTTGAAAAAAGAGTCAAATTTACAGAGAGATAATAAGAACCAAAGTGTGAGAGAATATATATCGTAAGGTATAAGTTAGACCTAGGTTGTTAGTCATCATCATTTATTCCTTCGAGGTTAATCTATGTATTTTACTAAAGTGAATTTATTGGTTAAAAATACGAGTACACATTCTATGGATGAGCTAAACAATGTATAACAGAGGTTAACAACAGTGTTCAACTAAAGAAAAAGAGAAGTAAGATTGTCACCCCAGATAGGGTAATTTGGGAATAATCTGGTCTAAAGAATTACTGACTACTAAGATTTCTATTTTTTTTCCATCATGGCTAAGAGGGGCGGAGAACACGTCAGACAAACACTCCCAGTGACAAGTTAGTAGGAACAAATTTTTTAAATAATACATGTAAATTTTGAAGTACTCGCGAAATGCCCATGATCCTCAGTGCATATTTATTTCTTCGTTATATTATGTATTCAATAATACCATTTGCCATGTATAATTTTTTTATTATATTCATGTATATTTATATATATATATAAGGTACAATTTGGATTATAGACATAAAATGTCGAGACCAAATCCAAACACATGATGTGTGACATTTTGGTAGCAGCGTCGTTACCATCTTCAGACAAGATGCACTAAATAAGTTTAGCTACAGCGTATATATATATATTTTGTTTATTTATCATAATGTATCTTCCATATCAACGTTATTTCCTTCCTACATAGCATATTCATCCAAATTTTGGCGTATTTATTATCCTGAGATAGTATTTACTCATTTAATATATACCATCCACCATGTATATTTCCTTTCTTATTATATTCAGGTATATTTATATATAGATAGAGCACAGTTTGAATTATAGACTATAAAATCAAGATAACGAGGCCGATCTCAAAATAAATAGATAGTGTATGACATTTCGGTAAAAGCGTTGTTAGCATCTTCGGACAAATGTACTGAATGAAGGATTTAATCACAGCTTATATATTCATTTGTTTATCATTGTATATCCTATATACAAGGTGCGTTCATTAATTTCCAGGACTGCTCTGTATCTTTGAAAAAATAAAACAAATAAAAAAACTAATTCAATATTTTTCAAAATATGCCCCTCCTGCCTCAATACACCCGTTCCATCTTTTTTTCCAATTGTCGAAGCAGGAGATAAAATCACTTTTTGAGAGATTCCTCAAAGTTGCCTTCGATTCAGCTTGTATCATATCAACGTTGTCAAATTTCCGTCCTTTCAAGTTCATTTTCAATTTAGGATAGAGGAAAAAGTCATTGGGGGCTAAGTCGGGGGAATAGGGTGGATGAGGGATCTGTATGGTTGAATGCTTGGCCAAGAACTGCAAAACAACATGGGCTGTGTGCGGCCGCGCATTACCGACGTGAAGTATCCAGTCATTGTTTTGCCATCTTTCAGGTCTTTTAAGGCGCACTGCCTCCCTTAAGCACCTCATTATCCCCAAATAAACAGATAGTCCAGTCTCTGAAGATAAGTCTTTGATAGAATTTCTTTGTTAGATTAATTAACTCCTTTATTTTGAGCTTGTTTTCCTCGCAACGAAATGATCTTGGACGCCCAGTATGCTGATCATCGTTTAGCTTTTCCCGACCTTTTTGGAAGCGTGAAAATCATTCAAAAGTTCTTGAACGGGATAAAGCTGCATCGCCAAAAGCTTCTTTAATCAATTCATACGTCTAAGTAGCACTTTTTTAAATTAAAAAAAAAACTTAATGCAGATTCTCTGCTCTTCGAAAATGGCCATTTTAAAATTAGAAATGCGAACCTTACAAGGAAGTTGTTTTGTTCTATTTTTAGATCGGCGCGTGCGCCACGAGACTCGTGCTTTCAGTCAGGTGTGGTCGAATGTCCAATATTCAACTCTGTAAAAAAATATTTTTCTCTAGCTTTTTTATTTATTTTATTTTTTAACCAGTCCTGGAAATTAATGAACGCACCTTGTATATATCGAGTCATTTCCTTTCTACTTATGGCATATATATCCATTTAAAATTTTTTTCATGTATCATTGTGTATATCTGCATTGCTTCATTTCGGCATATATCTTACTCGTTCAACTTTGATATACATATTCATTCCCCTCGTTTCTGTTTGCCCTATTATTATCGTTATTTGATAGCATATGCCAATTTAATTTTTACCTTATGTAACCGTGTATAGTCATTCTTTTATTATCACATGTATCTCATCATATAGAGTTAATAAAAAAAATTTTAGATGTGTTTTAGGAATTGGGCATATCTACATTTACACGCACAATTCATTGGCGCTCATATGATTATGTTTATCCAGAACGGTCTAAGGATCTGTTTGTACAGAATCTGTGTATAGACCACCCCCCATCTCCACCTATAGGGACTGCGGCTGGGAACGTGTGGATTCACCTCACATCTAGGCCAAACCCTCTGGCATACAGACAGCGAAAGATGGGCTTAGTACTTTGCCCACTAAATGGTAGGATAAGATCTCCGTCCAATAATACTACGAGTTAACCTGTTCTAAGTACCATGGCGCGTTAGTTCCCTCTTTGCCTGAGTATCGGTGATTGTACATACTAGTATCGTAAAAAAATGCATTTCTTCCAAATTCATATTTATCATAGAGCATAAACAGATCTGAATTGAAAGACGCTTTTTTTTTCACTCTGGCAGGGGAGGAATTGTTGGGCCAGATTTTTCACAAAATAGACCCAACAATGATGTAAACATTTACATCATATATATACACAGTGTCTTGCCGAAAATGTTTGGTGTCCAGATGGAGATCCCACAACGGTGGCCGACGGTGCTCTAAAGGTCAAAGCAGGGGAGGACGCCCAAATCGGAGGTGACGCTGGTGGTACCATGACCGAGATACTGGCCAACCCTCCACAGAAGGACAACAACGAGGCAGATTGGAAAATGAAGGACTAGAAGCAACCCTGGGCGTGTACTCCAAGACCCGCTGTAGAAAGATGGAGAATTCCCCAACGAGGAACCTCAACGATACTCTTAAGTCCAGAAATCTGGAGATGACACCTATGCCTTTAAAGTCCAGAAAGCTGGGGATGACACCTATGCCTTTAAAGTCCAGAAAGGTGGAGATGACACATATGCCTTTAAAGACCAGTAGCCGGGGAAGACACCCAGCCGGGGATGACACGGGTCCTGCCCAAGGATCCAGAAGCCCATTGCAGAGAGGTCCAACGGAGGATATACAAACTATGTACATATGTGAATATATGAAATAATACCGATCATTTTTTCTTTTATGCAAGATGAAACGTCCAAAAGGATTTTATTACCATTCCGAGAATTTT
Organism: Cordylochernes scorpioides; assembly: GCA_030710605.1. Classification (NCBI taxonomy): domain Eukaryota; kingdom Metazoa; phylum Arthropoda; class Arachnida; order Pseudoscorpiones; family Chernetidae; genus Cordylochernes; species Cordylochernes scorpioides. The sequence goes on along the minus strand of CP092886.1, from coordinate 165,533,861 downwards.
CTAAATATTTTTTTTCTTTATTCTAAAGTGAATAAAGCCAATTACTGGTATATCCAGATAGATTGGATGTATTTCCTTATTTATTTTTATTTTTTAACGAAGAAATTACTGTCTAAATTTCTCAAAGGGGCAAACATGTCAGATTTTAGTATATTTTATTACTAATCCAGATTACCTTTTAATAAGAGAAATGATATAATTTACCTTTATTATTTATTTTATTCTAAAATGAATAAAATCGATCACTCACATATCTAGATAAAATGGGTGTGTCTAGTTATTTAAAATTCTTGAAGAAGAAATTATTATAAATTTCTCAAAGAGAATAAGCATTTATATTTATTATTTCAAAATTTTCTCTTAAAAAAAAAATAATTATATTTTATTATTTAATAATATTCTAAGAATATTATTTTTTTTTTACTCTGTAGGAAGATGACGATTTACTTTGGGGGCTGTTTGAAAAATAACAGTCAGTTTTTGAGCGGAAGGCGTATGAAAGAGATCTATCTGGGAGAGAGCGCTGGCATCCAGGAGAAACGGTATGTTAACATCTTCTCTATTAATTTAGGGTATATTTAATATGTCAAAGACAATATTTTTAGCTTATTTTTTTTAATAGGTAAGAAAAATTCATATTTTGTCCTTTGTATGGAGTCTTAGGGTCTGATAAAGAAAATAGATTTTATGTTCATTTAGTACTGCCTACAAACGAAAGTTTGTAAGAAGATCTACTAAGGTAGAACAAAGGGTCATGTGCCATTATGTTTTTATTTGGTATGTTTGCCAATTATGGCGTGTTTTATATGCTGAGAAAGGCATATCTATGTTTTTAATAGGTGAAAAAATTCATTCTTGCTTGAAATCCTTAAACAAAAATTTTTTGTCCATGTAGAAATACCCATTAAATGAAATTTGTAAGATCCACTGAGATAACAATAAAGCTCTTGATTTATTATTTTTAAATAAGTGTTTGTGTTACTTTTATCCTGAAAACAAAAATGCACATTATGTATTAAACATGGATCTTTTGTGTTCGCTATATCCTACTATACGTGTATCCGAGTTTAAGCCTAAGTTGGTATATAACTAAACAATGTTGTTGCTGAGCTAAGAGACAAAGTATAAGATTGAGATGTCCTCAAATAGGACATTAAAAATGACTCAACAGATTTTGAGTCGCTTGGATAGAAAAATGGAACCTAATTGTCTAATATAATCTTATATAATGGCCAAGAGACAAATCTTTGGTAGTTTGGCGAATTTATCATGACATTTGGGTGTATCTTCTTTATAGAAAGCTTCCTATTATAGCAGAAACCTGCAACGATCATGAAGTCCTTTAAGAAACTTTCCATGCATTGCTTGACCCAGTTCTGAAAGTTGAGAGTTTGCGTTGAAAATGGCACAGGATTAGTTGCTATCATTGAGGTAAACCCATACCTCGTCCAGTGTAACACAATATTCTTCCATTTTTCACCTGCCAGGTACTTTTAAAAAAGAGCCTTGCTGTAGGTCTTGCGTTCCTCGATATGGTGGGCTTGAGAACATGAACTTTAGTCTTTTTACGTATTTTCAAGCCATTTTTTCCTGATAATACTGTTAATGATTGGTTATTGTGGAAATGTTTCTTTGAGAAGGTGGATTCTCTCTGAAAACCTATTCCTTTTTTTTTTCTTTTGGTTGGAGTTAAAGGTTTCTCCAGGAACCTTTTTTTCAGAGGAATTTTTTTCAATTAATTTAACAGATATCAAATTTTTTCTTAAATTTCCCTTATAATTTTAAGGAATTTAGAATATTTAAAAATCATTTTTTTCATGAAATATAAATCAATGCTTGTTCTTTCGAATAAGTAAAACATCACTCGAATTTTAAAATTGAAACATCCTATATAGGTTTTTTATTATTGTTTTATTTCAAAATATATCTCTCTCTATTATTTAAAAAATTATTTTCAAGTTCAAAATTTATGTTGAAAATCGAAAAAACAGACACACATACGCTGCACGATTAAAAAAAAAAACTCGTAAAAATTTAATTTGACCAAAATCCAATGTGTTGTGATGGGAGGATGGGTCGATAATAAATAATTTGAGTTTACACTTGTCAAATGAATTAAACCCTCCAAAGTTGAATTTTAAGTATTTTTAATAGTCAAGATGCATATTATACATGACTTGGGCTCAACATGTAGGGAAATTTCTGCGATATTTGATCAAACACGTCAATGTTTGTCCTGTCATTTGGGTTCTCTTAATCTTTCCTTTGCTAAGTATCGGTTTCCGTCAGTCGTTACAACAAGTAAAATACTTCAGAATAACTCTCTTTTGATATCATTTCAAACATTTTTATTTACATTTTTTTTAATTTATATATTTTTCATAAACATTTTTATTCAACATTTTTACAGCATATTTAATTTTTTTTTTCCTAGCTAATATTGAGGCAAAGTGTGTTCTATCACAATCAATTCGAAATCTATAACAGCTTCAATTTTCTTTTTGCTTAGATGCGGAAAAAGCTAAGTAGAAGCCAAAATAAAACTTTTTACAATAAATAAAGCCCCCCTACAAAATGTTTGGAATTAATGTTCAATGTTTCAGTTAGAGCATTGTTACCATCATTAGACAAAGTACTGAATGATGATGGTACTAAACACAAGGTAAATAAAACCAACTCCAAATAAATGAATAGTGTGTGACATTTTGGTAACAGCGTTGTTACCATCTTCAGACAAAGATTCAGTACTTTTGTCTGAAGATGGTAAAAACGCTGTTACTGAAACGCCACACACTATTTATTTATTTGGATTTGGTCTTATTACCTTGTGTTTATGATTTATAATCCAAATTGTGCCTTATCGATGATGGTACTATATTGTTACCAAAATGTTACACACTTTTATTAATTTAAATTTGTTCTATTATTATCCCTAGTACACATGGTAGAGGCCATGATAATCATGGTGGGTAGAAGTTGGCCACTGCTTTTACTGTAGATGCACCACATGTCTACACAAGTGAAAAGCAGTTCGACTTTTGCACTTACAAATGTGCCGAACCCTGTTTGGTTACTTGCACTCCCTGGTGGGTTTGGACTTTTGAAAGAATCGGGAGCCATTGAAGCAATTTTTTTTTTTTTTCAATTAGAAAAAATGCCCAATGCGGGATTCGATCCCGGGTCATAGCAGTTGACAACCAACGGTTTAAACCACCCTTCCACCGACCCCCCAAATTTGTTCTTATTTCCTTTTAAAATTTTGTCTTTTTAAAATATATTTTAAGCACAAGAGGTAATAAGACCAAATCAAATTAAATAAAAAGTGAATGACGTTTTGGTAACAGTGTTGTTACCATCTTCAGACAAAAGCGCTGCATCAGATGGTAACAACGCTATTACCGAAACATCGCACACTATTTATTTATTTGGATTTGGTCTTGTTACCTTATGTTTATTATCTATAATCCAAATTGTGTGCCTTATCATAAAATATATTTATAGAGGGATAAAGAGGGAGCAATCTCTCAAAATATTTTGAGAAAAAAAAAAGTTTTTTTTTTTTTCTTTACAGATCCAGATACGCCCTTTTATATAATATTTATTTCTGCTATAAAAAATACTATTCAAAAATATGGTGGTGGAAATGAAGGAGAATTTCTGAACAAGAGACCGCTGCTTTAAATGAAAGCCACTTTCAGGCTTCATTACCACATCAAACTGCAAAATAAAATTAAACATTTCTTTCACATAATATACACTGCTGGATAAAGTAATTTCTGTAGCTGATGAAAATAATTAATCAAATCTAAGAAAGACCTTTACATAAAAAATAATAATAATAACGAAAGCTAAATAGAGAAAGTGATCAAAATATTATGAAAATGTAAATTTTAATTGTTGAGAGTGTTGTGAGAGGTTTTCCTCATGTAGTGAAGTAAGGTCATTGTCCAGACTTGGAGGAGGTGAGAGAACTAAAGGTAAACCATAGGCTTACTATGTAACATTCTCTTGATGGTGGGATTTAATAAGAGAGAAATGAACTGTGGCCAGATAGAGCCCAAGTATTGTGCTTTCCCACAAGTACATAACCCTATACCAGTTGAATTAGTGCAGAAAATTACATTTGGAAGAATGGCAATGATGCATCTGTATTTCCTATCCCAAGAGGCAAAATATGGGTAAATCATTAAGTAATGAGGTATACAGGTAGGTTTCCCAAGGAAATAATGATTGACAGATTCCAGGGAGTGTGGACAAGACAGAGTGGTGACAGCAGTGTGACAGGTAAGGTGCTGCTAGAGTGTCATGGAGCAGACAAGAGTCCAGTGGATATCAGCAGTTGGCCTGAAAGAAGAGCTGCCCCAAAGTTGTCTATGCCGAGTTGGCAGAGCAGGACAAGACAGTTGGACTGTACAGAGCAGGTTGATCTGTGAAAGTGGACACCAGAATGAGTGTGTCTGTCAACAATGATGGCAGAGCAGCCTACACGACTTATTCTTATAAGGGCTTGATCTTATTAACCTGCATTTATAATCTATAATCCAAATTGTGCCTTATAATTCTTGGTATTTCAATTTTTGTACAGTATAACCTCGTTAATTCGACCAATTTTTAAAATAAAATGTTGACATTTGATAATTCGTGTCTAATTATAAATTGATTGCTAAAGATTTGGCTTTGGCACACGGGGCACAGTGGCCATAGCGTATGCTCACTGTGCTTAAAGATGTTACAATGCGTCGCAAATATTAGCAATGACATCGCAAAGGTTTTTTGTTTCCTCCAGGACAATTCAGATCTGACTTAAGCCACTGCTAGTCACCGCATAAATACTGGGGTGTCTTATAATGTCCTGTTATTTGATATAACATACAGAAGAGGAAAGACAACCATGCCTTTTGAAAATTGATCAGCTAGAATGCACACTAAATAGGGTTCTAGCCTTAAATTAAACAACCTAAAAGATATTGTGATAAGGCACAATTTATATTATAGATTAGAAACACAAGGTAATAAGACCAAATAAATAAATAGTGTGTGACGTTTCGGTAACAGTGTTGTTACCGAAACGTCACACACTATTTATTTATTTGAATTTGGTCTTATTACCTTGTGTACATATATCTAACATTTTATAATATTGAAATGATATTTGACTACGACAGAATAAAAAAGAACATCAACATGTAGTATACAACAATTTAACCCCTTCTGATAATTTGTATTAAATAAATGTAATTAAAAGTTGATTTTATGATAAATAATTTGTTGTCTGACTCCACTTAGATTTCCATGCCGCCCACAGTCTAACTAAAGAGGTCAGACTATATATATATTTTACTTTAGCAAAGCACCCAAGATAGTGGATATTGCTGCTGCTGTGATGGAGATGCATGGAGACGTCTGAGACTCTTCTTTGGACACGACAACAACAACTTTAGTAAAGGATAAGAAAATCACTATGACTGCTTATAAGAACATCACATAACTACATATGTACAAGAAAATGTAGTACAGTAGAACCTCCCTGTAAAGGACACCTAATTGCAGAGCCAAAGTGTCCTTTAGGGAGAGGTGTCCTCTTACCGGAGAGTTTCTAAATTGCGAAAATGGTAATTTTGCAAATGAAAACTGTCTTTTGTAGAGAGGTATCTGCTAGTGGGGTGTCCGCTAAAGGGAGGTTCTACTGTACTTGCAAATTGGCACATGAGGAGTCTGTTTAGATGTCAAGAGAAATATCCAATGGTTTGTATTTCACCTGCAGAATCCAGATTGGGCTCAATAAAGATATCTACATATAAGTGGAATGATTCTGTAACAACAAGGTAATAAGACCAAATTCAAATAAAAAATAGTATGGGGCATTTCAATAGCAATATTGTTACCGAAAGGTCACACACTATTCATTTGGATTTGGTTTTATTACCCTGTAGTTAAACACAAGGTAATAAGACCAAATCCAAATAAATAGATACATATTATTATTACCTTGTGTTTATAATCTATAATCCAAATTGTGCCTTATCAATACCCTGTAGTTCTAATCTATGGATTCTGTCTTTTGTCTGATGATGGTAACAACACTGTTACTGAAACGTCGCAATATTTATTTGGATTTGGTCTTATTACCTTGCAGTTCTAATTTATAGGTTTACCTTTTTTGTTTCTGATGATGTTAACAACACTGTTAGAGAAATGTCACACTATTTGTTTATTTGGAATTGGGCTTATTATCTTGTAGTTCTAATCTATAATCCAAATTGTGCCTTATCATGATTCTATAATACAAGATTTTGGAAGATGTTTGGTGCAGGCATCAATTGAATTTACCTTTTTTGTAAAGCCTGTACATATCTCTCTCTCTCATTTAGGCTTGATAACTAATACCCCAAGGGCTTTCCTGAAACCCCAGCAAATTAGTCAAAAAAAGCTGATATAAGGCACAATTTGGATTATTCTATATACAGTTACGAGCGTCATTCTTCATCGCCTCTGTCACGGTTTGCTTTTTTTTTGGAATGGCGCCCTCCTATTGGTCGACTACGATCACGCCACCTTTGCCCCCCCCCCCCCCCCCCCCCCATCATTTGGTGCCGCCAATGTGCGAGACACTTCTGTCACCGTTTGCTTTTGGTTCAGTGGTAGAATGCTCGCCTGCCACGCGGGCGCCTCAGGTTCGATTCCCGGCCGATGCATTTTTTTTTTTACAATTTTTAAAACTCATTTATATATTATACAAGAATGACATCCACGGCGCCAATTTATAATTGTAACGAATAGTATTTTAATAAAAGCATTTAATTGGGTAAACCCCGGGCGTTGCCCGGGTCATTCGGCTAGTAGATTATAAACACGGCCAAATCCAAATAAAATTAATCATTTGAATTTGGTCTTATTACCTCTTTTGTGTTTAGACAAAAAGAGCTCTCTATGTTCATAGTGTGTGTGTATAATCTAATCATTTTAAAAGATTTTCTGCGAAAAGGAAAATATGATATCCCTATATATATAAAAGTCAGTGTATGTATGTATGTGTGTGTGTATCTATGTCGGCTATACACGTCCACAATACGTAACTAATCTGACTGAAATTTTAATAATATATAGAGTAGAATCTGGAAAAACTTATAGTGAAAATTTCAGGTCTCTATCCCGAATATTCTTAGAGTTATTTGCAAATTGCGTTGCAAATTTGCCTTTTTGCTCGCAAGCAGCGCCTCTAGCGGTGAAGATGGGAGGTAATATCAGATGACCTAATGTACATGTAAAATGTGTTTTGACAGGACATAGAGAAAAATCTGGAAAATATATTTATCGGATTTTTAGACAATAAAAAATAAACTTGACAGGTTCGGGGCAAAAATAGTTGTTTTTTTAGTCAGAAAATGATGACGACAATATTGCTGTATCATGTTTGATTATCAGCTAAAAAATTATATCGGGAAAAATTCCAAAAAGCTGAAACCACGGGTGAAGCCAGTTCATTTTTAGTGTGCAGGAACAAAATTCTAACAGAAAAACATTCATTCGAGCAGAAGACACAAAGCCAGATCATCTCTTTATAAAAATATCGCTTCTCAGACACAAAGTTTGGAGCGGGACGTTTCACAAGAGTGACATCCACGGCGCCAATTTATAATTGTAACGAATAGTATTTGAATAAAAACATTTAATCGGGTAAAACCTGGGCGTTGCCCGGGTCATTCGGCTAGTATTAGATAAAAACAACTCCATCAAAGGAATGTAAAAACCTGCTTCACCTATAATTGACAGCATTCACTTTGGGTTGCAAGATGTTTTAAAATATAAAAATGTATATACCTAAAATATGCACCTTTCCCATTAAATATTAAAATTAGAACAATCCATTACTATATCACCCTAGTGAAAAAGTTCTAATGCATATTTAAAGGAAGAGGTGCCTCTTTTGGTATAGGAATAATACCCTCCTGCAACCCCCCTTATGTTGTATTCAAGCCTGAAAATTGGCCCTTGCCACCTCATCAGCTTAAACACCTCTTTGGTAAATTTAACTGATTTCATTACACCTCCTGTATGATCACAAGGTAATAAGACCAAATCCAAATAAATAGTGTGTGACATTTTGGTAACAACGCTGTCACTGAAATGTCACACACTATTTATTTATTTGGATTTGGTCTTATTACCTTGTGTTTATAATCTATAATCCAAATTATGCCTTATCATCTCTCCTATGATGTGAAAAAAATAGCACAAATGTGATATTGTACTGGGATAAAGTGCATAAATAATTTTTTTTTAAATCTTATATGAGGTTATGAAATCAAAGCCGCTCCTGTACTGATGGGGGCCAAAGCCGGAAACCATGGTATACAGGTTAGCTTTTGTATGGATTTTCCAAAACTGGTGTTGTGGCTCTTTCCTTATCACCAGTAGTAAAGGTATTTACTGGTGTGGTAAAAGTAATGCAATGTTCTGAAGCATTTTTAACATGACAAATGTCTCTTTTCATATATGACTAATATCCTCCTGCAACTTTATTGTATCAAAATGCATAAAAATATTCTATCCTGAAGACTCACCACTGAGAATGGTGAAATATTGTGTTGTTTCATCTACTCTCAGCAAAGGTACACACAGGCTTTCCATTGAACATGGAATACCACAATTGAGTGTGGTTGTACAGTAGAACCTCCATGAGAGGACACTCCCGCTAGAGGACACCTATCTACAAAGGACACTTTTAATCACCAAAATTACCAGTTTTACTAATTGACAACTCTCCAGTAAGGGGATACCTCTCCCTAAAGGGCACTTTAGCTCTGCAAATAAGTGTCCTTTACAGGGAGTTCTACTGTACACCTAAAAATAGCCAAAGTTAAAAGGAGATGTAGAGCACTGCCTTATGCATTGACACTTGCTAAGCTCAGCTTCCAGTTAAGACAGCATCATTTGCTACTTATCCATAAACTATTTTATCAAAAGAAAGTTTAGATATGATTAAAAATGATTTATTTGAAAAAAAAAAAACTATAATTATAGGTCCATCCTAAAGTGGTTCCCCAACTCATATTAATATAAAAAGTACAAAAACAAGGTATTGCTTTGTATTTGATGGAATTTTGAAGGCCTAGAACAACTCCAACTGGTGTTATGCACAAATGATTTTCTCAAAAATTAAAGTGTTTAGTTGACATTTAAAAAGTACCACATTAGTGAGGAGGATCACTTAAACATACTTCATGGTAATAAATTATAAATTTGATTATAGATTAGAGGCATATGATAATAAGACCAAATACTGAATCTGACATTTTGGTAACAACGCTTTTACCAACGCTGTTACAGAAACATCACACATACTTTATTAATTGGAGGATTTGGTCATATAAAGTAAATCCCAATAAATAAATAGTGTGTGACGTTTTGGTAACAGTTTTGTAACCATCTTTGGAAAAAGGTGTGACGTAATTGTAAATATTTAGATGTAAATATGTAAATATGGTTTTGCATATAGACAGCACGAGTTAGGATATATATAGAGATAATTGGAAGCTGTCGGTTAGTTAGTAAGTTCCGTTCTTAAATAAAGAAGTGTTCACCATCGTAGCCCGATTCCCTTGAAGAAACAAAACATGGTGGCAGCGTAAAAGCGGTATAAGCGTAAAAGCGGTAAAAGCGTAAAAGCAATTTTCAAAATTATAAAGTTGAAATATAAGATTTTTTTTAAGAAAAGGAGAAAAAAATGGCTAATTATATACAAGTAGCTGCTCCAGAAGGATTCAATTTCGGCAAACCCAATGAATGGCCGATATGGTTCAAAAGATTTCAAAGATACAGAATCGCTTCAGGACTTTCAGAGAAAAGTGAAAGTGAGCAAGTAAATGCTCTGATTTACATAATGGGCGATAAAGCAGAAGAAATCTTGATCTTATTTAATTTAAGTGAAGCGCAAATTAATGACTATAAACTAGTGGCGTCCAAATTTCAGGACTATTTCATAGGAAAAAGAAATGTTATTTATGAAAGAGCAAAATTCAATAGAAGAAGTCAAGGGGAGACGGAACCTGTAGAGGAATTCATAACCAATCTCTATGTGCTGGCAGAAACCTGCAGCTATGGTAGCTTAAAAGAAGAGATGATCAGGGATCGCTTGGTAGTTGGAGTGAAAAACTTTAATCTTTCTGAGAAATTACAGTTAGAATCGGAACTAACCTTGGAGAAGGCAATCCAGATTGTGCGCCAATCAGAAAGTGTAAAAAATCAACAAAAAGAAATCAGGCAAGACACTGAAAAGCGGAACGTGGATGTGATTGACAGGAAAGGAGGGAGAAATGGCACAAATTTCCAGAAAACAAGAATGAAAGGTACAAAAACGTACAATTCTAATTTTCCAAAGAATCCTCAAGGATGGTCTTCTAATGAGAAACGTAAATGTATCCGATGTGGATATTACCCAGGACATTCGAAAGAACAATGTCCTGCTAGGGATGCTATTTGCAACAAGTGCAGAAAGAAAGGTCATTTTGCCAAGGTTTGTCACACTAAAACCGTACAAGAAGTATCAAGCTCCCAAAATTATGCATTCATTGGAATAGTGGGAATGCAGGAGAATGCGGAAGATAAGTGGTGTGAAGTGATAAAGGTGAATGACCAGCCCATAAAATTCAAAATCGATACAGGAGCAGAGGTTTCGGTTATGCCAGAAGGGATATACTTGCAACATTTTGGATACCTCAAGACGGAGAAGGCCGATAAGAATCTTTTTGCTGTTTCCAAGAAGATAGAGGTCAATGGAATGTTCCAGGCTTTTTTGGAATCAAAAAGGCAGAAGTGCGAAGAGACCATCTACATCGTTAAAGGGGTTGCCCGACCTTTACTAAGCTGTAGGGCTAGCGAGATCCTAGGTCTCGTTAGGAGGATCAATATTGTCGAAGATCATGCTCCTACCAAGCTAGACCCAATGCTCAAGTTTCCTAAGTTATTTAATGGACTGGGAAAAATAGACATTCCATACGAAATAAAGTTGAAAGAAGGGGCAAAACCTTATTCGATATATACACCAAGAAGAGTACCTATACCTCTAATGAAAGAACTTCAAATGGAACTGGAGAGAATGACGGCAAATGGCGTAATTGAAAAGGTTGAGGGTTCTTCGGAATGGTGTTCGCCCATGGTTCTCGTTGCAAAACCTTCGGGAAAATTAAGAATATGTGTCGATCTCTCAATACTCAATAAAAATATTCTAAGGGAAATACACCCAATCCCGGTGGTAGAACATACGCTAGCCCAGTTGAAAGGAGCTAAAGTATTCACAAAGTTGGATGCCAATAGTGGATTCTGGCAAATACCACTGTCTTCAGAGTCGTCAGCACTTACCACATTTATCACTCCATTTGGGAGATTTCGGTTTAAGAGGTTACCTTTCGGTATCTCTTCCGCTCCGGAAATTTTTCAGAAAAGAATGGGTCAAATATTGGAAGGACTAGAAGGAACTCTGTGCCATATGGATGACATAATGGTTTATGGTTCATGCCAAGAAGAACATGATAAAAGACTCGAAACAGTATTAACAAGAATTTCTAAATCAGGACTTACCTTGAACAAGGATAAATGCAAATTTGCAGTTACAACTATTAAGTTTTTAGGTCATCAAATTGGTCCTAACGGGATTCAAGTAGACCCCAAAAGAAAACGAGCTATACTGGAGTTTCCCAAACCGAGATCTGTCAAGGAACTAAAACAATTTTTAGGAATGGTAAATTTTTCAGCTAGATTTGTCCCCAACTTAGCGGAGATAGCGCATCCAATGAACAAGTTACTGTCAAAGAAAGAAGAATGGATTTGGGGAGATGATCAAGATCGGGCATTTGACCAGATAAAGAAAAATCTCACTTCTGCGCCAGGGTTAGCCTTGTATGATCCTTCTTTGCCTATCACAGTATCAGCCGATGCTTCATCTTTTGGGCTAGGCGCAGTAATATGGCAAACCAAAGACGGACTGAGACAAGTCATCGCATATGCTTCTAGAACGCTCTCTGAAACAGAAAAGCGTTATGCCCAAATCGAAAAAGAGGCGCTGGCTATCACCTGGGCTTGTGAGAAATTCAAGCAATACATCCAAGGCCTGGTGATCACTCTTGAAACTGACCACAAACCACTAGTACCGATCTTTACTTCCAAAAACATCGATGATCTCACACCTAGGATTCAGAGATTGAGACTACGGATTATGAGATATTCGTATAAGATCGTACATACGCCAGGGAAGAACTTGATAGTGGCGGATGCGCTATCTAGATCACCTAGGACGAAAGTCGGGACTCAGGAATTGGAGGAGGAGTTATGTGCCTACGTTCAACAGGTTGTCTCATTTATGCCCATATCTGATGTCCGAGTAAAGGAAATAAAAGAAAGTCAAGACAAAGACCAGGTTATACAAAACATTATGAAATACACCCAGGAAGGATGGCCGGAGAGAACAAATGTCTCCATGTCCGAAAGTCAATATTGGCCAGCAAAGGATGATTTCTCCGTTGAGAATGGTATTCTCCTGAAAGGGTCAAGATACGTTATCCCAGAGAATATCAGGAAAGGGTTGCTCCAAAGAATCCATGAAGGACACCTCGGGATAGTGAAATGTCGGGAAAGGGCCAAAGGATCCGTCTGGTGGCCCCGGATCACAAGCGAAATTGAGGAGATGGTCCGAACATGTCCTATGTGTATTGAGGAAAGAACAAATCGACATCAGCCACTAATACCCTCAGAGCTTCCAAATTGCCCTTGGGAGAAAGTTGGAGTTGACCTCTTTACACTAAAGGGCCAAAACTACTTGGTAATAGCAGACTATTATTCAAGATACCCAGAAATTGCAAGATTAGAGGACATGACATCAGCTTCCATAATAGTCCACTGTAAGTCCATCTTTGCAAGGCACGGAATTCCCTTGGAAGTTCGGAGTGACAATGGCCCCCAGTTCGGATCACTATTCAAGGAATTTGCCCACGAATACGGATTTACTCATGTCACCTCCAGTCCAAGATACCCGCAGAGTAACGGCTTCATAGAATCTTTCGTAAAAATTGTTAAAGAAAGAATTAGCAAGTCAAAGGATCCATATCTGGCTTTGCTGGCATATCGAGCTACACCACTTGCGAATGGCTTCAGCCCAGCAGAACTTAGCATGGGACGGCGGGTTCGCACCACTATTCCAACACCAGCGAAACAACACCAACCACCCAATTTAAAGAATTGGAAAAATCATGAAGCTATTCAGAGGAAAAAACAAAAATACTACTATGATCGAGCAAAAGGAGTACGAGAACTGCCTCCATTGGATGTGAATGATCGAGTTTGGCTGACGGACCTTAAGACTCCCGGAGTCATCATTTCCAAAGCAGATACTCCTAGATCTTATGTGGTTGACACACCGAGAGGAAGTGTTAGAAGAAATCGCTTCCATCTACTTCCTACTGGTCAGAGGTCTCCAGGGCCTCCACACTTCGAGCCAGACGAGGAGCCATATATAAATTGCCCAGAGGCCAACACACACACCTCAGATGCTCCTACGGATGTGACCGGATCATCAACATCTCCTAAAGAGGCATTTTATAGGACTCGCTCTGGAAGAACAGTTCGTCCGCCCAGACGTTTTGGAGATGATTAGAACTAATCTCTAAGAGGGGAGATGTGACGTAATTGTAAATATTTAGATGTAAATATGTAAATATGGTTTTGCATATAGACAGCACGAGTTAGGATATATATAGAGATAATTGGAAGCTGTCGGTTAGTTAGTAAGTTCCGTTCTTAAATAAAGAAGTGTTCACCATCGTAGCCCGATTCCCTTGAAGAAACAAAACAAAAGGTACTTTTTTACCTGTATATACTTTTGTCTGAAGATGGTAACAATGCTGTTACCAAAACATAACACACTTTATTTATTTGGATTTGGTCTTATTACTTTGTGTTTATAATCTATAATACAAATTGTTCCTTATGATACATAAAGGTGATTAACCAGGAGAAGAACTTCATACTGGGTAATATGTAAAGGTACAGATAGCTACCCGAAAAGGAGAATCTCTTTGTAAAGAAACTTGGTAAAACGCAGGGCTCTCATGGAATTCTCTGATTAACACTATAGTGAATAATTTAATTCTACAAATTCAGAGTACGATGAGAACAACAGAAATGCAAATTGAAACTAGTGTAAATAGTTTTCTTTTTTTTGGGGGGGGCTCATGTTAATATTGAATTGTATATAGTACTTGATTTATGTTCATTTAAAGCCATTGCTATACTGGGAGAATCATGTATGGGGCTTGATCCTGTAGTGTGTCGATTTATTAGTCCAGAGATGGCTCAGAAAGTCTCTCATGACCCGGGCAACGCCCGTGTTTTACCCGATTGAATGTTTTTATTCAAATACTATTTGTTACAATTATAAATTGGAGCTGTGGATGTCACTCTTGTGAAACGTCCCGCTCCAAACTTTACATGTACATTAGGTCAGCTGGTATTACCCCTCATTTTCACCGCTAGAGGCGCGACCGAATTGACTTTTTGTAAATATACATAATTATAAAGATAGAAGCTTCTATAGAAGATAATGATCATAATGATGATGCGCGCGCATCCGTGACAGCGGCCGATGAGGAATTGAGGAAAGACGGTCGTGACTATATATATTAATAATAATAATATACTAATAATAATAATTATTATTATCATTAGATAATGATAATGATCATAATGATGATGCGCGCGCATCCGTGACAGCGATGAGGAATTGAGGAAAGACGGTCGTGACTATATATTAACTAGACGAATGACCCGGGCAACGCCCGGGTTTACCCGATTAAATGTTTTATTCAAACACTATTCGTTACAATTATAAATTGGCGCCGTGGATGTCACTCTTGTGAAACGTCCCGCTCCAAACTTTAGTCAGATTAGTTATGATATAAATCTTCAAATCGAGCGAGCGTCTATAAATATTTCGATTTAGATCAAGTATTCTAATTAGTAAGCGAACTATTATTAATAAAATTTTAAAAAGATTTCGATTTTAAACGTATTTATAACCTTGATAGAGGGAGCTGTTCGTGAGCTAAGTAGAATAATTTGAATATATAGTTTTAATATTTTAATTTATATATAATTTATATATAATATATAGCCTAGTAGATTATAAACACAAGGTAATAAGACCAAATCCAAATAAATAAATAGTGTGTTGATAAAGCACAATTTGGATTATAGATTATAATACCAGAAAATAAGACCTAATCCAAATAATTTATTAATGTGTGGCGTTTCGGCAACAGCATTGTCACCATCATCAGACAAAAAATAAATGATTTATTCTTTTGTCTGATGACTGTGACAATGTTGTTGCTGAAACGTCACACATTAATAAATTATTTGGATTAGGTCTTATTGTTGACTTTGCTTAGAATTATTAATGAAACTGATTCCAATAATTATTAATTAAACATTATATTTATTGATTAACAAGAGAGGTAACAAAATATAAAAAGGAAACTTATATTGAAAACAAAGGAACTCGTTTTTCTCTTGTTTTTTAGCGCCTATTTACCCGTGAGCTTACACACACTCTGTGGTAACAAATAATTAAAATATGTACAACACACGCTCCCCTGTGTGTAAGCCCTAATCAGTAAGTCCAAGGCTATCTGCACATTTCCGTAGTTTGTCCTTAGGTAGACTCTTCGTTAGTATATCCGCCTCCATGTCTTCACTTTTAGTGTATTCCAGCTTGATTCCATTTTGAATTTCCTCTTTCACAAAATAATACTTTCGGTTTATGTGCTTTGTTCGTGAAGTAATCTTGTCAGATTGTATCCAGTTTATTGCAGCCTGGCTGTCACTTTTCAAGGTAATTGGGAAAGTTAAATTTTCACAAAGTTCTTCTAGTAATCCCTTTAACCA
Source organism: Cordylochernes scorpioides (assembly GCA_030710605.1). Classification (NCBI taxonomy): domain Eukaryota; kingdom Metazoa; phylum Arthropoda; class Arachnida; order Pseudoscorpiones; family Chernetidae; genus Cordylochernes; species Cordylochernes scorpioides. Next base: position 165,517,925 of record CP092886.1, on the reverse strand, counting down.
TAATACTTCTGAAATGCCTTCACATATTGAAATAAGTTCTGCTTCACATGTAGACAAGGCTACTAAATTTTGCTTTCTACTTCTCCAGTTTATTAAGTTGTTGCCAAGTTTGACTGTATTGCCTGAATAGGATTTTGCGTCTCGGGTTGTGCACCAGCTCGCATCAGTACTTATTGTGATATTGTTGTCTTTTGACTTATATGCCAACATGTTATCTCTTGTTCCCTTCAGATATCTATAAATCCTTTTAACTCCAGTTAAGTGTATTTCTCTTGGATCATTACTATACTGTGATAAATTGCTGACGTTGAAGGATATGTCCGGTCGAGTACCCGTAGAGAGGTACATTAGTGATCCAATCATTTCCTGGTATACAGTTTTATCTACTGGCTTAGAGTCCAAATATTCATCCAAATTTTGATTTTGATCTCCAGGTGTCTGCACACTGTTGCATTCTTCCAGTCCAAATCTGTGAAGAATTGTATCAATATAATGAGTCTGAGATAGATAAAATCCATCTTCTTCCCTTTTTATTTCAATTCCAATAAATGGTTCGCTATCTTTCTTTTCTGTTAGAGTAACATATTTTTCTATTTCTGAGGCTAGGTTGTCATTAATTTCCTTACTAGTTCCAGCAATGATGAGATCATCTACATATAGACCCAGTATTGCATACTCTTCTCCTCTCTGGAGTTTATAGACACATGGATCACATTTGGTTCTAATCATTCCCAACTGGTATAAAATTTCATTGATCTTTTTGTTCCAACATTTTCCTGATTGTGGTAGACCATACAGGCTTTTTTCCAATTTACACACTTTGTTTTCTTCTCCTTTTTGTATAAAACCATCTGGTTGTCTCATGTATACTGTCTCTTTTAACTCATCATAGAGATAAGCTGTCTTCACATCATAAGTCTTTATGGTTAAATTCTGTTGTGTTGCAAGAGCTACTATTGTTCGCAAGCTTTCCTTTTTGAGTACAGGTGAAAAAGATTCCTTATAGTCCACACCATATCTTTGATTGCATCCAACAGCAACCAGTCTGGCCTTTCGTTTATATATGCCGTCAGTTGGTGTTTTCTTCGTACTGTAGACCCATTTACTATTGATGACTTTCATACCATTTCCCCTTGGTACTAGTGTCCATACTTTATGTTTCTCTATCTCACTGAGCTCATCTTCCATTGCTTTGTGCCATTCATTTCTTTCTCCACTATCCATTGCTTCTTTAAAGTTCTCCGGAATATAATGATCAATTTCCATAATTAAGTTTGCATTATTCCTATCCTTTATTCTTTGTGAGCGTCGAACTCCTTCTTCAATCAATTTCCTTTCTTGTTCTTCAAGTCTTGCTTTGTGCCGTTCTTCTAAGATGCTCTTTGTTTCTCCTTTCTTTCTTCCTCCTTTTACACATCTTTCCTGTATCGGTTCAGTTTGTGATGAGTCATTTCCACAGTCACCACCTAGTTTTACTGAAGTATCCTCCTGAGACTTCATTTTACTCTCTGTGACAGGATTGTCTTCTTTCAAGATAAGAAAGTCTTCAGCAACTATTTCTTCACAATTTCCTTTATAGGTCAAATTATCACAAGTAGTATCTTCCTGAATATCATTTGCATAATCAATTCCTCTCTTATCTTCACTAAATTTTACTGATCTGACTTCATGGATTCTCTTTGTCATTATATCATATATTCTGTAGGCTTTTCTTTTAATGGAATAACCAATAAATATTCCCTTTCTACCCTTTGGTGAAAACTTGTTTCTTCTTGGTTTGCTCTCAAGCCAATGTGTCAAACATCCAAATATTCGAATGTGTTTGACCGATGGTTTCCTGCCATTCCATCTCTGCATAGGGGTATTTTGCTTGATAGACCTGTGGGGTGTACAATTCTTAATGTATGTAGCTGTAGCAATTGCCTCTGCCCAAAACATCATGGGTAATCTTGAGTCAATTAGTAAGGTTCTCGCTGTATCTATAAGAGTCCTATTCACTCTCTCTGCGACTCCATTACTTTGTGGTGAGTATGTGGTGGTAAGTTGGTGATGGATCCCACTTCTCTTGAAAAGTCCTTCAAATCTAGAGTTACAAAATTCAGTTCCATTGTCGGTTCTTACATATTTTATTCTAAGACTTAATTCGTTTTCGGCTCTTGCTTTAAATTCTTCAAATCTTTCAAAGGTCTCATCTTTTGATCTCAGGAAATATACAAAGATTCTTCTACTGTAATCATCTACTATAACAAGGAAATACTTAGATCCTCCTAAAGATTGACATGGCATTGGTCCACATAAATCCATATGAATCAACTGCAGGGGCTTAACTGTATAATTATCTGTAATATTATATGGCTTCTGCACTAGTTTTCCCATTATGCATGCTTCGCACTCTGGTAACCTTTCGAATTTTAGATCCAATCCTCTTACAATATGTCCTTGAATCATTTTTTTCATGTATTCTTCATTTATATGGTTTAATCTCTTATGCCATAAACTTATATTGCTATTTTTATTTGATAAATGTGTATTTAAAACCATGACATTTTCATTTTTTGCTATTGGTACTTTTCTTTGTTTTGTTTCCATCATAAACATTCTATCTTTAATATATGCTTCAGCAACTAAATCATTCCCTTCATTATAAATTTTTGCTCCATCCTTATTGAAAATAACTGAATTTCCCTTGTTGATTAATTCGTATACTGACAAGAAATTATTCCTTAAACTTGGTACATGTAAGATATCTTTGATGCGAATATTTTCTTGGCCTTCACTTGTGCATGTAGTAAGTCTCATATCTCCTTTGGCTATGGCTTGGGTAGTTTTGCCCTTTTCAGCTAGGTTGATTTCACTTTCATAATTTACCACATTTTCCATCAAAGTTACACACACTCTGTGGTAACAAATAATTAAAATATGTACAACACTTATTTTATTTTATTAAATAGTGTGATGTTTCTGTAACAAAGCTGTTACTGAAATGTCACACACTATTCATTTATTTGGATTTGGTCTAATTACTTGTACTTAGGACTTTGGAATTAAGATGTTATGACCAAATTGCTGTTATAAATAGGTTCCACTGTATATAGATTCCATTGGAATGTTCTCAAAGATTAAGAAATGGTTCTTACTATCATTTTGAGAGCATCTGCCTACACTGAGGCAAGGCTGTGGATAGGTATAGCCTGTTGAAACAATCTCAGCTTAGCCAAGTTTATGGCCTACCTGTTGCTTGTATACATACTTGTTCATATATACCAGTGTCGGGCAACCTTTTTCGAGTTGCGGCGCACTAAGCTTAATTTCTTTTTTTCGCGGCGCACCTGTGGTTCTCACTATAAATTTCCTCGTGTAGGTAATTAAAATACAACAATAAATACTAGTGAAAATTTAAACATATATATCACATTTTATTAATTTTCAATATTAAATTAACATAATCAATGCGAGCATTGCGATTGTTTTTGAGAGCATATCAAATCAATACGGGGATCTACTTGTGAAAGACAAACGCGCATCTCCTCATCTATCATTTGAAGTCTTTCGCGCTTCTTAGACTTCATTTCTGTGAGTGTTGAAAAACCTTGCTCACACAGGTAGGAACTTCCAAATGGCAACAATGATTCGATGGCCGCATTACTAAGTTTAGGAAATTTGGAGTTTAAGCACAACCAAAACTCAGATAGCTCCTTTTCAGTGAATAGTCTTTTGAAAACTAAATCGTTTTTTAAATCAATTAAGTTTTCTTGCATTTCTTCTTCCAGATGTTGAATTTCACAGTGCATAAATGGGTTAACTACCCATTCCATCTTTTCAACGTCCAAGTAAGGAAAATATTTATCAAAAGAAGCGGATAGTAATGTCAAAGTTTCTTCGACTTCTTTTTTGATAATATATTTTGATGGATTCTCTTGAACCATCGGAAAAGATGCAAAGTTTTCTTTAGCAATGTTTAAATTCCATAAACTGAGTTTTTCCTTAAACGCTTTCAACTTGGTGGAGATAGTGATAATGTTCTCCTGAGCACCTTGCAAATTTAAATTAAGGCTGTTTAATTTGTCGAAAATATCACCCAAAAATGAAACTCGTAACCACCAAACATCACTCATCATGAAAGGAAAATTAATCTCTTCGTTATCAATGAATGCCATTATTTCATTTTTCATTGAAATAAATCGATTTAAAACTTTGCCTTTCGACAACCATCTGACTTCAGTATGAAACAATAAATTTTTATAATCGGAATCCATTGCTTCACAAAATGTTGAAAAAATTCTCGATCGAAGAGCATTTGATTTGATGTAATTGACTACTTTGACAACTTCATCTAGAGTTGTGACAAGGATGGGAGGAACCGACTTTGACACTAACATTTCTCTATGAATCATACAGTGAACAAATTTGATATTTGGATTTTTTTTATGACATGTGCTATCAATCCCTTTCTTGAACCTTTCATAGCTGGAGCTCCATCTGTACAGACGCTAACACAATTTTCCCATCTCAAGTTATACTTCATAACATTTTCATCGACTAATTCAAAAATGTCCGCACCAGTCGTTCTTTGTTTTAATTCTTTACAAAAAAAGTAGTTATTCACATTTTTTCCTGTATCGACGAACCTCAAAAATGCCAGCAATTGAGCTTTATTACTAATATCTGTGGTTTCATCAAGCTGTATAGCCCATTTTGTTGATGAATCATTAAAAGATTGTTTTATTTGCAACTCAATATCTTCTGACATATCTTCAATTCTTCTCGCAATAGTTTTTGATGATAGTGGAATTTTCGTAACCTTCTCCATAGCATCATTCGTTAACATACATCCAGCCACAATTTTTAAAGCAGGCAAGATAATTTCCTCTGCTTCCGCGTGAGCTTTCTTCTTTCGAGCGATGAGTTGAGCTATCATGTAACTAGCTGTTTGAGCTTCATCTGAGGTGGTCATAAATTTCTTGAATTTTTTTTTATTGCTTTTGAAAACTTGATCGTATATTTTCAAAGTAGCTTATTGGATTGTTCATCTGCTCCCGATGATTTGTCTCAATATGTCGAAGTAGTTTACTTGGCACCATTGTTTCGTTGCTGAGGGTTTTTTGGCAAATTAAGCAAAACGGCAGTGATGGATCATTAACAGATGGTATAAATCCATATTTGAGATAATCTTCAACGTATTTCCTCTTATTTCCAGTTGATTTTACTATTTTCTTATCTTCTTTATTTTCGTTTTGATTTTGTTTATCACTGGCACCTTCTCTAATTAGAAATCTCTCCATCTAGTTTTGAGAGAATTTAGAAAAAAAAAAAAAAACACAAATATAATAATAAAATGTTTAAATAAAGTTACCTTGAGTTAAAAGTGAGTGAGAATTTCGTAACAAAAATATTTTTTTCCTTTTTTAACCAACAGATTTTACGGTGTACAAAACTTATTGTGTGAATGTGTGTGTGTTTTACAACATGCAAAAAAAACGAAGAATTACTACAGCAATACTTTGACGAAAACTCCGAATAAATTTTTTAAATAAATTTATAATTTTTTTTTTATTTCTTTTTTTTAAGCTTTGTAGCTTTGAGTCTCTATTAATAAACAGCTGTGACAAAGATTGTAAATGACGGTTAAGTTTGGACATATTATTTTAAAAATTAGGTATTTTCCCGCAGTATGTATTCAACTTTATTAAATAAAGTTGTTTTCGCGGATTGTTTTTTTTTAACTTATGATTTTAAATAGGTACGTACCTATTTGCATTTTTATTTTTTAATAATGGCACGTGCCAGTTATGTACGTCAAGATTATGTACATACGTTATATGAAATATAAAATTATGCAAACTGTTGTAATTATAATACCAAAATAAGTTTTATATAAAATTAAATTTGCTTTTTTTAAATTTCATTTTTTATATGAAAATTTTTGAAAAAAATTATTAAAATTGAATAAAAATTATAAAAAAATATTTTTTGAAACATTATTTTTAAATTTAACCAAAAGTTCTAAATACCTACAAAAATGTTCGCGGCACACCTAGAATGCCCGACACTGATATATACAATGACAAACTACAGTGAACTCTTTTTAAACTTAAACACAAGGTAATAAGACCAAATCCAAATAAATAAATAGTGTGTGACGCTTCAGTAACAGCGTTGTTACCATCTTCAGACAAAAGTACTGAATGAGAAATTTTACCACAGCATGCTTTAAATAGTTACTGTTATCATGTGTGTACACAAGATAGTAACTATTGATAACAGTAACTATTCAAAACATGCTGTGGTAAAATTTCTCATTCAATACTTTTGTCTGAAGATGGTAACAATGCTGTTACCGAAACTTCACACACTATTTATTTATTTGGATTTGGTCTTATTACCTTGTGTTTATAATCTACAATCCAAATTGTGCCTTATCTCTTTTAAAACTTTTAAAATATATGCTTAACACAGCTCTTTTTGGTGATTTTTTTTTGTGGAATAGCAATACTCAAAGCATGTATTTCTACTGTCATCAAAGCACATGTCCAAAGTTTGTTTAATTCCTTTAACCTTTTCCTTAGGGAGTCGGTTGAAGGATGGTCTAAACTGTTGGTTTTCGACTGTTATGACCCAGGCTCGAGATCCGCATTGGGCACTTTTTTTGTGATTTAAAAAAAAAAATTATCCAATGGCCCCCAATTCTTGCAAAAGTCCAACCCCGTCAGCGAGTGCAAGTAATCAAACGGGTCTCTGGCACATTTGTAAGTACAAAGTCAAACTACTTTTCACATGGTTGTGGGTTCGATTCCCGCCCCTGGACACTTTTATTGTTCCGTTCGCCATTACTCTTCATATTTTCACCCTTTCATACTTCATCCAAAAAAGTTAGAAATAGTAAATATTTCCCTTTGAAATAAATATTGATTTTTCACAGAAAAGAAACTTATGCGGTGAAACTTTAAGTGTTGTTTTATTTTCACATGTGTAGACATGTGGTGCACTTACAGTAAAAAGCAGTCGCCTTCTTCTACCCACCATCATTATCATGGCCTGTATGTACCACGTCTACTCGGGATAAGCAAAAAAAAAACCCTTTCCCTTAAATCCTATTCATCTTCCAACTGTATTGAATTTAGGCAAAACAGAGTCCAATACAATATTAGTATGGTTGACTAAACTGGCTAAACCACTGGAAGGGCTCACCACTGAGATAAGCCAAGACCTTGCTTGTTTTTTTTTGCTTATCCTTAGTACACATGGTACAGGCCATGATAATCATGGTGGGTAGAAGTAGGCAACTGCTTTTACTGTAAGTTCACCACATGTCTACACATGTGAAAAGCAGTTCGACTTTGCACTTACAAATGTGACAGAGCCCCATTTGGTTACTTGCACTCACTGGTGGGTTTGGACTTTTGCAAGAATCAGGGGCCATTGGAGCATTTTTTTCAATCAGAAAAAGTGCTAAATGAGGGAATCGAACCCGGTCATAGTGGTTGAAAACCAACAGTTTAGACCATCCTTCCATCGACCCCCCCCGAAATAAATTGTTGATTTAAAAAGACCTGTTTGGAAGTTCCCCCAAATCTATCTAAAGCTCTTACACATCCTGTTTACATTACTGTACCATACGCTTGTTTCATTACAGTAATGTAGTAGATTTTTTTTTTTTCTACAAAAAATAAATGTTTGAACCAAGTTTATATTCATGAAATTTGATAAACTGTCTAGGATTAATGATAAGGCACAATTTGGATTATAGATTATAAACAAAAGATAATAAGACCAAATCCAAATAAATAATTAGTCTGTGACGTTTTGGTAACAGCGTTGTTACCATCTTCAGACAAAAGTACTGAATGAGAAAATATATCACAGCATGTTTTAAGTATAGTTAACAATTTAAAACATACTGTGATATATTTCTCATTCAGTACTTTTGTCTGAAGATGGTAACAACGCTGTTACCGAAACGTCATAGACTAATTATTTATTTGGATTTGGTCTTATTACCTGTTGTTATTGTTGTTTCTTATCCCCTTGTGTAAAGATTACACAAATGCCATGAGTTCATGAGTCTTATTACCTTGTGTCTAGGATTAAAGCAAAATGGACTTCATTAGACCTTTGAAGGTTCTAGAAAGAATTAAAATGCATAATGTCCAGAAGTCTGTTTAGGATCACCTAAACAAGAAGTAAAAAGAATACCAAGAAGCCATCATAATTTGATTATTCTTCACTGTTAGGAAACAAAAATAAAATATATGCTTCATTTGTATAGTTTCATAAATGATATTTTTGTTTGTATTCAAGGTTGTAGAGATTTCAGAAACAAGCTGAAAAGATAAGAAAACTGTACCATAAACACAAGGTAATAAGACCAAATAAATAAATAGTGTGACGTTTCGGTAACAGCGTTGTTACTATAGTAACGTGAAGATAGTAACAACGCTGTTACCGAAATGTCACACACTATTTATTTATTTGGATTTGGTCTTATTACCTTTTGTTTATAATCTACAATCCAAATTGTACCTTATCAAAACTGCACCATGAAACTGATGAGTCTAGAACCATGTTTTTTAGTTATGGTACAGCCTTCACCATGCTGATGAGGACAAACACCTTAAATGCAACTCTCCAATAAGAGGCCACCTCTCCCTAAAGGACACTTTGGCTCTGAAATTAGGTGTCCTTTACAGAGAGGTTCTACTGTATTTTATTTATTTCTACAAGGCTATGTACACAGTGTTACAATGTGTCAAAATATGGGCACCACTATCACGCATGAGGTTTCCTCCTGGATGACTTAGACTTAAGTGGCCACTGGTCACCAGCGTAAACAATGAAGTACCTTAGTAACATTGTTATTTGATATAACATAGAGAAGAGGTGAGACATGCATGCCTTTTGAAAATTGATCAGGTAGAATGCACTGGATTTGGGTCTATTACCTTGTCTTTATAATCATATATCCAAATTATGCCTCATCATTATACAATAAAGAAAGTGAATACATTTATAAAATAAAGTCTAAAAAATTTCAAACACAAGGTAAGAAGACCAAATCCAAATTTTAAAATAGTGTGTGACAAAAGTCATTCAGTATTTTTGTCTGATGATGGTAACAATACTGTTACCCAAACATCACACTATTTTTTAAATTTGGTCTTATTACCTTGTGTTATTAATATACAATCCAAATTGTACCTCATCATCACTTTATTTTAAAAAATTATCATCTTTTATGGTTGTTTGCTTTTAGGCTATAACCCTATTTAGTGTGCAGAATGCTGATCAATTTTCACAAGGCATGTATGTCTCTCCTCTTCTGTAGGTTATATCAAAAACAATGATACTAAGACACCTCATTGTTTACATGGATGACTAGGGGCCACTTTAGTTGTCCAGGAGGAAACATCACATGTGATAGTGGCACTGATATTTCAACACATTGTAACACTGTGTACATACCCTAACTACGGTCGCTATGCCTCACATGCCCAAGTATTGCATTTTAAGCAATATATTTGAATTTAAATAAGAAGGTAATAAGATCTAATCCAAATAAATAAATAGTGTGTGACATTTCAGTAACAGCATTGTTACCATCTCCAGACAAAAGTGCTGATTGTGCTCATTCATGCTCCAATGGCCCCCGATTCTTGCAAAAGTCCAACCCTACCAGCGAGTGCAAGTAACCAAACGGGGCTCTGGCACATTTGTAAGTGCAAAGTCTAACTGCTTTTCACATGTCTATACATGTGGTGCGCTTACAGTATAAGCAGTCGCTAACTACCCACCATGATTATCATGGCTTTGAGATTAGAGAGAAGAAGAAGCACTTTTGTCTGAAGATGGTAACAACGCTGCTACTGAAATGTCACATAATATTTATTTATTAGTATTTGGTCTTATTACCATGTGTTTATAATCTATAATCCAAATTGTGCTTTATTAATTTAAACAAGAATTATCTAAGGTCATAATTGATTTAAAAATAGGTCAAATTAACTTTGGTTATTTAATAGGCTGGAGGTCGGGATATGAAAACATGGTCAAATTATCACAAATGTTGAATTAACAAGGTTATACTGTTTTTTGCCTCTTTACCAAGAACAATGTGCCAAACCTTTTTTGCTTAAAATTCAATTGCAATCTTTTCAAATCACATATATTCATGATAATTAGGCAAAAATAATAATAAAAATTTTAGCTACAAGAAAATAAGACCTAATCCAAATAAATTAATAGTGGTTGATGTTATGGTAACAATACAGTTACCGAAATGTCACACACTATTAATTTATTTGGATTAGGTCTTATTACTTTGTAGCTATAATCCATAATCCAAATTGTACCTTATTATTTTTGTATATACAGTGTACTCCGCTTATAACAAAGTCGGTTATAGCGAAATTCCGCATATAGCGAATGAAATTGTCTGCACGAAAGAAAAGAAGGGCTTAAACCATTAAAAGAACTCTGGATATTGCGAAGTCGGATATAAAGAATTTTCGCTTATAACGAAGTGATTTGCATGTATAAATTTTTATTTTATCCGTTTATAACGAAGTTTTCTCATTTACCATTATAATTGACTAATATATTATGCATAATATATATCAAATTACAACGTGTGAATGACACAAATTTAATGATACACAACAAATAAGTTAATAATATACAATTTTAAAATATGCAAACATATTATAAGTATTTTTTTTACATTATTTAAACAAAATTAAATTGTTTAATAAACGCTTATATTTTATTAACGTTTACCATGGCAGGAGAACGAAAACAAACAAGAAACTCACTATCTCTGTCAGTCAAGCTGCAAATCCTAAGAGAGATTGAAGTGGAGAAGAAGAAAAAGACAATGACGTCGTTACAAATGCCATGTTATCCGATGTAGAAATTGTCGAGAGCATTCTTCAAGCAAAAGAAGAAGAAGAAACGGACCAAGTTGATGAAGAAGTAGACCCAATTGTCCACATTCCGCATCCAAAAGAGGTCTTGGAGAGCATTCAAACTCTGCGATTGTTTCTTCAATGTCAGGATGAGTCCAAGTCTCTTCATAGGCATCTGTCAGACTTGGACAACATCGAAAAGAGTGTTCAGCACTTGTTACTGACTTCTAAATGTCACAAGAAAATCACAAACTACTTCTCCAAAAACACCTGATGAGGTTGTTATTGATCTTTGTGTTGCTCTTTTGAGTTGAATAGTAAATAAAATTATTGGTACAAAACATTTTTTTTTTCCAACTGCGGATATAACAAAGTGATTGTCATGGATAATGCGACTTCGTTATAAGCGGAGTACACTGTATTATTACCCTAGGTTAATATAGTAACATATAATACACTGCGGCTTGTGATTGTAAAACAACACTTGAAGTTACACTGCAAGAATTTCTTTTCAATGAAAAATCAAAATTTATTTCAAGGTGAAATATTACTATTTCTAACCTTTTTGGATGAGGTATGAAAGGGTGAATTATGAAGAGTAATGATGAACGGAAAAATAAAAGTGTCCAGGGATGGGAATCCCAATTTTGATTTTTCATTGAAAAGAAACTCATGCGGTGTAACTTCAAGTGTTGTTTTACATATAGTAACATACCTGATAATCATCGTAACTGCCTATATATGTCATGTGTCATGTTGTAGCAAGCGTAACACTAATTGGAACATGAAGTGTTCATTTAGGTGTCGTGAGGAATTTATTCACAAAGTTTATTCTTCGCCTGCAGAACGGGCTCAAGATATCTACATATAAGTGGGATTGACAAGGGCCATTAGCACAAAACCATGTATCCAAGGCCATCCTTCTGAGTTTACTAAAGCTTGTATTGTGGCTTTGTAACAGAACTGAGTTTACTACTTTGAGATCAATAGATAGTGCTTAATTTTAGTCCCATTTTGACAAGTGAGGTGACCTTTCTTTTTATACAGAAAATATACAGTTGAACCTCACAATAACAATATCATTCTCAGCTTGCAACCCCAATACATATTATTGACTGTATTGACTCATCCATTGATGAGCTCTACTCTTCCCCGGCAGACACCATCAAAAATCTCAAGCTTTACAAGCTTGATACCTTAGTGTGATTGAGTGGAGATAAGAAAGAAGAAGAAGATAACAATATCACCTGGGACTATGATTTTATGACCATGTTATTCTATCATTGGTACCTCAACTAAAAGCCTGGAGCTATTCTGGAATATGGACTGACAGGTAGCAACTTGTATCTCCAGGTTTAAAACTGGCCATACAAGATAGCTCCTTTTCTAGGATGATGTAAAGCTTTCCCACAATGCACCATCTGCCGGACCTAAGAGGCCTCATGAATAGGAGCCTTAAGACAGGATCTATATTCCAACCATACCAAGATTGTAAATTTAATACATGAATTCAATCTGTGACCTTGTATAATTATACAATAGAATATTTTTTTAAAATAACCATGTTGATGCTATGACCATAGATAAAATACTTTGGACTAAAATTTAAGACTTTAGAATTGTTGTTTTTTTTTTTAATTATCCCTAGTACACGTGGTACAGGCCATGATAATCATGGTGGGTAGTTAGCGACTGCTTTTACTGTAAGTGCATCACATGTCTACACATGTGAAAAGCAGTTCGACTTTGCACTTACAAATGTGCCAGAGCCCCGTTTGGTTACTTGCACTCGCTGGTGAGGTTGGACTTTTGCAAGAATCGGGGGCCATTGGAGCATTTTTTTTTTTTTTAAACAGAAAAAAGTGTCCAATACCGGAATCGAACCCGGGTCATAGTGGTCGAAAACCAAACGGTTTAACCAGCCTTCCACCGACCCCCATAATTGTTGTGTTATAACTAAGTTGATATTATAATAAAGTTCCACTGCATGTAGATTCCATTGGAAATGTTTCTCAAGGCTAAGGGCCCTGCTGTCATTCTGAAAGCATCTGTCTTAGCTAAGGCAAGTCATGGATAAAGTCGGTGGAAGGCTGGTTAAACCGTTTGGTTTTCGACCGCTACGACCCGGGTTCGATTCCCGCATTGGACACTTTTTTCTGATTTAAAAAAAAAATGCTCCAATGGCCCCTGATTCTTGCAAAAGTCCAACCCCACCAACGAGTGCAAGTAACCAAACAGGGCTCTGGAACATTTGTAAGTGCAAAGTCGAACTGCTTTTCACATGTGTAGACATGTGGTGCGCTTACAGTAAAAGCAGTCGCTAACTACTCACCATGATTATCATGGCCTGTACCACGTGTACTAGGGATAATTTAAAAAAAAAGATAATTATATGCTGTCAAACAAATCTCAGCCAAGCTGTAGCGCTTATGTTCATACTTTTACATAACCATACTGACAAACTACAGTAGAGAAAACTAACAACTAAACTTTCATTATTATAATGTGCAGACAACTATGTTTATACCATTTTTGTGGAAGTATTATCCAAAGTGTTGTTACATTCACTGCTGTAACAAAATGTATATATTCTAGATATCAAACACAAGGTAATAAGACCATATCCAAATAAATTTATAGTGTGTGACGCTTCAGTAACAATGTTGTTACCATCTTCAGACAAAAGTACTGAATGATACTATAAAGTACTGAAGATGGTAACAACGCTGTTACCGAAATGTCACAAGCTATTTATTTATTTGGATTTGGTCTTTTTACCTTGTTATTGTATATAGTTGTTTATTTGTTTTGCATATTTTTCATTTATAAATAAATCTCATAATTTAGTCTGTGAAAATAAAAATATTGGACCGGTGAAAAAACAAAACTGAAAATAGTTGGCTTAGTGTTATGTAGTTATGATATATAATTGTTTGTGATGATATATAATTAAATGTGATGTTTATGTAATTTTTTGATCTTAATTGAATAAAATATATAAAGTTTAAATGTAAACACAAGGTAATAAGACCAAATCCAAATAAATAGTGTGACGTTTCGGTAACAGCGTTGTTACCATCTTCAAACAAAAGTACTGAACGCTGTTACCGAAACATCACACACTATTTATTTATTTGGATTTGGTCTTATTACCTTGTGTTTATAATCTATAATCCAAATTGTGCCTTATCAAAGTTTAAATGTGTTTTAAACTTTAATAACAAGCACAAAACACTTGTGTTTATAATCTATAATCCAATGAAGATGGTAACAACGCTGTTACCGAAACGTCACACATTATTAATTTATTTGGATTTGGTCTTATTAGCTTGCGTCTATAATCTATAATCCAAATTGTGCCTTATCTTATTCTAGATTCCCTTATATATACTTCTTCATATATACAGAAGACCCCCATGCGAGATCACCCAAAAACAATGGTTACACCTGACCTCTGAGGGACATTTATTGGAGACTTCATGTCAGGCCAAATTTTGACAGATTATATGGGTTGAAATGGGATTTCTTTATCAATTATGTGACCTACATAATTTTAATATGTAAACATTCTCTTTTTAACAAATAAATTTTCTGACAATGGGTTCCTAGGGTTCACCACTGATGAGCCAAGCCCTCTCATTCAATAACTGATTTCATTGCAGTAAGGTTTGTAGAGATAATATTTGATGATATTATTGAAAAGAAACACATTGCCAGTAAATTTATTTGTAACAAATTTTTTCAGTAGATGGCAATTGAATTTATAAACATTCTCTATTATTAAAAGTTAGTTGTAAAAGTAAAGAAATAATACAATTTATGTGTGTGTGTGAATTTTTTATACATAAAAATAAAACTTATTTACCTTCTTCACATGATTGTTTTAAAATGTCTATGATAATTATTTATTTAGGCAGATAAAGAGCTTTGTACAATTTATATTCTACATCTATTTGAATTTAAAATGTTGAATGCCTTGATCAAATGGCTGGTGCTTCTAGTATTGGATTAAATTTAAAAATTTGTTATTTACAACTCCTCTATTTGAGTTGATACAATATCCAATATTAAAACATATTTTCTATTTTGAATCTTCATTATAGAATTGAATGCATTGTTTTAAAATGTCAAGTTAGCCAAGTTTTTATTTAAAATCTAATTGAATGAAAAATTTTTCACATACCTCATAAAAACTCGTTCTTTTTACTGGATTAATAAAGAGCAAATTTTCCTTGTTTCCAAAAAGCTGTTTAAAAAGCAAAATGGAATTTATACTAAAAAATGAACCATTTTTCAATGTTTAGACACTACTTGACAAAACAGGATTTCATCCAAATTCGAGATATCCTTTGGTGAATAAATCCTTGCATAGCTGGGTTTTTTCTTCCACTAAACCACATTTTCAAGTTATGGTTCCAAATTTAAAGTTGGATTTTTTAAAAACTTGAAAAAGAAATAATAATAATGGAAGTTTGAGATTATCTTTGCCATGCCATTTTAGCAAAATATAAAACTTGCTCTTTAGGTAGAGGCCTTGATAATGGATTTAGGATAATGGATAAAGTATTTTGGTTCATATATAGTCAACTATATGGACTTTACATAGTGACCATTTCATTTTCATGATAAAGCACAATTTGGATTATAGATTATAATAAAACTTGCTGTGATATTTTTCTCATTTATTCTTTTGTCTGATGATGGTGACAATGTTGTTGCTGAAACGTCACACACTAATAAATTATTTGGTTTAGGTCTTATTTTCTTTTATAATTTCATTTTCAGTAATTTTTTTTTCTCAGATTCTCAACGATTTAGTTCGTCTTCTTAATTTTACTCCGAGTTTCGGTTTTGACACAATGTTTATTTCTTTCGTAATTTTTTCGAGTACCAACTACAGATCACATTTTTCAAGCATTCATATATATTTTAATTTTATTTTGAAGATAAAAAACCTTTATTTGTATATATTAATAAATTTCTATACATTAAAAAATAACAAAATTCGAAGTAATCATTATATAAATAAACAATGTGAGAAAAAAACGAAATGTTTTGAAAAGACAGAGTGGGTATATTTCTTTTTTCAAAAAAAGCGCTCGCGTGATAATTGCGTCTCAGAATATTTCAAGATTATTTTTTCATTTAACATTTTCTAATTTATTTACTCGCCTTGATTATAAAATTTCATTCTTTAATAGTCTCCATTGAGAGCCTCAAAAATATTTTTTTAACTGTCGCTGATCGTTCACAGAGATAGTCTTTCATGGGAGAATCTCTCAATAGGATTACAAAGGAGATAGAGAGATTTTAGTTTTTATAAGGATGTGGTCGTTCAGGAAGGAAGTCACTCAATGGAGACTATCGTATTTTTTTAGGGAAATTTATTACCTCCCATATTTATCGCGTTGTAAAATTAATATTTTAAAACCATTAATTAATTTTGGGAAAGTATTTTCACCATTATGAGTTAAAATAAGATTCATATTGAAAAGGAACAATTTGAATTATAGATTATAAACACAAGGTGATAAGAACAAATCCAAATAAATAAATAGTATGTTGTTATTTATTTGTATATGGTCTTATTACCTTGTGCTTAATATTCATATTATGTTTTGAAGAAAGAATATTTTTTAGATTGGCAGAGTGCAATCAATATCAGCTCTTTACTAAGAAATGCTAATAGACTTCAGAAAAATTAATGAAAGCTCAGAGATATGGATGATATTGTTTTGTGACAATAATTAGAGTTATGAGAACCAGAGAATAAAAATGGTTAACAATTACCGAGCATAAAAAGGAGCTGGAAGAAAAAGAATAACATTGGAAAGAGAGAGATTTAAGATGCATTTGCTTTAAAAACGAGAATAGAAAATAAACTTTTAGACTTTACTTTCAGGAATTAAATCATACATGAAGAATGTAAAACTGAATGATATTTGATCAAAAATGTATAGAATGTTGAAATGATTAATAGTTCATCGATCTTAATAGGTAAAGAAATTGCATAATTGAGTTTCAAAAAAGACATTTATTTTAAAAATAAAAATTATCATTAAGTACCAAAGCCATTTCGTGCTATTTTAATTTTTAAATATATATTTATAGCTAAATAAAAAGCGTCAAATTTAACCACAAATTCACGAAAAGAGCATAAAATACCAGGAATAAATTATAGTATGTTGCTGTATGAATTTTACAGTATTTAAAAAGACTTTATTTGTTAAATAATTTTTATTCTTTTCATCTCCCAATTCCCATTTATGAAAGATTTGTTAAATTAACAAAATAGAAGTATTTAGAAAAAGGGGGGGGCCTATCTGAATAATTTTAGTTTGCAATAGCTCACGCGTTTCATATAATATTTCAGTAAGATCTAGCACTTCTTCAAGATGGAGTGTCACTTACTACATGCCATGGGTCCTGAAGAGCTATTCCAGCTACTTTCCTTTACAGTTTACATAACTAATGTTTACAGTCAGGATTCCTTCTGTTAACTTAATTCAGAGGCACAACCACTAGACAATCAGGGCCGACTTTGTTTAATTTCTTCAATAACCAAACCTAATCGTCTGTGTATACTCTGTTGGCTAACATCTAACATCTCAACACTTAGACAAGCAAGACTGTTGATTTATAACAATACCACAACCATTGGATGACTGGAACCAATATATTAACTTATTTCATTGTAACCAACTCATTGAAAAGTTTGGCCTTCTGTGTAGATTTATTTCTATGTCAGAAGCTTTGGACAGGCAGGTCGTGTGATTATAATAACTTATTTCAACCTAAAAACCGTTAAAAAGGCTGAAATTATTCTTTAACTATCTACAATGACATACCTAAGGAACAGGCAGGGGAGCCTTATTATTGACTTACTTGAATGTCAACACATAATGGATGACTCTACAGCCACTCTGTTGAATTACTTCATTGTCAAAACCACTTGGAACAGAAAGGCCACTCCTGTCTATTTTTCTCAATGTCACAAATATTTGACAACATTTTAAAAACATTCGAAACAGGATTCACTCTACAAAGACAAAGGTCGTCTC
This sequence comes from Cordylochernes scorpioides, assembly GCA_030710605.1. Classification (NCBI taxonomy): domain Eukaryota; kingdom Metazoa; phylum Arthropoda; class Arachnida; order Pseudoscorpiones; family Chernetidae; genus Cordylochernes; species Cordylochernes scorpioides. The sequence goes on along the minus strand of CP092886.1, from coordinate 165,499,966 downwards.
TCCCGTCAAACGCCATCTATTGACCGTCGCCGCAAATTAACGGTCGGTGACAAAGCCACAACACCAGCTTTAAAAAACTAAAAAGCGTTTACCTTGAGACCATGTTTTCGGGCTAATGTGTTCATCAGAATAGGGCGGACTTTATTTCCTGAGAGAGATCCACAAGGGATCTAATGAGCTCTTCACAATCCGCCAAAGAGGTGTTTGGCTGGCAAAGTGGCTAAGCCTAAACAAATACCTTTGCTATCGATTTTAACATGTATTTTGACGCATCAGTTGATTGGTAACACTAACTTTTAATGGCGGCACAAAATATCGCACTCACTCAGTATTGTCAATGAATTTTGTGTTTATTATAGATCTAGCTTCACTACAGGCTATCCGACCATAATTATTTGATGACTGCGTCTGTTGGTTCGGGACTGCTCATTGAGCAATTGCAGGTAGCCACTGTATCTGATGGCCATTTTCCTTATTCGTCACCTTGGGACTCACCAAAGTAAACGAGTTATATACATATATATTGTTGCACATTCCTGGGTAGTTGGCTTCATTTCAATGTTCAATTGGTCCATATCAATATTATAAGTGAGACCAGAACGAGTAATCATAAAGCAAAGTTATTATAATAAGGAAAGTATTTACAATTATTTCAATCTTGAAAAAACTGAGAGATATCTAAACAAAATATTTACAAATAGAATGCTGACTTAGCGTCACGTGACTAATGATGATAAACTGGGTATGCAACCACAGATTATTCTGTGACAATATGTATAACATAAAGTTGCGGGAGGAAGGTAGTCATGTATCAAAAGAGGCACCTCTCCTTTCAAAATGCATTAAAGCAATATGATCCCAGTACAATATGTAAAAGTGTTGATTAAGAATGTGTCTCTGCTGTTCTACTTTCATAAAAATAAGGAAACTTAGTGTTGTTTTCTGAAAGTCCTGTAACACACAAACTTTCCAACAATTTTGGGTATAATTATCTAATTTGTAATATTTTCTTTTGAGTGGAAAATGTTTCTTTAATTTGGGTTGAATAGACAACAGGTATGGAAGGTAATGCATTAGCATAGTGTAGCGCACCAATGTATAGTAGGCTACCTAGGCCACGTAGTCTGTATAACAGACCATAGTATAGCATAAAAGCTTTCAAACTTCGTTTAGATCTACACTGAGTGGTAATGAAATTAATTCGCAGATTTTTAAAAACGCTGTCAATATCATATTTTACTGTACACTAATCCTTATTCTTCAGTAAAAAAATGCAAAAAAAGATTGTTCCCTATTACAATACACCACACTCATACTCCCACATCACACACCAATACACACACCAGACTACATACATATCACACACACCAAGCTTCATACACATACCATACATTTTTAACACCCTCCACTACGTGCACCAATACACGTACCATACACATCACATACCCACCAACACACGCGCGCGCTACTCTACATCACCCAAACCACAAACCTACTTCTTCCCACCCACAAAAAACACATAAACATAATGAACCGCAAACATGCCACACTTGCACGCCACACAGCACAGCACCCCCCCCCCCCCCCACGTCAGATACACATTATACACCACAAAATATTACCACACTCAAGCCACGTCACGCCCACATGACAACATACGCGCACCACACTCACACAACCACACACACCGCACACATAGACCACTCTTACACCACACCGCACCACACACCAAAAGTATCACATACATACCACATACAAACAGTTCACTTCACGCACCACACACATAGAAAACACATACACCACACCATTCCACATACCCTAATACACACATCAGACACACCAAAAGTACCACACACAAACAGTTCTCTTTACACACCACACCACACATATATCAGACTCTTTGTAAACATACTACTACACACACCATTCGCTAACCACACAAGCACATGCACACAAATGCACTTACACCAAACACCACATCCACAACACACATATCACACACCACACCGCATTCACATACCACGGACTCTGCATGCTCATTATTACATACACCACATAAACACGTGCACACCAATATACTCACACAATGCAGGCCATTGTAAACACGGTACACATGGCACGCACACCTCACAAAATTATCATGACACCACACACTGCACACACAGCACTACACATACAACTCGCTATTACTCACACACCACTATATGCATCACACAACCAATGCAGCCATCACATTCCACATCAGACACAAACCACACTCCTACTACACCACTAACCATACAACATCTCACCTACACATTACACCTCACGCCACATGCACACACGCCACACCACACACATCCTAAAACGATTACACCACATACACATTACATAACACACACAAGCTACTACACTCAAACCATGACACGCCGACACCACACACACACGCACTACACGCAACTTCTCACACCTCAAATACCTCACACACCGTATACACACACCACGTCACGCAAACCACCTAAACACACTTAACCACATACACCTCATTACATGTACAAGACAGACCAGATTCACCAAATACGCACCACACACATATATTTATTTTACAGTAGCATATATCTAAATTATTGATTCCCCTAAATCAATTATATATTTAATGACAATTGAAAGATAAATTTCAAGTGATATTCTCTATTGAAGAATATCACACAAAAATATGCTTTAAAATTTTAAAAGCTCGGTCCCTCGATAAACAAGAGGCGAAATCGTATTGTTTGTGCCAAATAAACTTTTAAATATCTTTATAATTAAAATATTTATTGCACAATAAATTTATTTCATATAAAAGTAAATCCTTTTGCAATACGTTTTTTTTTATCAACTTCAAATCAGAAAGTTAAGAAAATAAAATTATTGCACAAAAAAAGGCTGTGCTCCTAGATATAATATATCTCTAACTGTAAACTTAATTAATTGTAAATATCTCATACGATATCGATTCTGACCTCATATTAATCCCTGAATCTTCTAGGAAAGGCTTTTATTAACAAAAAGGTACATAGATTTTGATCCATTAAAATACTTTTAAAATGTTATTAGGAAGAGTGAAAAAAATTTCAAATATCCTTAATTAAGAGATTTAAAGAATAAAATTTGACAGAGAGAAATTTTTAATGATATCTTAAAATAGATTAAATATTTCGGTATTAAATTTTAGATAATTTTTTGAAATTCATTAATCTATCGTTCATATTAATCGATTTTAATTTCCTTCCTATTTTAGTAATTCATACACTTAAAATAGTATATATAATATTTTGTGATTTATTAACAAACCACATTATCAATGATTTATTAGAAATGTTATTTGAACATAAATATTGGAAGAAAACATAGAAATTACATTCAGCGTTGCCAATCTAGGTCAACTAATTTTATTTTAGTTATAAAACATATTGTAGATTTTTTTATAATTGTGCAATTTAAAAGAAATTATCAGATATCACATATAAAAAATAAAGTCGTAGAAATACAAAAATCAATCGAATGTTCTTTGAAACAAATTTATTTATTAATTTATATTCATGACCAATGAGTAGCTAGAGGGCGCTGATCATGTTACGTCATTCCTGATCTTGCGGCACGGTGAGTACTCCATCTTTTTCTCCGCTCTCGCGCTCTATGACATCTAGATTATTTTAACTACTCAACTTAACTATCTAGTGTGTGTAGAGACTAGTAGAGATTTTCTAGGTGGTAGACACCATCGACATATCGTTTCACATCTATTTACCCAGAGATTTCTCGAGAGAAATCTACAACGCACTTCACATCGTACCATCTTGAAAACAATTGGTGAAGAGATCATTTCACGAAGGATTCCAATAAACTTATGTTATCTTATTGATAAAAACATCTGTCTCGAATAACTTTCCGCCTTATTAAATCAACCAAACAGTGTATATGAAATGCTCCCGTCTGTCCCAACCACTTTAAAAAAGATGTTTTATTTATGAGATGGGCAATCGTATAACTTGATTATATTTATTAAATAAAAGGCATCTCCTTATCGTGCAACTGAAAGTTGCTAATGGCTTGCGCCATCTATCGGAATAAATATCAACTATTCTCGTTGATTTTTAATTATTCCAGAATTGGCCAAATACCCATTCTTGATTAATCAAGAAAAGCTAACCACGGAAGCGTTTCGGGCTGTTGGCCCTCATCAGCGTGGTACAAGCTGTACCTCAACGACCAAAAAACTGGTCATTAAGGCATCCTGAAAAATCATGAAATGGGTAGTTAAGGCCAGAATTGCGTGAGAACGCTACACAATGTGAAAAACACAGTGTGAAAAAAATTTGATTATATTTATGTTCATTTTTAATTATACGCGCATGTTTCAATGTATTTTTCGTTCCTCTTTCTATAATTAATATCACTCTTTGTTTAAATTTTTGTCTGTTTTATTTGGTTGTTCTTGAAATCAAATATTATGGTTAAAATGTCGTTTTTACTCTTTATTCACAATTGTCTGTACTATACCTGGGGTAACAAAAATATTAGCTGAACTTGGTTGATCGGCTACCATCTTTCCCAGCGGTTTCTCTAGTACACCAATTAACTATACTTGAGTAGTGTTTATATCAGACTCATCTGTATGACAGATCATTACTGAAGGCGATTTATAGTAAACTAGACGTATGACCCGGCTTCGCCCGAGAATTCCCCGATTGCAATTTCCTTCATACTGAAAGTACATCAATAATAAATATTAGAAGTGCCGTTGAATAGCAATACAGAAGTAACTCATAAACTACAGAAAAAAAGTGTGTGTGATGGCAAAAATTGTATTATATTAGTGTTTAGGTATTTGATTTAATTAATAAAGTTGATATAATAATATATATTTATATTATATATAATATAAATGAATTTTAAAAATTGTAAAAAAAAATACATCGGCCGGGAATCGAACCCGGGCCGCCTGCGTGGCAGGCGAGCATTCTACCATTGAACCACCGATGCTTATAAAAATGGCCATATTTGGGTATTCATTCCATTCCGGATTACTCCGCGTAAAAAAAAGTTCTTCAAATGAAAAAAAAAAAAAAGAAATAGCCAAAAATACTAATCAAAATGTAGCCGAAAATTTTCCTCAGGTTTATAAAAAGCGACATGCAAAATTTGGTACCAATTGGTTCAGTAGTTTTTGAGTTTATCGCGAAACAGACAGACATTGACTTTTATATATATAGAGATGAGAACGCATGGCTTGCGCTTTGATTATTATGTGGTGTGATGTGTATAGTTGTGTTTCTGAGTGTGTCGTATGTGTGTGTTGTGTGTATTCATGTGTATCTTTGTATGGTGAGGCGTATTTGTGGTATGCGTGTGATATGTATTTCTGCCTGCCGTGTATGTGGTGTGATGTGTATTGGTGTTTATAGTGTGTAATAGGGTGTGTAGGATTGTGTTGTGTATGCGTGATCTCTATGTGTAGTTGCCTGCGAGTGTTTTTTTTCTGATGTGGTATGGGATTGTGTAATGCTGTGGGATGTTTTTGATATGTTTGTGGCGTGGAGTTCGTGGTGTGTGTAGTGGTGTGTGCGATGTCTTTAATGTGTGTTTGGCATGGGTAGTGTTGCGTGTTAGGTGTTTGTAATGGGATGTATTGGAGTTTTTACAGAGTGTGTGGAATGTGAATGGTGTTTTAGGTGTCTGGTATAGTTTGAGGGTGTGAAATGTGTTCCTTGGGTGTGTTTGATGTGCGTATTCGTGTGTGTGGTGTGTAGATTGGTGTTTGGAGTGGTTTTTTAATGGGTAGTATGTATAATTTGTGTGTAGTTCTATTTGGGCGTGGTGCGTGTATTTTATTTATGTGCTGTGGTCTGTGCGAGTCTTGGTTTGGGTGTAGTGGCCTGTTTGGGGGGCTGTGATGTGTGCGTTTGTGTGCGTGGTGTATATAGTGCGGTGTGTGTTTAGGTAATATGTGCCATGTGTGCTTAGAGCTGCAATGGTGTGTGTAATTGTGTGTGAAGTGCGGTTTATATGTTTGGTGTTGTGCATGTGTTACGGATATATAGTACGATTTTAAGTATGTTGTGAGCGCGTGGTATATTTGTATGTGAATATTGGTGTCTGTGTAGTGAATGCTTGGTGTACGGTATACATATGGTCTAGTATTCAGTGGTATATAATAGAAAAGCTGAGACAATGGGACCTAATGGAGATCGTTTAAATGACTTGAGGAATAGGCAACAACAGTATTTAGTTGTGTATGCGATGTGGTATATGTGGTATAGGTTGTGTTTGTGCGATGTTGATAGTGTGAGTGGTGTGTGTATTATTGTGTATGCTGTGATGTGTGAGTGTGGTATATGTGTAGTGTTGTGTATTATGTGTATTATGTATAATGGGGGCGTAAGATGTTAGTGTATTGGTGTGCATTTGTATATGTGTCGAGTGGTGTGTATGAGATGTTTGTAGTTGTGCTTGTGAAGAGTGTGTTTTATATTAGGGTTGTAGTTTGTGTGGTGAGATGTGTGTTTGTGATATGTGTGTAGTATGTGCATTGTGTTTTCGCGGTGTTTCGCGGTGTGTGAGTATAGTAACCTGTGTGGAATATATATATCTATATGTTTGTGTGGTGTAATATGTGTATGTGTGCGGGGTGTAGTCTTATATGGTTTCGTGTGTGTTCGCGTAGCGTGTGTGTGTGGTGTGTAATAACGTGTGAAGTTTGTGTTGTGATTGTGGTGCGTGTAATTTGTTTAGGTGTTTGGCGTGAGTAGTGTGTGTAGTGCGTGTATTGGTGTTTGTGATATATGTATGGTGTATGTGTGGTGCTTGTGGAAGGGTGTATTGTGTGTAGTGATGTGTGCGGTGTGTTTAATATTTATATGATGTGTGTTAATAATTTGTGATATGTATTTGTGTACATGTGTTTAGTGGTGTGTGTAGTGTGTGTGGAATGTAAGCGGTGTAGTGTATGCTCTGAGCACATACCATTACACATATCACCTCACACAAAAACACCAATGAATGTACAACAATATCATCTAACCATGCACACCACTAAACACACCACACCTACCACACATACAGCACTCACATGCTACATACACTTAATAACCTCCTGGCTCCCTCGCGCTGGGTCGGGGCTCGAGTCCGGGACCTGGGCGACACCTATATCGTCTGCCCCACGCGCTCCGCCCTCGCTGACGCCGCAGCCTTCGCCGCCTTCTGCCGGAAGATCGTGGCAGAGAATCTTCAGGCGAGCTTCAGGGAATCCAGTCTGACCGAAGCCGTTGTCCTGCGCGGGACAACCACGCCGATCACCAGAATCACCCCCCGCACGGCCCGTCGCGCACTGGAACGCCCGCGCCTTGCGGCCCTGCCAATCGCCCGGTTCCTCGAAAGATGGGCATCCACCGTCGATGTCCCTGAGAGAGTTGACTGGTCATCGCTACGACGCGGCGCCTTCTCAGGTCACAATGGGGCTATGACGCTCCGACTGGCACTGCATGCCCGTCACCACCCGGACCACCCAGCATCTGCCGTTCCTTCCTGCCCTGCCTGCGGATCCCCCGATGGCTCCCTGGGCCACCGATACTGGAGTTGCTCGAGTATCAGGCCCCTCGTTCGGGAGGCCTTCAACATCGTCGGCATACCTCCTGATCTCCGTGCATCGATCTTCGGGACAGGCCTGGAGGATGACGCACTGACCATCCTCGCATCGGCGAAGTCGAGAATATACCGGTACTTCGCCCAGGTTGGACTGGGTGAGGCCATCGAAGACCCCGTCATCGCCTGGAGGCGGACACAATCGCGATGGGGAAGACTACCGGGCTGACTGTAAATAATTATTTTATCGATGTAATTTTTATTCTGTAAATATTTACAAAGAAGTCAATAAAGATGTTTTAATTGTCAATTGTCTTAAAAATCTCTAGGCCAATCTCGCTGCCTTCGGCCGACTACAGGGTGCTCGCCTCCATCCTCCTCAAGCACCTCAAACCCCATCTACCAGTCCTGGTGCCGGAGTGCCAGACGTAAGCCGTCCCCGGGAGGTCCCCCTCCAGGAACATCGCTCAGATCACCGATGCCGGTGAGGAATCTACTGTTGGAGGCTCTCCACTGGCCGTCCTCTGCGTAGACTTCGAGTCTGCCTTCGACTCCCTGGATCGCGGCTTCCTGCTGACAATATTGATGTCCCTGCGCCTCCCATCTGCCTTTGTGGGGTGGATACTGCTCCTGTACGCCGGGGAGGACAAGACGATACGGGCTGGTGACTATCAAACGACTTCCTTCAATCTCCTCAATGGCATTAGACAGGTCTGTGCCGTCAGGCGCCGTGTTCTTTAGTATCGCGACGGGGCCACTGCTGCGTCTCCTGGAGTCGATCCTCGTCGTGGGCAATGTCATAGCCTACGCAGACGACATCATCCTCCTGGTCCATCGCGAAGAGTAGTTCGCGAGGGTTGCGGCCGTTTTCGAGGACGTCCATCGAGCCTCTGGGATCGCCGTGAACTACAGAAAGAGCGCAGGCCTCTGGTGCGGCGCCTGGCGCGAACGCGGCACTCTCCCTTCGGTGCCTCCTGGTCGAACTCTTCGGCCCAGGTCCTGGGGAAATGAATCGCTCCTAGGCGCTCCGTCGCCCACCGGGAACACCATCTCCTAGGCCCTCCTGGAATCTGCCTGCCGGAAATGGACGCCGTTCATTCGCCTGGTGCTCTCGGCCATCCAGCCCCACTACATGCGTACCTGCCAGAAACTATGATCATCTACAAGCTTCAGGCTCGTGTGGCTAGATTCATATGGGGGCTCGACCACACGGCGTGGCTTCCTGCTGGCGTCCTAGCGAGGCCCGTGGTCACGGGGTGCATAGGCCTTATCGAAATCGGCACGCAACTCCATCTCGCGTGCCTCAGGGGTGTCCAGGTCGCGCTTGTGGAGGAAAAAATGTTTTCTCCTGGCTGGTGACGAGCGACGCCTGGCTGAGACCTCCACCTGACTGCACCAGACTCCACCCCGGTGTCTCCAGCTGCTGAGAATTTGGGTGAAAATCTCGAGAATCCTGAGCCTAAACCACCAAATAGCCCCCACGAAACAGCTGCTGGATCTCCCCATTATCGGCGGCTGCCGGTTTCTCCGCCCACCGAACGTGGCGCCTTCTCAGGACACAACGTAGATGTCATCCTCCGATTGGCACTGCGTGCCTCACCCGGACCATTCAGCATCTGCCGGTCAGTCCTGCCCTGCCTGCGGGTCCGCCCACAGCTTCTTCGGCCACCGAAACTGAGGATGCCAAAACATCAGGCCCCTCGTCCGGGAGGCCTTCAACATAATCGGGAGACCCTCTGACCTACAGGCATGGATCTTTGGGACTAGCCTCGAGGACGACGAGCTAGCCATCCTTTCGTTAGCGAAGCCCGAATCTACCGGTACGTCGTGAAGGTTGGCCTGAGGTTTGGCGTCGAGGACCTCGTCATCGCCTGAAAGTAGACACGTTTGCGATAGAGTAGACTCCCTGTGTGTAGGTGAAAATATATATTTATTGTAAATAGTTCTTTACATTATAATGATTATTTTAGCGACTTCCTTTTGAAGTTGTTAATGTTGACTAAGGTGTCAATAAATATATTTTAATTGTCAATTGTTACACACACCACATAACACACAGCATGCCACACTCGTGCGCAATAACACACACCACACACAACTACACAATCCACACCCATCATTACGAACACGATCCTCTCACATTCAACCAGACAAACCACAAACGCACCATACACCGTGCCACATATACACATGCAAACATTTACCTAAACCACATCACCCACCAAACCACGAAAAAACCGCACATAGATAACACATACACTATACATTTCCACACACCTCACTACACAGACCAAACAAATACGCACACCTCGCCACACGCAAACCCCAGACACAAACCTCACACTGCAAGCACATACCTTACACAGTGCAAACATAGTTCTTTATAAAATACGAATAAAATTACAAAGGATGAGTATGTGGCGACCGCACTTTGCTTCAGCGAACTGGGACAAAGCTTCAAAACACATACGGGCAGAAGCTTGGCGAGCACGTGTTGGGATAACACTTCACTACGCATGCGCGGACGTCATCCAGAACTTTCTAGCGGCTGGCTTCTTCCGACACTTGATCTACGACTCAGCGGTAAACATCTAGGGCTAACTCCAACGGCCGCTATTTCAACCGTTGTTTCTTTTCTCTTTATAATTTCTTGCTTTAAATAAATTAATTTTAATTATAATTTTATCAGCAGCCTTTCCACAAGCCACACCAACACAGCACATCAACAACCATCCTACAAATTGGTGAGCCGGACGACTCGAATGAAGAATTAACGGCCAACGTCAAGGGCAAATCAAGGAAGCTCAAACATTCACGATGGAACTCACCCCATCTCAAATATCAAAATTGATTTTTCGAGCTCCACCCTTCTAGGGAAGGGTGGAAGCTGCCTTTAATTTTGCAAACATCGCCAGCGACGACGATTTCAAGTATAACACAATAATCGTTAATTTGGATGAACTGGCTTTCATCTGCGTCTTCGACATTGTAGAGAACCCACCAGTTTCAGGAAAATATGCGGCGCTCAAAGAACGACTTCTCCTGCGATTTGGCCGGTCACGCCAGGTAAGAACAGCTCAAGTCTCAGAAACTAAGTCCATTGCTGATCAGAGACCCTCGATTATCCTGGTTGAATTGTCCAAACCACCTCCATCTCAGCACTGTGATCCCTGTACTCCCACCTCCAATAGCCTCCAACACCTGGAGCAGACGGCTTTTCCCCGTGACATGAATGTCACAACAACTGCCCCGGTGACTACAGTCCATAACGTTGAAGACACCAACTCAAGCGCCAACTTTCCTTCTCTCTCCAGCTCTCTGAGTAACTCTTTATCCCTGGACTCCTCATCGTTCTGCTCCAACCCTCCTTCAAACACCATCTCGTGCCCCCCTGAAACTGTTTTCTCCACCCCAGTGCACAGTGACAATCCCTTGCCCCAGCAGCCGCCGTCTCACGAAGAGCCCTTGCCCCAGCAGCCGCCGTCTCACGAAGAGGACTTGCCTCCATCCTGCGAGCAGAAACATCCACTCTTCCTAGAAGAAACCAATAACGCTGCTGCAACGACTCCTCTCCACTTGCAGCCCGCCCAAACTTCGGTAACACAACCTCTCCAACCTCAAAACTCTCTCCAACAGTCATCACCTCCCATTGAATCAAGAGTCACTACTTCCCCAATACCAATAGCTCCACCGGTACTCGCGGCGACTACACCCATCGCTGAGCAACCCAACGTGTCCCTGCAAGCTAACAAGATGGTCGCCACCCATTACATCCGGACAACATTTGAAAAAGACAGGTGCCTCCCTCAAGCCCCCAAGACCAGATCCCCACCCAACAAGGCACCCTACCAAGAGTTCCCTCTACGACTACATAGGATCTTTAAGGATCCTACTTGAGGGGAAGTAGTGTGGCGACCGCACTTTGCTTCAGCGAACTGGGACAAAGCTTCAAAACACATACGGGCAGAAGCTTGGCGAGCACGTGTTGGGATAACACTTCACTACGCATGCGCGGACGTCATCCAGAACTTTCTAGCGGCTGGCTTCTTCCGACACTTGATCTACGACTCAGCGGTAAACATCTAGGGCTAACTCCAACGGCCGCTATTTCAACCGTTGTTTCTTTTCTCTTTATAATTTCTTGCTTTAAATAAATTAATTTTAATTATAATTTTATCAGCAGCCTTTCCACAAGCCACACCAGCACTTCACGCAACAACCATCCTACAAGTATCTTTATTTGGTAAAAATAGTTCTTTATAAACTGCACACAGGACATACAACATATACGACACGCTCTGCACACCCACACCACTACACCCATCGCATAGATGCCAAACTACCTCACGGCACAAACACCATTACACACCGCACACACAACCATACACATCACTACATATATTGCACACATCCACCACACACATTTATTTATTTACCAGTTGCAAACAAGATACGCTATATCCGATCTGGATAATTGCGCGTGAAACTATTTACAATAATTGTAGTAGAGTAGGAACACATACTACAAGAACCTGGCTGGCACAACCATCCTTACACACACCACACTACCCACGCCACACACACAGCACAAATATCACACACGACTACACACACCAACCCACATACATATCACAACACAACACACCACTACAGGCCATATACACGTGTATAACTTCTTCAAACCTCTTAAGTTGAATATATGTTAAATAATTGTTTTTATATATCTCCAATATCAAAATTATCACTCCTTTTCATATACAGTGGTACCTCGACATACGAGTTTAATTCGTTCCGCAACCTTGCTCGTATCTTGAATTACTCGTATCTCGAAGCAAATTTCCCCATACAAAACAATTGAACTACCATTAATCCGTTCCAACCTCCAAAATGTCACCCCAGTTATTTTTGTTACGTGGTATTAAAAAATAAAAACGTATTTATAAATATCAAATATTTATTGCACAAAAACAAAAACAGAATGTAAAGAAATAAATTTGAAATCCTCACTGGTCTTTGCCTTTTTCGCTACATTTTTCTCGCTTTCACCTGTAGGCCGTTTAGAAAAAAACATGTCCAAGGAGGTTTGTTTCTTCCTCCCTCTCAGAATGTTCCGGAAATGAGTTAGGCAAGTGTCATTAAAAAGGTCAGATGCACGACCTGTTGCAACTTTTTCTGGGTGTTTTTTTTTCCACGAACTGTGAAACTCTCTCCCACATTCCTAATATCTCCTTTATCTCACTTGTAGAAATTTCACGTTTTAATTCAATACTCATAATCTTTTTCTTAGCACTTGACTTTTTACAAACTTTCTTCCGATCCATGGTTATAAAAATAAATGAACTAAAACAGTAAATGTAAACGCAACACAAAACACAACTTATCACAGCGGAAGCACGCTGCTAACTGATCGTGATGGCGCGACTGCGTGTTACTACCGAACCGAACTCGTATCTCGAATTTCGCTCGTAAGTAAAAGCAAAAAATCACTTGCTCGTCGGCTCGTATCTCGGAAAACTCGTATGTTGGGGCGCTCGTATGTCGAGGTACCACTGTATTTCAGAAATACAATGCAATGTCTGTCCGATATTTATCCAAGATGGCGCTGAGATAAAAACATTTTGCAAAAAAATCATCTCGGTAAAATTACGGGTAGACGTTCAGCCAATCAAATTAAAGGTCATGTATTCCTGCATTGCGTCGAACTGGTCTTTGGAAAAGAACCGCCTCCAATGCGGTATATAGGCTCCGCCTTCTCTGACGTCATGGCCAGCATTGCCGTCATGCTCTAGGATTGAGTATCGATCCATACGCACACTACACCACAAAATCACTCGCACTCTGAACACGCATCACTACACACCCCACATACAACAATACACGGCATTACATATACCACACCCAGATTACCCATGCCACACACAATCTGCACAAATCACACACCACTGCACACAATAACTCACATACATATAAAAAAAACACCCTATGTAACTTCTTCAAACATCTTCATATAAATATATTTTGAAAATTGAGCAATCCATAGATAAATGTTTAATTAAAAAGGCATATATTGGATCAAAAAAATCATTTATTTTACCAATATTTCAGCTGGCTGAACGCCAGCCTTTATCAAGGTGTTAAAACATTTTAAAGTGTGTCAACAACAAACTCAGCGCCACATAACGTCAACAGCATTAAGTTTTTAAAAATATTTTGTTATATTCAATGGGGAGAAAAATTTGATAAATATATTTATATTATGAACAAAAATTATTTTACAAAAATATTTTGTTCATAATATAAATATATTTATCAAATTTTTCTCCCCATTGAATATAACAAAATATTTTTAAAAACTTAATGCTGTTGACGTTATGTGGCGCTGAGTTTGTTGTTGACACACTTTAAAATGTTTTAACACCTTGATAAAGGCTGGCGTTCAGCCAGCTGAAATATTGGTAAAATAAATGATTTTTTGATCCAATATATGCCTTTTTAATAAAAAAAATTAAATACATGTTAAATAAATATTTATACCTCCATTATTACCACTCCTTATATTGATATTTAAGAAAAACAATGTAATGACTGTGAAATATTTAGCAAACCATATATAACTTCTATTAAAATATAGTTAAACTTCTCTAATTAAAAAACACATATGTTGAATAAACATTATACCTCCAATATCAAAATTATCACTCCTTTATATTTCAGGAAATGTTATACAATGCAATGTCTAAGAAATATTGATCCAAAATGGGGCTGAAATAAAACATTAGCACCTTGGAAAATTACTGGTAGAAGTTTGCCCAATCATATTAAAGGTCATGTATTCCTGCATTGCATCAAACCGGTCGTTGGATGAGAGCGCCCCCATTGCGGTATATAGGCTCCTCCTTCTCTGACGTCATGACCAGCAATGCCGCCATACTGTAGGATTGAGTATCGATATCTAGTACTCCCCCTTAGTTATCCTCATCTTCTCAGATCTCACCCTAGCCGAGGTAATCATGTTTCATCAGTATGATATATTCTTGTCTTCAGGATGTTTTCTCCCAATCCGGCTAGGGACTGAGAGTTTGGACGAAGAGAGCCAGGCACTACATATGTAATATGTTTAGAGTAAAGAGAAATTAACTAGAGAGATATATATTGATGATATTGATAAAAAGGTTTGTAATAATGCTACACCTAACACATACAGCATATTCATAGCACATGCCACAAACACACAAAAAAATCATACACACTATACACCACACACTACATACATCACGCTCTACATATCATACACCAAGCACACCACAGTACACACCATAAACAGCACGCACAAGAAACATACCACACAAAAACTTGGTGCCGAAGTCCCAGACACTACACATAATATACACACACTCTCCACTAGCACATTACACAACAAAAGCTTACACCACACATAAGCTACTACGTTTAAACCATCACAGGCACACACAATACACAATCCACACACACAGGCACAACACTCAACAACTATACACACTACACACGCAGTCCACACATACACCACCCAACTTCACACATACCACACAAAAACATGCGCATCAATGCTCCCACCATACACATCATTACACACACCACACCACTTCTCCAATCAATACAATGGTTCCTATAGATTTGCATCCATTAAGGTACCCTATCATGTTATTAGGAAAAGAGAAAAACATTTCAAATATCCTTTTTTAATCACGAGACACTTTAAAAATAAAAATAAGATAAAAATTTCATTAATTAAATTCTAGATAATTTATTAAATTCTTTCATCTCTCTCCCGCTTATATTAATAGATTTTAAATTCGCTGTCTCTATTTTAATAATATATTCCCTTAATTAATAGAGTATATAATTGTTTATTTAATTAATTAACAAACGATATTATCTATGAATATTGAAAATGTCTTATTGAACATAAATTTGATAGAAATCCTAAAAACTCTTTTAGGAATATAAATCATATTTATAGGTAAAATATAATTTCATTTAGGTTATGGAACATATTGTATGGAATTTTTGTTATTGTGAACTATAAAAGAAATAATCCGGTAAAATAATCCCTTGAATCAATATCAAAATAAGAGCATTAACTCTCCAGGGAATTTAAAATTAAAAGAAAATTTTCCCTGGAGAGTTAATGCTCTTATTTTTGATAAAAAGAAATAGCTATATCAGATATTACAAATCGAAAATAAAGTCGCACAAATCCAAAAATCGATCAAATGTATGTTTTTCTACTAATATATTGTGTTATTGTAAAGATATGGGCTGCCTGGCCAGCATTCATATTTCTTCAAATATAGATACTTCGGCCAGTAAATCTTTTTTATTGTCTCTACGTTTCGACAAAAATCTTTTGTTCTCGTCAGGAGCGTATTGTTGATATATTGATGTTCGAATTTATATTCATGACCAATGAGCATCTAGGGTGCGCTGATTAAGATGCGTCATTCCTGATCTTGCGGCGCGGTGAGTACTTCATCTTTTTCTCCGCTCTCGCGCTCTATAAAAAAACATCTATATTATTTTAACTAGTTAATTTAACTATCTAGAATATGTATAGTCTATATAGTGGTTGTTTGTTAGCTAGTAGACACCGATGCACATCTATTCATCCAGAATTTCTCGATATCAATCTACAGAGCCTCCATCGCTACCGTCTTAGAAGCAATTGGTACACAGAGCATGTTAAGAAAGATTCCAATAGGCTTATGATCTCTTATTGATGAAAATATGTTTCGAATAATCTTCTGTCTCCTTGAAATAATCCACACTGTGTTTAAGGAAACTCCGGTGTGACCTAACCAGTTTGTAATAGAAGTTTTATTCATGAGATGGACAAACGTATATATTGACTATATTCATTTCTATTTCAATATTTCAATGGATTCTTATTTCCTCCTTTCTATTATTGATAATTTCTTCTTTAAATATAATTCTGTTTGATTTATTTATATATACCTTAAATCAAAGTTGAATTGCCGTTTTTATTTTATTTACAATTGTCTACTATACCTGAGGTAACACAATTATTGGGTGAACTCGATTCATTGACCATGTCATTTCTTAGCGGTTTCTCTAATACACCGATTGAGTGTACTTTTTTGACAAGCATATATATATAACAGCCATATAAAGAGTTGGTGGACGAGTGGGTAACATCCTTGATTCCCGACAGCCATGAACCAGGATCGAATCCCGCGTTAACATTTTGTTTAATATATGAATAACCTTCATATAATATTCATTGTTACAATTATCATAAACTAGGTTGCTCTTGAGCGGTACCTAATAAAGTGATTTTGGAACAAACAGCCATATCTGTAGGACAGATTTTTACCGAAGAATATTCATTGTAAATGTTAAACAAACATCACCTCACCGCTAAAAATGTTTTTAAAATGTGAAAACTATTTGTGCATAATTTTAAAAAATAGCTTAACGCGCGCGATATTTTTACAAATACTTTAGATGAAAACATGGCCTGGCTCTTCAATGAGGAACCCTACAAGTGATTTCACCATCTTAATCTACTAGAATAGTACATTCATTGTAATCTTGGACCATCTATTCAACACTTCAGTCTATAATCGAAATTAGTTTTCATTCATATAGAGAACACTAATGAAACATTCCGAAAATTTTTCCCATTCAGAATTCCTTTTATTTTCGTCCAAATTTTTATAACTCACAGTTCATCACAAATCATGGTAATTTTGGAGAATTTCTGTCGAAAATCGGGGCAACGGATGATCCTAGCTGTTTCTGTGGAAAATAAAACCAAAACTCAATACATTTATTGATTGAATGTCCGATCTTTCACAGCTACAGAAGTAATCATTTTTATCTCATCGAAGAAATTTGCGAATTTGTATATAACAAAGACACTTATGTAAAATTCAATAATTTTTGTAAATATTCATTTTAGATTTTCTCTTCTGTTTGAGAAAACCATCGTTTCAGTTTTCTTTTATGTTTTTAGACCGGTTATTGAATTGTATATAATGAATTGTATATAAGTTGCTAAAATGTATTTAGGCGCAAGTATTCCGAGCTGGGATATCGCGTCCGATATGTCAAATAAAAAAATCCCAGTTTCTTATTATAAATGTAGGTAAACACATCTCTCCATCTAACTTATCGCATATTCCAATAGACCATTTCCTCTCAAGACACCAAAATCAGAGAGATTTTGAAGATAGAGTTTGCCTGGCGGGCATTAATATTTCTTAAAACTAAGAGAGAGACAAAAAATATATATAATACCGACTTAATATATAGAAAAATTGAAATTATTTATTAAGCAATAAATTATTCATATACTCGTATAACAAAAAAGTTAAGGTTTAGTATATATTTAAATTTAAAAAAATTATTTCTTTTATTTCAACACACAAAACGCGATGTCCCGGCTAGGGATAATTGCGTCGATTTACATTTTTTTAAACAGAAACAGTTATAAACATTTTATACAATAAACCATATTGTTAATGTGTAAAACAACTTGACAGAACTTTGGAATATAACAGGAAAGGTCATGGGGAGAATATTAGACTGGTGTGGGAACAATAAGTTGACCGTATCTGAAGAGAAAACGAAAATCTTATACTTGTTTAATAGCAAAATAGCTGCAAAAATTCCTAACACTATCACTGCCAATCGGGTAGAAAAATTGAATATTATGGGAATAACTTTTAAAAATCATAGAAATAAAAACAAATTGGATTTTGTGCCCCATATTGATGAGATTATTACTAAGACAAATAGAGCTAGTGGATACCTGACTGGATTAACCGGGAAAGCATGGGGACTGGACAGTAAAAGAAGAATAGAACTCTATAAGACACTGTTTCGAAGTTCACTAACTTATGGTTCCACGATCTGGTACAACTTTATACCCAAAAAAGTCAAAGATAAATTAAACTCTCTGCAGTAGAGAATTTTGAAGCATAGTACACAGGTTTATAATTCAACATCTTCAAACTGTACTCATATTGTTGCTAGAACACCAAAGCTCACGGATTTTATTGAAACAAATATACTAAAAATGAATATTGAATACAAAAAATCAGATCCAACTAAAAGAAAAATGATATCTAATTTTATAAACCAGAAATTTGAGGAATACTATGGAGGTGCCAATGATAATTTCAAGGGATTCTTTTATACTTCAAGAATTCCTAACTATGTTCAACCCAACTTCTATAACGTTCAATTTTTTACTGGACATGGTGACTTCAACACATATTTGTTTAGAATTGGCAAAATTGGTTCACCTGCATGCACTTGTGGAAACGAACAACAACCCCCTGAACACCTTCTGATAAACTGTCCATTAACTTCTGATCTAAGGGAAGAAAACCAACTTTACCTGACTAATACAAAACAAGCTGCTTGCAATAAAGACCAATACATCAAGTTTAATAGATTCTGCAGAATGTATATTTTGAGGCGAAAGTGTTGACTGTACATATTTCAAGCTACTACTTATAATTGCTATATGTAAAATTTGACATCGAACGTTTAATTTTAATGATTTCCAATGTTCAATTGTATTAATTGTATATAATTTAAAATATACACGCAATTATCCAAATTGTGGATATGGCGTGTCTCTCCCAACTGTTAAATAAAATAAATAAAATATTGTTAATTTAGTGCCATTTATCGATGAAAATTTCTGCTAATTTTTGAACACTCTACTTTTTATACCATTTTATATAGAATTAAAAACTATTTCTACAGGCCATAAGTTGTAATGAATAAAATTTAAAAATAGGAGAGAATGACTCGTATGGTTGGTGGCTAGTATAAAAAACGTCAGCATAGAAAACTAGATCTGATTTCAAAGAGAGAGATATTGTAATTTTTATATCTAGAAAAAATGTTCTCCTGTTTTTAATCTCCACCTTTGATATTTTTAATTTATTACCCAAAAGTTTTGGAAACCTTTTTTCTTTCTTCAGGTAAATATTTTTTGCAAAATTATTTTATAAATATATGAAAAATAAAATACTTCTAATATTTATTTAAAAAAAATACAAAAAGAATCTTACGCCTTTAAAATAGTTTCGAATTTTGATAACAGATGGCGCGCTAGTGCATCCTATTATACATATGAACATGTTTATCATATAGTATAAGTGTGGTATATATATTTTATATATGTATAACTTTATATAAATACCTATAAAACTAATTATTGCATAATTAAAGTCATGTTTTTAAAACGTGCCATAATACTTTTATGAAAAACCTCATCACAAATCTTCAGTTAAACATATGTTAAATATACATTTATGCTTCAAATATCATGTTAGAACTTCCTTATTTGTACTTAAATCCACCTTTATAATCAAAGAAACAACGAAATTCCTGTGAAATATTTATCCAAAATGGCGCTGAAATAAAACACACATCGTCATCTTGAAAAATTACAGGGTGGTGGAATTTTTCAAATCATATTAAAGGTCACATATTCCCGTCTTGAGACAAACCGTTCATTGGAGGAGAGCGTCCCCATTGCAGTATATAGGCTCCGCCTTCTCTGACGTCATGACCAGCAATGCCGTCATGCTGAGCATCGATATCTGGTACCTCCCCTTAGTTGTTTTCATCTTCTCAGATCTCACTCTAGCCGAGGTAACAATGCTTCATGGCGTATGATATTTTTTGTCTTCAGGGGTTTTTGTCCCATTCCGGCTAGTGATTGAGAGTTTGGTCGAGGAGCCAGTCAATGTCGGCTCCTACCATATATATATCAACAAAGTTTAATGTCTCTTATAACGTGTTTAGGGTTAAGAGAAATTTACGAGAAATATATTGATGGTAATGCAATACATACCAAGCACACCACTTCCCATTATTACAGACACAAAATAAACCATATAACAGACGCACTACACACACATACCATACCATAATAAGCTTCAGGCTCGTGTGGCTCGATTCATATGGGGGCCCGACGACCACACGGCATGGTTTCCTGCCGGCATCCTAGCGAGGCCCGTGGTCACGGGGGGCCTCAGCCTAATGGATATAGGAAGGCAACTCCATCTTGCGTGTCTGAAGGGAGTCCAGGTCGCGCTTCATGGAGGAAAAAAATGGCTTCTCCTGGCTGGTCACCAGCGACGCCTGGCTGAGACCTCTACTTTGACGGTACCAGCCCCGGCGTCTCCTGCTGTTGAGGATCTGGGAGGAAATCTCAGGCATCCTGACCCTGAACCACCGGGTGACTCCAACGCCCCAGCTGCTGGATATCCCCATCATCGGCGGCTGCCGGTTCCTCCGCCCACCAAACCTCCTGGCTCCCTCGCGCTGGGTCGGGGCTCGAGTGCGGGACCTGGGCGCCACCTCCGTCGTCCGCCCCACGCGCTCCGCCCTCGCTGACGCCTAGGCCCTCGCCGCCTTCTGCCGGAAGATCGTGGCAGAAAACCTCCAGGCGAGCTTCAGGGAGTCCAGCCTGGTCGGGGCCATTGTCCTGCGCGGGACAACCAGGGCCTTCACTAAGATCACCACCCGCTCGGACCGCCGCGCCCTGGAACTCCCGCGCCTTGCGGCCTTGCCGATCACCCGGTTCCTCGAGAGATGGGCGTCCACCGTCGATGTCCCTGAGAGAATTGACTGGTCATCGCTACGACGTGGCACCTTCTCGGTTCACAATGGGGATATAACGCTTCGACTGGCACTGCATGCCCTTCCCTACCCAGACCACCCAGCATCTGCCGTTCCTCCCTGCCCTTCCTGCGGATCCCCCGATGGCTCCCTGGGCCACCGATACTTGAGTTGCGCGAGCATCAGACCCCTCGTTCGGGAGGCCTTCAATATCGTCGGCAGACCCCCTGATCTCCGGGCATGGATCTTCGGGACAGGCCTGGAGGATGACGCACTGACCATCCTCGCATCGGCGAAGTCAAGAATCTACCGGTACTTCGTCCAGGTCAGGCTGGGTCAGGCCATCGAGGACCCCATCATCGCCTGGAGGCGGACACTATCGCGGTGGGGAAGACTACCTTGCTGACTGTAAATAATTATTTTATCGATTTAATTTTTATTCTGTAAATATTGACTAAGAAGTCAATAAAGATGTTTTAATTGTCAATTGTCACTCATTACACACACACCTCAACACCCACCATTATACATACCATGCGTACACACACTACACACGCCACTACACTCGCCTTCCACACACCACAACCTATACCAATTTACACACACTGCACTCATATTACTATACACGTCACGCACGCCCCTACACAAACACCTCCACCACCATACACATTAGTCAGTTTAGACCCTTCCCCGTGCCCTAGTTGAAAAATCCTCTCAAGCCACTTTTTCCTACCACCCCGCTCTCCAACAATTTCTTTCAGTATATACTGTTTAGCTTTAATAATTTTGTTTTTTATATAGTTGTTGGAAGATAAATATTTCATAACATGGAGTCGATTGCATGAACCTTTTGTTTTTTAATTGTTTTTGTTGTGGTGTAAATGTATATTTTCGAGTTCATTTTGCTGTATGTTTGGTGCGAAGTTTGTAATTTATGAGTTTAATTTGTACTATTGTGTTGGTTTGCTATGTTACGTAAGGTGTGCGTTATATACAAGTTATCTTGAAGTAAACGAAAAATTTGCGCTACAAATTATAAAAATAAAAATACAACCTTTCGCAATGAGTTTCTTTTTTTTTTTTTTAGTAGAAACTCATTGCGAAAGGTTGTATTTTTATTTTTATAACAAGTTATCTTGTATTTTTTTATTTCGAGTTTCGTATTGTCTGTGGTTGTACGTTCTGTATTTTGTGCGATCTTATTTACTTTATTAATTGTTTTTTGTATGTTTAATGGTTAAAGAGTCTTGTTTTCATGTAACTTCCTCTAATTGAGCATCTATTGGAACAACAATGCCTATAGTTGTAATTATTGTCATGACACATATTTTAAAGTAGTAGTATTTTAACTTATTACAGGAATGCGGATTTTGACAAAATACAAAAAATATATAACGCCGCAACTCTTTTTTTTATTATTATTATTCACCTGATCAAAAGAAGTTTTCGGGTAAGCCCTTCTTCAGCTACGTCTTAGTTAGCTGTAGAAGGGCTTGACCGAAAGATTCCTTCGATCAGGTGACTAATAAAAAAAAAAGAGTTGCGGCGTTATATGACTTTTTGTAATAATAACTTATGTTTCTCTCCTATAACAATATTTGTGTATAATGAATTTGAATATTAAATAAGTTGTCTTATATATTTATAAATATCCCATAGCTTACCTCCTATAACATAAACTAAAATTTAACAATAAGTACGTGTGTCCATGGAAGGTTGAATCCTCGAACATCCAAGACAATGATGAACTCAGTGGAGTCAAGTTCTTGCTTCGTGGAGATAGCCCTCAATTCCTCGGTATGTGTCACATGAGATTTCTTATAAAATTTTACAATTAAATTACAATACTTCAATATACGTTTATTGTAGTCTATTTATTAACATATATCAATAAAATATATTTACTGAGATCTTATTAAAACAACTATGCGCGCGCTAAACAATTCCATACTATTGACAAAAATCAAATTCCAAATTCTATATTCCTTCAACATTTTAAAGAGATGTGAACCAACTTTATTTCCCTGAATTGTGAGCAGACAAATTCTTCAGACCATATGATTATGACCAAGTAAAAGTAATTTTAAAATAAATCCTAAGAATGTTGGTTTAGTCTTTTCAATATATTCGAGCCCATTATTCGATTAAGGTGACGAGCGTAAATTGGGTTTTCTTCAATTTATATTCTCGGAGGCAGAGGGACCATAGAAACGAGGCTATCGAGATAAACATGGCTTTAAAAAAAAGACATTACATGAATCTCCTAAGTTCAAAGAGGAATATGTCTATTACTTGAATTCCCCTTACATTCTTTACGTTGTTGTTGTTTCTTATCCCCTTGTGTAAAGATTACACGAATTCCATGATACATTCTTTATGATGTATTGGTATTCCCTTGCCATTTTCTTGTGTGAATGAAAGTTGTACCTAGAGAGCTCAATTGTAAAGTCAATAGGTGTTGGAAAAAACACTATAGAAAAAATATATGCATTAAAGTGTAAATGCGCTATTATTTTGTGTGTGTGTGTGTGTATGTATGTGTTTATTTTAGTGAGTTTATGTGCTTTTGTATGTGTATGCATGTAGTCAAATATATATATGTTATGAATATTTTGTTGTTGTTGTTAGAGAAAGGGTTGATAAGACAAAGGATCGATAAAGGGTTGAGGTGCAGTCGTGATAAGAAAAATATAATTATTTACCGTCAAGTAGCTTTTATTTTCAATTACTTGAGGAAAGATTACACATTAGTTATTTTCACATTATATAGAATTTATAAATTAATCCTATATTAGTGATTTAAAAAAGGATAGATATGTTAACTACGCACATTTACAACAAAATATACAACAAAAACTGAAAGTCTTTCTAAAAACGATGATAACAAAAGTAAATTTATCAATGAATAAAATAAAATATATATTTTTTAAAATATAGAAATATTTTAATTTTTAGATTATATAATATATATATATATTCTCGTTTATGTGCGTATGTGTGTTTGTTAGTTGATGTAAATGTTGAGGTGTATGTGTGCGTTTTGTGTGTTTGAACGTCTGAGTGTAAGCGTATTTGCGGAGCATGTTTATATATATGACGACAGATGCCTGATAATATTTTCAGCGATAAAATATAGAATTGAAGATGAAGATTGAAGGGTTTTACTAGTTTTGATTACATTTAATAAATAGAAGGGTCATTTAAATTCCCATACATTCTATGGACATCGGCATATACAAGTATATAGTATACATATAATACATATACATCGTCATATACTTGTACTTATATTGTGTATATATCTATATTATGATGCACTAGCGCGCCATCTGTTATCAAATTACCAAACTATTTTAGACGCGTAATATTATTTTTAAAATAAAACAATTATATATTTATAATTATATGTAATTCTGCTGTCCTAAAAGCTTATGTCCATAGTTCATCTAAAATACCCATTCGAAGAGTCAAGCATCAGTATCACTATAAAAGGAAGTTCCAAAAATGCAATATAACAGCAGTATGGTAGATTAAACTTGCGAAACCGCTGGGAGGGTTCACCACTGATGAGCCAGGCCCTCCCTTTAATTTTTCCATTGCAGTAAGGGCAGTAGAAATTGATTTATTTTAAAAAGAATATTAAGCGTCTAAAATAGTTTCGTAATTTGATAACATATATTATATATTTATATATATTGTCACAGCCGACATAGACTCATGTAAATAATAGCATTAATAATTTAACTTATTAAACAAATCAAGATTGATTTGTTTATTCTTTGTTAACATTGTGCAGCCACGGCGTTCTTCATTCTTTTTTGTAACCTTACCAAAATAAGTTAGCTTTTTAATGAGAAATCGTTCTGGTTCATTCTACAGTACAAAGGAAACCCCTGAACAAAACCAATTACATCTCAAGGTGTAACAATATATATATTTATAAAGGATATGCCGAGTATATATTACACACCGCTCTTGTCCATTTAACTATGGCATTCTCTCACCTGAAAGTTTCCACGCGGACCATGGTCTTTATGTACTATTTGTACGGGAAGCTACTCGACAACTGCCTTATTCTTGCTGAATTGAACCTACCTTCCTCTACAAACAACGGGGACTGAGCTGTCTGGGACTCCACTACCGGTGAAGAAGAAATGCAAAAATTCCTAAGCCTACTTAAAAGCAATTAGTTCTTTGTTTGGTCACTAATACTCGTCGCGAATTGAAATGCAATTCCATTAGGCCTAATCTCCTCCTTACTTCTGTTTACTAACTTGTAAGAATTCAGCGCTTATTGATTTCTGGATTTTGAATAAAATTTCCCTTCCATTACGTTATCGCCTCAGCTTTAACTCCGTCTTTTATTTAGCCTTCATAACATGGTTTAATATTTATAATTGTTGTATCTTTAATGGGCTCACATAATAAATTACAATATTTAAAAATATTCAGCTGCGATAAAATATGAATCGCCATAATCCGAGTCGAGGAAGGTAGAAATAATAAATTAGTATAACGAATTTATAATAATATATTTATTATCTATTTATATATCGTATATATAGAGCGTTAAATGGTATTGAAGAAGAATATTGAGGCAGTAAAATAATTTTAATTTTAATTCTATATATCTCTATATATATAAAAGTCAATTTCTGTCTGTCTGTCTGTTTCGCGATAAACTCAAAAACTACTGAACCAATTGGTACCAAAATTTCCATACATAGGTAAAAGAATACGGGGAAGACGATAGGCTATTTTAAAAAATATATAAATCAATTATTAAAACTATATATTCAAATTATTCAACTTAGCTCACGAGCAGCGCCCTCTAGAACACGTGACGTTTTGACGGCGGGGGGCGCCCATTGGCTGCCAGCGAGCACGTGACCTCCCTGCCGCCGGTCACCCCCCCCCCCCCTCCGAAATAATGGAATCGCCCGGCTGCCGGCCGGTTGGCCATTTCGAGTTCCCACCGCGCGCGGTCCTGGCGTTGGTGACACAGCTGTGCCAGGTGCCAAAAAAGCCTCGCGGGTGACCTCCGGGAACTATGTCCATCTTCCATATGTAAAATACATTTAATCGTGTAAACCCGGGCGTTGCCCGGGTCAATCGTCTAGTATATATATATAATCATGCCACTGAACATTGTTGATAACTTGCGCCATCTATAGAAATAAATATTAATTGACAATTATTTCTATAGATGGCGCAAGCCATAAGCGAAGTACAGTTGCACATGATCAAAAGCTGCCTTTTCTAAATAATTTTATTTTCTTTCGAAAGAGCATTGCAGGATGTATTTATTTGTTATTATATCAATAGATCTCTACAGCCATATTAAATAGAAGTTTATATCTGATACCACTGATGAGCCAGGCCCTCGCATTAATTTTTCCATTACAGTAAGGTCAGTAGAAATTGTTTAATTTCAAAAAGAATCTTACGCCTTTAAAATAGTTTCGAATTTTGATAACAGATGGCGCGCTAGTGCATCATATCTATAGGTCCCCAATGAATGCTTTAGAGAATATTACAACCCATTAGCCAGATAGTTCAATCTAACATATAATATGCGGTCTGGAGATTAAATTAACAAAATCGAAATTGAATATTGTATTGAAGTTGAATCGCCATTGATCATCCAAGCTCTCCTAACAAGTTTTCTAGAAGTAGTTTTGAATTTTATATGTATATGAATGCACCAAAAAATGCACCTCTCCCGTTAAAAATGCATAAAATCTATATATTTTGGTTCGTCATTACAGTACAGAACGTTGAGGGAGAATAAAGAATGTACCACAACACCATTTTGGGCAAATTTAGACAAAGGTCAACCTGTGTACCATGGCTTAGGGATATGGCCCTCATCAGTACAGGGGCGGCTTCGATTTCGTAACATCCTATGAGAAGAGTTTTGAAATCGATAGAATTTTCCAAAAAGATGTTTAAGCTGGTGAAGTGGTAGGGCCTCTTTTGGTTCATGAATACCATCCTTCCGCAACTTCATGTTATATATAAGTATAGATGGAAAATTTACCGGGGGGGGGTAAAATAATTATCTTCAAAAAATAAAGGTCGCCTCTATCGTCAAAATGAACACCAAAACTAGGGATCTTCTAGAGGGGCTCTTTTCTATTTTTCAAAGCTGGTGTTGTGGCTTTGAAACCGACGCTAGTTTACGGAAACGGTTAATAGCTCGCACTTACTTTTAAAGTATATTTTGACGGGATAGAAGCGACCTTATAAATAAACACCTGTAAGGTAAATTTGACCGATTTCATAACCCCTCTCGTAGGATGTTATAAAATCCAGCCTCCCTGTACTGATGATGGCCAAAGCCCGAAACCATGGTATACAAGTTGGCTTTTTGTCTGAATTTGCCAAAACTGGTGTTGTGGCTCATTCTTTATCATCACTAGTAAAGTCTTTTACTAAGGTGATGCACTGTGCCATCGTTCTGATGCAAAATTAAATGGACAGGTTCATCTTCTGGTACATATATACAGAGTATATGTATATATAGAGTTCAAATTAATATAAGGCAATAACGCGACTTCTATATATAGGAAATAAAGACATTAAGGAACGAATGTTTCTTTTGCACATAAAAAAACCTCTCTCTCCCTCCACTGTCCTTACTGCGATTGAAAATTAGTTTTAAGAAGTCAGTTCGTATTGTCAGTGCAATAGGGAAATAAATGACAAGAATTAAGAGACTAAGACTCAACCAAATTCAATGTCAGAGAGATCCAACGGCGGAGCCCAGGTAGTGTCACCTGACTGCCATCGATCCTGATGTCACACGGGGCAAACCGACGTCATTTAATTTGGAGATGATTTGGTGGAGAATCCTCTGAACTGACTTTTTTGTGATGCAGCTTCACCTCTCTGGCTTCGGGAGCTCACGTTTTTCAATTTTTTCACTTGATCGTTCTCTGTATAGGGAGAAATAACATAAAAGGAGAAGTCGTCGATGCATATTTATCAACGTTAACTTGAATGAATATAGTCTCATTGTCAAATTGAATAAATAGAAGAATATATTTTATATCGCGTGAGAACGCCCTTGCAGTCTTAGAATAATTTTTAACGTGTTGTCAAATGTTTTAATTTTTGTTCGCTCCTGACGAGGACTAAAGATTTTTGTCGAAACGTCGAAATAATAAAATATTTACTGGCCGAAGTATCTTTAATTTTAAGAAATATATTTTTAATTTCGTTTAATGCGTGGGCCTTGCTGAGTCTATGTGTGAATTTTATTAATTTGGTTTGTGACCTTTATAGGATGAAACCTCTGACCAATCATCAGCTGACCCGATGCCTGGACTGGATGAAGAGGGTGGTGCTGTCCACTATGTGAGTGTTATTCGGAAACATTTTGACATTTTTATTAAACTGGTGACAAAAAAGAGAAAGAGAGATGATCAGAATATACCTAGATCTCTGTAAACTTTATCAATTCTAATATTGTCACTTCAGAATATTTTAGGGTTTTATTTTTATCATATATTATAAAAAAAAATACCAGAAGAACAACCGCCACGCTATCAGAATTTTGTAAATGTTTTGAAGAATTTAATTCAAATGATTTTTATTTAGAATATCAATATTAGCAATTATTTTTAAAATCTATATAAAAATGTATTTTGATATAGGACATCTGAATAGAAAGTAATGAAGATGTGAACAATATACAAATAGTTAATACAAGGTGGGGTGAAGATGTATTGAAGCTTTTTATATCACCTCCCCAGTATACACAGTACAGTCCGTGGTAGGGAGTGGCATGGAAATGCCTATACTGTAAGTTCACCACATGTCCAAACTTACAATCATTTAAATGGGAATTTACAAGTTTTAATACTTACAATCTTTGATGGACTTGGACAATAACCCAGGGCCTCTCTCATTAGTTCTAAATCAATTTATTATCGTAAAGATAGAGGCTGCCTGGCTGGCATTCATATTTCTTGAAAATAAAGATACTTCGGCCAGTTAATCTTTTTATTACCTCGACGTTTCGACAAAAAGCTTTTTGCTCCTGACGAGGACAAAAGCTTTTTGTCGAAACGTCGAGGTAATAAAAAGATTTAATGGCCGAAGTATCTTTATTTTAAATTTATTATATTGTTGCACCAAGTTGAAGCTTTACAGGGTCCTCGACCTTGATTTCTTCCTTTTTGGTGTTATACACGTTTCCCGAGCGGGTTTCCATATTCAAAGCAAATAAATAAAAGTAAATAAATAAAATTAAATAAAAATAAATTACCTTTTAAAGTTATTGTGTTTATTTATTCTTGTCTTCCTCGTAGGTTGCGATCCACAGTCTTCGTCTAGGTCCTCTCCCGCTCCAATAAGCAATAAAGATATATGTACAATAAATATTACAAAAGGAGTGAAACTATAAAAAGGAATGATGATAATCTAAATATTCTGTTTTAAATAAATATTAAATATCATAGAATATTTTGAATAAATGTAAGGCGCATTAAAATTGATGTAACAATATTTTGAAAAACAGTTTTGATCCCAAAATCCTGGTAATTGAAAATCGGCAGTTTTATCACTAGGCTTCTACTGTATGGGTTAATTAGCAAAGATGATACATTTTAAAAATGATCTGACCTCATACATAAATCTATACAACATAGAGTTTCAGGAGGATGACATTCATGTACCAGAGTTTGCTCCTTTTCTCTTAAAAATGCATTAAAACATTGGTTTATCATACACAATCCAGTACAAGATGTAATTGTGGTGTTAATTTAATACATTTATAAAGGGAGAAGTGCTACTTTTGGTACATGAATACCTCTCGCAACTTTATATTGTATTCTAGCACCAAATTCGGCCTTGGAACTTCACCAGCTTAAACCCCTATTTGGTAAATTGAAATAGTTTTCTTATATTGCACGTGTGCAATTCTGTTCTTTAATGTAAATAGGGATTTTGTATAAGGACATATTGGCTTGTCATCTCGAGTTTTGTCTATCCTCCTTTTTCTACGTGACACACAATATTATATAATCCAATTTTCTAGAAATGAATGCTACAAATATATAAATGAATTTTTCCTTGTGGTGGGGGTTACAGGCAAGCTCGGAGGACGTTGACAGCACGGAAGAAATGGTGCTCAGCATCTCCATGTCCTCTGTAAGTGATATGTTAAATATTCAATTCATGGACAACATGGCTGGCTAGTATATACATGTTATATAAAGGTATTATTTAAAATGTTATATAAAGGTATTATTTAAAATGTTATATAAAGGTATTATTTAAAATGTTATATAAAGGTATTATTTAAAATGTTATATAAAGGTATTATTTAAAATGTTATATTAAAATATTTTAAAAATATATTTCATAGATAAAAATATTCTGTTAAATCGACCGCCAGAGGTCACTCTTCCCATATAAAAACTCGTTGTTGTTCTTCTCGGTTGGCCGACCCAAAACTTTTGTACATTATGTAAATAAGCTTTTTTTTATTCTTACGCCTTAAGCCAGGCAGTACTTTAATAAAATTAAGTTCTCATATATTAATTTAGCTCAAATAAAACAAACTCTGATCAAAACCATTTTTGTTATTATACTTTCAAGAATTTAGCCACGACTGCATCACCAATACCATTTAGCACTAAAAAGAACCAACAAATAACTCCATAGCATAATCATCAAGATGATCCAAAACAACAGAAATCTTATCTTTTTTTAAATTATAATATTTATCTATCTTTTTTATATAATATAATATACATATATATTGATATATTCCTCAGGAAGCCTCTAGGATCAAATGTTTATAGGTACAGCTTGCAACACGCTGACAAGGACCAATAGCCCGAAACGCGTACGTGGCGATATATATATATATTTTAAGTGCATTTAATAAAAATCAGATATGTGTCTTTTTTCTCGTATTTTTATAGATAAAATAAACAAGCTAAAATTAAATATAACAATCGTAGATTATACATATAGATTTGTAAATATTACATCGAATAATTATGTCGAAAAACACTTTCCTTTTCCTTTAGCAATGATACAAACGTGTGCTGCTAATTTGCCAACCACAAACGTATCAATATAAAATTAATTATAGGTTATTGTTCCAAATTTGTGTGTTTTATTGAGAAAATAACAACGTATTATATTCTCTAATGTATTCACTGAAATAAACATACACTTTTAGTTTGCACAAAAACCCTCCTGCGTCTCTACAATATATATTTATATTTCTCACTGTTTTGTTTTATAATGTAGACAATTTAAACATTTTTATTGATTCTTCTAATCAATTGTTACAAAGGTGGAAAAATATATAATAAAATAGTAAATAAAGGGTATGTAAAATGTAGGGGAATATATATAGTTGTGTATGTGTACAAATTTCTTCAGTAAGGAAGGCTTCCCCACCTTGAGAGAGTTCTCCTCCAGACAAGTTCTTCTTGAACACTCCTCAGTTCCACGCCGAGGAAGTACCTATAGATGCGCGTCTTGGCAGACGCCAGGATGGTCAGGGCGTCATCGTCTAGGCCATGCCCGAAGACCCAGCCCTGCAGGTCAGGGGGTCGCCCGATGTATGCCCGATATATTATATAGATGTTTTAAGTTATCGAAAAAAAGGCTTCAACCCTGAAAATATATTTTATTTCTATTTGTTTCACACGATGCTGACACTATGTATGATTCTTATGAAGTTGGTTTGTGAATGTATAGGACACAATCTTGAACACGCTGTTAGATGGCCCAAGGTCTGATGGAGGTTACGAGACTCTCCCCGATGTGAGTAAAGTATCAGAAAATAATTTGGCACTTTCATTTACTATAAAACTGTAGAAGGATGTTATATATTCATGTGTAAATATGCACCTCCCCCTTTTACTTAATGCATTGGTACAATGCTTCTTTTTATCTTCCCTGTGCACAGATTCAGATCAGCGAAAAGGCCATAAGATCAGTTTTGAAAAATTAGAACATGCATTCTGGCCTAAAATAGGTTTGAACACTTCATTCCTCTTTGGAAAATGCGTAGGGTATTATCAAATCCCAACTATCCCTGTACTGATGAGAGCCATAGACCGAAACAGTGGTATATAGGTTGGCTTTGTCTGAATTGGTCAAAGCTACTTGTGAAGTGGCTTATTTATCGCTCTGAGTATGCTTTCTTTGCGCAGAGAAGATCAAGAAAAGCTTTGTTTTAATGCATGTTTTTTAAAGGGAGAGGTGTTCCATAATGTACGTGAATATCATCCTTGCTCAAAATTATATTATATATATACAACCAAGGATAAAATATAAGGAAATAAGCAAGTATTGATGGTTGCAGGAGACCACCGGAGACGTGACCAGTCTCAACTTCGAAGAAGAGGAGGCCAGTTCCTCCTCGGTAGGTGATGTGAAGAGAAATGATATCAGTTTTGTAAATACTCTGATACACCTGTACATTATAATTTGGCAATAAAAGCGGGGCAGGATAATTCAAACTTACATTGGCAAAACATAAAACAAATAAAGCACTTTCAGTAAATTTTTTATATATTCATTTCTTATCATATCGAGAGAGATTCAACGTATAACACTGTGTGTTGGATACTGATAATGAATACGTAATTGGTACTTTCAGAAAGAAAAGGTATGTTATCCAACAAATATCAAACTTAGCCTACAAGGCATAGAAGACATTAAAATATGGCTTACACTTAATGTTCTGTAAATTTATAAATTTAATTTACTAATATATATTTGTTATGAAACCATATTTGTGGAATAGCTTTGCTCAACGCACGACCTTGAACTTATATGTATGTTCCTCTACAGATCTATAAGCTTATATCCATACTTCACTAACCACCCCTAAGCTGCCTTCCATAGAAAATACGGGGTATATCTCAAACCAATTCAATACAATAGTAGAGCGGTCTAGAGATTAATTTGGCGAAACCGCTGAGAGGGTTCACTTACTGATGAGCCAAGCCCTCTCATTCAATAACTCATATAATTGCAATAAGGCTGTAGAGATAATACTTGATGATATTATTTATTGAAACAGATTGCCAGTAAATTTATTTGTACAAAACTTAATGCTCTGTGCTATTGGAATCCAGATATTTGGCCTACAACTATCTAAATCTTCAACCCTCTCGAATACCACGTCAAGGGAGATCTGAGAGAGATGTTAATACAGGTTCCCCACTATACTATCCATCTTGTGAAAGTTATTTCCAAGGATTTATGTATAACATAATATTGAGCTCTAACACCTCTTATCTTAAAGGTAAAAACCAAATGCTCTTCATATTATTTAAAAAAATAAAATGTTAAAGCGTTTTGCTTTCCAAAAGATCACTTTTTCCAAAATAAATATTATTAAATTAAAATACCTGTCTCACATACATATTTATTAGATAATAAAAGGCATATATTGGATTTTATAAAATATTTATTTTGCCTATATATGCCTTTTATTATCTAATGAATTAAGTATGGATTGCGCTATTTTCAATACATATTTATATATTGGCATTGTATTAATTGGCCTGATACTATTTTTAAATTTTCTAAGAATTTTTCTAAATCACATGTTGTGTTTCAGTGGCCTCGAACAGCCCCTTGCAGAATGGCTCTAGGTGTAAGTATTTTAGGTTGATTATCCGTGGTATTATTACCCTATCAAATTGCATATATTTTTGTATTTTCGTTTGCTTATTTAATCTATTCAATACACGTTTTAAAGCAATAACAAAAACAGCAAGAATGTTTATTTATAAATAATAGTTTGAAATAATCTCTCTCTCTATTTGCAATTTTTATAAACACAGTTTTAAAAAATTTATTAAAAAGTGAAAAATACTTTTAGAGGTTGAAAAAAATCGATACCATCGGATTTTTAATCCCTCGAATGTGATAAATGCTTTATATCAGCTCATAAATCAATGTTGTTGTTGTCGTGTCCAATGAAGAGCCTCAGATGTCCCCATGCATCTCTATCACAGCAGTCGCACTGTCCGCTATCTTGGGTGTGTAAAGCTGCTGCTCTGGGTCTATGTCAATTTTCTGCAAGGCTGCGGCCATTGCTGGGCATGAGAATAAATCAATCAATACATTAATAGAGTTGAATTTATATATATCTTAGTCATTTTATATTTCGCACAACTTTCTCTAATATTTTATAAAACTAAAATTTTCCTTTACCATTTTATAGAACTAATATTCACTATAATTTTAAAATATTAGTGCCTCTACCATTTTATAAAAACTAATTATCTTAACCATATTATAAAGCGATCATTTTCTCTACCATTTTATTAAAATTAATTTCGACTATCTTTTTATAAAACTATTTTTCTCAACCATTTTATAAAGCGATAATTTTCTCTACCATTTTATTAAAAATTAATTTCCTCTACCTTTTTATAAACTAATTTTCTCTACCATTTTAAAAAGCGCTAATTTTCTCTACCATTTTATTAAAAATTAATTTCCTCTACCTTTTTATAAACTAATTTTCTCTACCATTTTATAAAGCGCTAATTTTCTCTACCATTTAAGGAAAACTAATTTTCTCTGCCATTTTATGAAACTAATTTCTTTTATCATTTTATAAAACTACTTTTTTTCTACCATTTTATAAAATAATCGCCTCTATGTTTATAGATGACACTTACGTGCTTTGTGTGTATAGAATTTATTGGTGAGTCTTATGCTCACTTTCATCACTTTGACGATGCTGACCGTGTTGGCTGTGGATTGGAGAATCACCCTGTTTGTGTTCATGGTTTCAATTTTCCTAAATATTCAATTATTTTATATATTCCTGAAAACGTGCTGCCGAACGTGCGAGGCAAGTAAAATTACTCAAGTAATTGTTTAAATATGACCAATACTCTTACATTTTGTAGGAAAATATATATGATCTTCTTGCTGACTATTTCAATATCTTCAACACTCCCTTTGAAAAGTATTCATTATTGTATGATTATATTTATTTGTCAAAATTCGAAACTATTTTAAACGCGTAAGATTCTTTTTGAAATTAAACAATTTCTACAGCCCTTACTGCAATGGAAAAATTAATGGGAGGGCCTGGCTCATCAGTGGTGAACCCTCCCAGCGGTTTCGCCAGTTTAATCTACCATTGCAGTAAGGGCAGTAGAAATTGCTTAATTTCAAAAAGAATCTTACGCGTTTAAAATAGTTTCGAATTTTGAAAACAGATGGCGCGCTAGTGCATCATATTTATTAGTATAAAATATAAATGCATATATTAACCAGGAGCACATGTACTCCTGGTCAGGATGTGCCTACTTTGTTTTTAATATCAACACCTGGTCTTTTTATTTTTTATTTTTTCTGTTTTTTTTTTCATATATATATACAGTTAAACCTGTCTATAACGCCCCCTCTAAATAGCGCCTCCCTCTCTATAGCACCCGATTTTAAATACCTAGTACGATGCTATTTACATTAAAAGTGACCTATCTATAGCACCCCCTCTCTATAGCACCCTATTTTAGTGAGTCCCAAGAGGGCTATAGACAAGCATAACTGTTTATATATATATATATATATATATATTGTTGCGTTGTTGGTTGACAAATAATAACTTCCGTGAGTACAAAGGATCTATAGGACTTTATTTAAGCCTAATCAATAAAATAATTACAGAAGAGTGCAAAAATAAAACAACAATAAAGAAAACAGCAGTTACAAACTCACCAACTGCAGCACGGTGAGGGAAAGCAGGAGCAGAACAGGAGACAGAAGTTCATAGAACCTTCTAGAATCTTCCAAGAAGTACACCTGCGTTGGCGGTAAGCAGCAGTCCGACCTCTTGAGACTGCAGCTTGCTGGGAGTACACCACGTAGCTTCGTTCTTCGACTTCTTTTGCATGAGTTCCTCATCCCTATATATACCTGAGTAGATCTTTCCAGAACGGTCATGGTTGGTTAGCAAATCACAAAGCCACCAGGCTTGAGCATTGCGCAATCGCTATTGATTGGCCAATCCGTTGTTCTCCGATTTTTCTACATTTTTCTAGAACGTTCTAAAACATTCTCTTCTGGAATGCGCCATTTTTCTTTTTACGTAACACTGCCCCCTCCTTAGGACTGATCGTCCCGAACAGTCCATTGTTCTGGAACAGAACCTCTGAAAGGTGCTAACCGGTTGTAGTGCACAACTTTTGGTTTAGAAGTCCGGGTCTTCTGAATCCAATAGATGACATCATTGAGGCACTTGATGATCTTGTAGGGACCTTCCCACTGATACTGAAGTTTAGGAGAAAGTCTTTTCTTCCGTTGAGGATTATGGAGCCAAACCATTTCACCCTCTTTGAAAGTCTTGTGGGAAGTCTTGACATTGTACCTGTCTTTCATTTTCTCACTGGAAAAGTGGAGCTTTTCTCTTGCTCACTGGTGAATGGTCAGCATCCTTTCTTCCAGGTGAGAGATGTACTCATTAGTGTTTTCGAAGGTTTCTTCTGGACGGCCAAGGAGCACATCACAAGGCATTCGGATTTCATGGCCAAATAGCATTCTAGCAGGGCTATAACCAGTAGATTCATGCTCAGCTGATCGATAAGCCATCAGGAGCATGGGAAGATGTTGATCCCAGTCTCTTTGATTCTTGTTAACAAACATGGTCAGGTGTTGTGTAAGAGTCCTGTTAACGCGTTCAACCATTCCATCAGATTGAAGATGCAAAGATGTAGTTCTTGTTTTCTCAATGCCCAGTCGTCTACACAGTTCTTGGAAAATATTTGATTCGAAATTTCTTCCTTGATCGGAATGCAGAATTCTTGGCACACCAAAAATGCAGACCCAATCTTGCAGTAGCGCCTCGGATACAGTTGGAGCCTCTTGGTCTGGAATTGGGACTGCGACAGGCCATTTAGTGAGGTAATCCATTATTACCAGGATGTACTTATTTCCTAGGTCGCTTTTTGGAAATGGCCCCGCAATATCAATGGCAATCCGTTCAAATGGGGCACCTACATTGTAGATTTTCAACTTTCCTTTGGATCTTGTTGTCGGTCCCTTTCTCTCGCTGAACATTGCGTACAGTTTCTGCACCATTTTTCAACATCAGCTCGACTTTCCGGCCAAAAGAATATTTCTCTAACTTTGGGCAATGTTTTTCTGAGGCCGAAGTGACCTCCCGTGGGACTGTTATGCATCTCCTGGAGAGCCAAAGGTACATGAGATCTGGGTAACACCAACTTCCAGGATTCATGCTTGCCATCCTCGCTCTCCCATTTCCTGTATAAGACCCCATCTCGCAGGGTCAAAGAATTCCAGAGGGACCAGAGATTTTTGGTTTTAGGACTGTACGGGGCCACATCTTACCAGGATGGTCTTTCATCTGATTCCTTCCAATTTATCATTGGCAAGAGATCTCGGTCTTCACGTTGAGCTTTTCCTAAAGCTTGTCCAGTCCAATGTTGCTCTTCCACTTCATCGCTTTCTTGCACTATAACTTGCCTTACGCCATATTTGTCTTCAGCACGAGCACAATGTCCACATTGTGGAACACATGGCCTTCTTGAAAGCCAATCAGCATTCTGGTGGCGTTTTCCAGGACGATGTTGAATTTTAACTTGGTATTCCTGAAGTCTTTGAATTCATCTGGCCAGCTGTCCTTCTGGATTCTTGAAATTTAAAAGCCATTGCAAGGAAGCGTGATCACTCCTGAGAATAAATTACTGTCCATATAGGTAGTGATGGAAATGTTCAATAGACTTGACGATAGCCAGCAACTCTTTTCTAGTAACACAGTAGTTTCGTTCAGGCTTAGATAGAGTCTTGCTAAAATAAGCAATTACTCTTTCGGAGCCTTCCTGCACTTGTGAAAGGACGCCACCAATTCCTGTATTACTTGCGTCTGTGTCCAGGATGAAAGAGTCTCCAGGTCTAGGGTAGGCCAGAATAGGAGCAGCCACCAGCATCTCTTTCAGTTTTTCCATGGCTCGCTGGCAACCGGGAGTCCAAACAAACGGCCTTCCACTTTCAGTCAAACGATGTAGAGGTCTTGCAATATTGGAGAACCCCGAGATGAACCTTCGGTAGTAAGTGCATAATCCCAGAAAGCTTCTCAGTTGTGTCAAATCTTTAGGAGTTGGCTACATCCTTACAGTTTCTGTCTTTTCTGGATCAGTTTGAACATCTTCAGCAGAAATTATATGCCCCAGGTAGGCTACTTCTTTTTTAAAGAGGTTGCACTTTTTTGGACTCAATTTTAAATTGGCAGCTTCTAAACGTTTAAAACCCTTCTCAATGTTCGAGAGATGCTCTTCAAAGTTCTTTCCAAGTA
Organism: Cordylochernes scorpioides; assembly: GCA_030710605.1. Classification (NCBI taxonomy): domain Eukaryota; kingdom Metazoa; phylum Arthropoda; class Arachnida; order Pseudoscorpiones; family Chernetidae; genus Cordylochernes; species Cordylochernes scorpioides. The sequence goes on along the minus strand of CP092886.1, from coordinate 165,461,400 downwards.
CAATGATGTCATCCAAATAAACCATACATGTTTCGGTAGCCAGTCCTTGCAGAACAGCTTCCATTAGACGTTCAAATGTTGCTGGTGCGTTACAGAGTCCGAAAGGCATTACATTGAACTGCCACAATATGGATCCAGTTGTAAATGCAGTCTTTTCTTTGTCATCAGGATGCATTTCTACTTGCCAGTATCCACTTTTCAAATCCAGTGTTGAAAACCATTGGGATCCAGCCAATGTATCTAGAGTTGCATCAATGCGAGGAAAAGGATAAGAGTCCTTCTTGGTGATATCATTCAACTTCCTATCGTCGACACAAAATCTTGTAGATATATCTTTATTTTTCACCAAGACAACTGGAGAAACCCAGGGACTTGAAGATGGTTCAATAATGTTTTGATCAAGCATCTCTTTTACCAAGGTTTCCGCTTCTTGACGTCGAGCAATGGGTATCCGATGGGGTGCTTGTTTAATTAGGTTTGATTCACCAGTGTTGATTCTATGCTTTGTCAAATCTGTTCTTCCATAGTCTTCTGATGACTTGGCATAAATTTTGTTGTACGTAGCAAGGAGTGTTGCCAGTTCTCTCTGCTGTCCAGGTTGAAGTTCTTTCTTTGTTTCCTCCCAGACTTGTTGAAGATGATCTGGAACATTGTCTGCTCTTTTAGACTTCTGCATGACTGGATGGTTTCTCTCAATCAAAACAGCAGGTTCTGCATTTCTAAGGCATAGGCCTTTCTTGATGGCACGTGCAGAGTCGTAGAGATTCACCACCCTTACTGGGATTACGTCCTGTCCAGTGTAAATAAGTTCCTTTGCTACCAGAATCCCCCTTGAAGGTGCCTCGGAGTCTCCTTCCAGGATGGCAAATTTTGGAATGACCTTTGTAATCTCCAACTGTCCTTTGATGACACATCCACTGCGTGGGGGCACTTGTGTATCTTCTAGAGCTAACACTCGGCAGGCTTGAAAATTGTGAAGTTGCTGAGATGTCAGGAGAGGGATATCTTCATCGCTCTCCGCAGAAAGTTCTGCCCGATATCTATCGAGAGTCCAAATTGTCTCAGGACATCCAGACCAATGATGCACTCGTTCATGATATCTGCATCGTAGCCTTTATGCTGTAAAATCTTGCTTCCGATTTGTATGCTTAGCAAGACACAATGGTGCACTTTAGCCCGCTCCCCTGTAGCAGTTTGCAGTGAAATTGGCTTCATTCGAACCTCAGCAGGCTTTGGATACAGATTCTGGAAGACATCAGTTCGCACAAAGGTGACATTAGCTCCAGTGTCAATTACCATGTCGCAGCTTCTTCCATTTATGAAGCCCCGCAGCAATAATCCATTTTCTGTATTTCGAAGACTGGAGACTTGAATGATACCATCAGGGGCATTCTCAAATGACCCAGCCAGCTTTCGCCCCGAAAAGCTGACTATTCGTAGTTTTCTTGGTTCTTCCTAGGGGCTGAGGGGGTTTTAGAGTTATCTGGACAGTTTTTTCTAATGTGGCTATCTTTTCCACATTTCCAGCAACCTGTATCACTGCGCTGTCTTACTTTTCGGGGGCAAGTTGGAGACAGGTGATCATTAGCTCCACAGGTCCAGCAGCGACCCTTTTCTCTTTCTGGATTATCCAATTTAACTTCTCTAGCCACGCGATAACTTCCCCTTGAGGCTTGCTGGGCAGCTTCATGCTTCATGG